>JAACNH010000115.1:0-111178 GCA_019447015.1 Hymenochirus boettgeri
TTAATAAAGAGACAGGTATTCAGCACTGATTAGGACTGTGACAGCTGAATTTAATAAAGAGACAGGTAATCAGTGCTGATTAGGACTGTTACACAGCTGAATGTAATAAAGAGACAGGTAATCAGCACTAATTAGGACTGACACAGCTGAATGTGAGTAAGAAACAGGTAATAAGCATTGATTAGGTCTGTGCCGCATCTGTGATTGGCTGCCTTTCAGCCAATCACAGATGTGGCTGCCTGTACAACCCCTGTTTGTAACTCCCTGCAAACAGGGAGCCATGAGGAGCGTGCTGTGGGAGTGAAGGCATGTAAGTATGATTCGGATTTGCTTATTAAAGAAATAATACAGGGTTTAGGTCTGGGTATAGGGAGCTACATTGTATTAAAAGATTGATTTTGGGGTGGACATGCCCTTTACGCTACATGGAAGGACAGGCATGGATGGATCTGGATGGTGGGAGAGGGGAAGGGGCTCCCCTGCACATGTCACACTACCTCCCGGAGGCTACAAAAAAGGCAAAAACCTTTTGGACAGCTCCTACTCTTCAGTTTCCTGGAATTGTTAGAGGTGGACATGCCCTTTAAGTAACATTTTGTCACAAGGGGAAAAAAGAGAGTTAAAGATAAACCAGGAGTTACTCACACTGGATTGTTATTATCTGATGAATCTCCAATACGGACTTCTGCCCCTAGTAGGCGCTCACTGCAACAATCCTTCCTGTTCACTATGACCACAGTCTGAACCTTGTACCTCTTCTTCAGGTCCAACTGCCACCAAGCTGGATTGTCATTATTGGTGTGGGAACAGGAGCGTGAATACATATCGGATAGTTTAACACCATCAATAGCTGTGTCAGCGCTGTATTCAGGTCTGTATGTGGAGCTTTGCTTGGCTTCTCCTGAGTTTGCCACATTAACTGTAAAGATATGAAAATTATTTGCCATAAACTGAAATTAATTCCTATAAAGGACGAACAAAGAACTGAATAAATTACAATGGCGCACAAATTATTTAATTATAATGTGAAATGTTAAATATCTACCTGTGCTCTATACTATATATAGAAAATTGGGCTGTTGTACATCCACATTAAAGTGCAAATAGAGACCATAAATATAATACATACAAACAATAGAATTCTAATGTACAAACAATTCTAATTGCATATTGGCTACCTTATTTATATATTTTGTTATATTTTCATCAGTGTGATTAGTCTGTGACACAGCTGAATGTAATAAAGAGACAGGTAATCAGTGCTGATTAGGTCTGTGACACAGCTGAATGTAATAAAGAGATCGGTAATCAGTGCTGATTGGTCTGTGACACAGCTGAATGTAATAAAGAGGACCGGTAATCAGTGCTGATTAGGTCTGTGACACAGCTGAATGTAATAAAGAGACGGTAATCAGTGCTGATTAGGTCTGTGACACAGCTGAATGTAATAAAGAGACAAGGTAATCAGCGTGATTAGGTCTGTGACACAGCTGAATGTAATAAAGAGACAGGTAATCAGTGACTGATTAGGTCTGTGACACAGCTGAATGTAATAAAGAGACAGGTAATCAGTGATGATTAGGTCTGTGACACAGCTGAATGTAATAAAGAGACAATCAGTGCTGATTAGGTCTGTGACACAGTGATGTAATAAAGAGACAGACAATCAGTGCTGATTAGGTCTGTGACACAGCTGAATGTAATAAAGAGACAGGAATCAGTGCTGATTAGGTCTGTGACACAGCTGAATGTAATAAAGAGAACAGGTAATCAGAGCTGATGGTCTGTGACACAGCTGAATGTAATAAAGAGACCGGTAATCAGTGCTGATTAGGTCTGTGACACAGCTGAATGTAATAAAGAGACAGGTAATCAGTGCTGATTAGGTCTGTGACACAGCTGAATGTAATAAAGAGACCGGTAATCAGTGCTGATTAGGTCTGTGACACAGCTGAATGTAATAAGAGACGGTAACAGAGCTGATTAGGTCTGTGACACACAGCTGAATGTAATAAGAGACGGTAATCAGTGCTGTAGGTCTGTGACACAGCTGAATGTAATAAAGAGACAGGTAATCAGTGCTGATTAGGTCGTGACAAGCTGAATGTAATAAAGAGACGGTAATCAGCACTGATTAGGTCTGGACACAGCTGAATGTATAAGAGACAGAATCAGGCATGTTAGGTCTGTGACACAGCTGAATGTAATAAAGAGACAGGTAATCAGTGTGATTAGGTCTGTGACACAGCTGAATGTAATAAAGAGACAGGTAATCAGTGCTGATTAGGTCTGTAACACAGCTGAATGTAATAAAGAGACAGAATCAGTGCTGATTAGGTCTGTGACACAGCTGAATGTAATAAGAGACAGGCAATCAGTGCTGATTAGGTCTGTGACACAGCTGAATGTAATAAAGAGACAGGTAATCAGAGCTGATTAGGTCGTGACACAGCTGAATGTAATAAAGAGACGGTAATCAGTGCTGATTAGGTCGTGACACAGTGAATGTAATAAAGAGACAGGTAATCAGTGCTGATTAGGTCTGTGACACAGTGATGATAAAGAGACCGGTAATCAGTGCTGATTAGGTCTGTGACACAGCTGAATGTAATAAAGAGACAGGTAATCAGAGCTGATTAGGTCTGTGACACAGCTGAATGTAATAAAGAGACTGTAATCAGTGCTGATTAGGTCTGTGACACAGCTGAATGTAATAAAGAGACAGGTAATCATGCTGATTAGGTCGTGACACGAGCTGAATGTAATAAAGAGACAGGTAATCAGACTATTAGGTCTGGGACACAGGCTGAATGTAATAAGAGACAGGTAATCAGTGCTGATTAGGTCTGTGACACAGCTGAATGTAATAAGAGAAGGTAATCAGTGCTGATTAGGTCTGTGACACAGCTGAATGTAATAAGAGACAGACAATCAGTGCTGATTGGTCTGTGACACAGCTGAATGTAATAAGAGACAGGCAATCAGTGCTGATTAGGTCTGTGACACAGCTGAATGTAATAAAGAGACAGGTAATCAGTGCTGATTAGGTCTGTGACACCGCTGAATGTAATAAAGAGACAGGAATCAGTGCTGATTAGGTCGTGACACCGTGAATGTAATAAAGAGACAGGTAATCAGTGCTGATTAGGTCTGTGACACAGCTGAATGTAATAAGAGACGGTAATCAGTGCTGATTAGGTCTGTGACACAGCTGAAAGTAATAAGAGACAGGTAATCAGAGCTGATTAGGTCTGTGACACAGCTGAATGTAATAAAGAGATGGTAATCAGTGCTGATTAGGTTGTGACACAGCTGAATGTAAAAGAGACAGGTAATCAGTGCTGATTAGGTCTGTGACACAGCTGAATGTAATAAAGAGACAGGTAATCAGCCTGTTAGGTCTGTGGAACAGCTGAATGTAATAAAGAGACAGGCAATAAGCACTGATTAGGTTCTGATACAGCTGAATGTAATAAGAGACAGGAATCAGGCTGGTTAGGTCTGTGACAGCTGAATGTAATAAGAGACCGGTAATCATACTGATTAGGGCTGTGACAGCTAATTTAATAAAGAGAACGGTAGTCAGGATTAGGACTGTAACAGCTAAATTTAATAAAGAGACAGGTTTCAGCATGATTAGGACTGTGACAGCTGAATTTTAATAAGAGACAGGTAATCAGTGCTGATTGGTGTTAAACAGCTGAATGTAATAAAGAGACAGGTAATCAGCACTAATTAGGACTGACACAGCTGAATGTGAGTAAGAAACAGGTAATAAGCATTGATTAGGTCTGTGCCGCATCTGAATTGGCTGCTTTTCAGCCAATCACAGATGTGGCCTGCCTGTACAACCCCGTTTGTAACTCCCTGCAAACAGGGAGCCATGAGGAGCGTGCTGTGGGAGTGAAGGCATATAAGTATGATTCGGATTTGCTTATTAAGAAATAATACAGGGTTTAGGTCTGGGTGTAGGGAGCTACATTGTGAAAAGATTGATTTTGGGGTGGACATGCCCTTTACGCTACATGGAAGGACAGGCATGGATGGATCTGGATGGTGGGAGAGGGGAAGGGGCTCCCCTGCACACATGTACACTACCTCCCGGAGGCTACCAAAAAAGGCAAAACAACTTTTGGACAGCTCCTATCTTCAGTTTCCTGGAATTGTTAGAGGTGGACATGCCCTTTAAGTAACATTTTGTCACAAGGGGAAAAAAGAGAGTTAAAGAAAACCAGGAGTTACTCACACTGGATTGTTATTATCTGATGAATTCCAATACGGACTTCTGCCCCTAGTAGGCGCTCACTGCAAACAATCTTCCTGTTCACTATGACCACAGTCTGAACCTTGTACCTCTTCTTCAGGTCCAACTGCCACCAAGCTGGATTGTCATATTGGTGTGGGAACAGGAGCGTGAAACATATCGGATAGTTTAACACATCAATAGCGTGTGCAGCGCTGTATTCAGGTCTGTATGTGGAGCTTGCTTGGCTCTCCTGAGTTTGCACATTAACTGTAAAGATATGAAAATTATTTGCCATAAACTGAAATTAATTCCTATAAGGACGAACAAAGAACTGAATAAATTACAATGGCGCACAAATTATTTAATTATAATGTGAAATGTTAAATATCTACCTGTGCTCTATACTATATATAGAAAATTGGGCTGTTGTACATCCACATTAAAGTGCAAATAGAGACCATAAATATAATACATACAAACAATAGAATTCTAGTGCACAAACAATTCTAATTGCATATTGGCTACCTCCATAAGGTTCTACTACAAACAGCCTGCTAAACCCTGGATAAATAAAAGCAATTAGTTCAATAAGTTGGTCAAATAATCGCCCAGTCACCACGTCAAGTTTGCTTTCTTTAACTGGGTCCTAACCTACTGGTACTTGCCTTTTTGGCTACATGAGCTGACAGCTCTCGCCAAGGAACTGGGAATACGCTACAATGCTCGGGAGCATGCTAGAGTGTGAGAGTAAAAGGGCTTCTCGGGGAGAAAAGGAAGCAAGGAACTAAGAAGAGTAATTGGATTTAAGTGACTGTGTTGGCGGAGTATTCCCGACTTTGAACGAGTAGTAGTTGTAAAAGGGTATCAGCAGGGCCACATCTACCATTAGCAGAGTGAGGCAAGTGTGTGCTCAGCACACTGGAAGCAGAAAGGCACAGACAGGCAGAATGGGGGGTGGGATTTTCCCTTGCACCGGGTAATGATGTTGTTACAAATCAGTTATTTAGACGGTAGGTTAGTAAATTAAAGCTTGATTTAAGTTTGCGGTAGAGGATATTGGGTAGGGGTTTGGGGTAGAAGGGCCCTGCTGAAATGAGCTAACCTTTACAGGGTGTGATAAGCAAGTTTTACAAATCTTTTGGCTAAAGTATGGCATTTGTTGTGTTATGCAACAGTGGAACTGACATGTATAGCACAGACTATAAAATAAAGTTATTTGGTTTTGAGCAACAAAAACCTGAAAGCAATATGGTAATGGCAACACAAAGTGTGTGAGAAAGGGAGTTAATACCTGTTTGAGGAACTGTTTAAATACATATATTGCTTCTCCAATGTAAACAGCCCTAAGTTGTCTAATCTGCCTGCATAATCAAGCCCCTCCATTCCCCTTATTAATTTAGTTGCCCTTCGCTGAGCTGCTTCTATTTCCAAGATTTCCCTTTTGTATATGGGATTCTTAAACTGCACCTCATATTCCAAGAAAAAAAAATGTCAGGTCCATTCAAACACATGGTAAGCCTTGTGAAGCCTTTGGGACTAATAACCAGCAGGAAGTATTTTTGACTTAAAAACATACAGGGAGATGCAATATATTGTGCTAAGGGGGGAAATAACTGCAAAACCCATACTAAATGATGTTATATTAGGTTATCTAGGCTTTTGTACTTGCATTGCCTGCTCTGTTTCCAAAGACTTTTGTAAATAGCACAGTTTAAATGATGCAATAAATTAAGAGATTTTTGCACTAGTTTTTTTGACCATAATTAAAGCCTTTTCAATTGTGGTTTTAAAGCCGTGCAAAAGATCACAACTTACCACTAAGTGGTTATTACATCACAGGAAGAAGTGCAGGTCAGTTGCGATAGAGACATTTATTATTGAAAGTTACCTTACTTTCAATAAGGGGAAGGGATTGAGGGAGACACAATATTTATTTGATTTTATTCTTTTCTATAAAATAATTTATAAGTTTATAGGAGATTGCATAAACATTTGAACATTTTGGATAGATGTTTAGTGAGAAATGGTTTTCCCATATAGATTTACCCAGGAAACCTCGTTTTTATTTTAATACATTGCAGAGACAAGTGCAAGTAAGTTGAGCTCCAAAAAAATGACAGCATCCAACAATCCTTACCTTCCTCTCCATAAACCTCCACTTCACACAGTGTGAGATATTCTGCTCGCCCAGGAATAACCACACTGACGTAACGACCCTCCATCCAATAACAGTTCAGAGTGATGGTGGTTTGGGAAACACCATTGATGGTGTCACAGCTGGAGAAACAGGACGGAAAGTAAGAAGTATTTATATCATAGTAATTGAAGCTATATAGTAATTACTGTACCTCATAAAACAACAGCAATGTCATGTAAGGTTATTTCCACTGTTTATAGCTTACACTCATACATTCATATGTGACATTTGTATAAAGGAACTAGACTGGTAAATACGGATATTGCTCCTTATATCACTGTAATCATTATTTATGGGGTAGGTGATATAAATAATGACATGGCTATAAAAAACAGATCTTCATATATGCGACCATGTCCGAAAAAAACGTTGCATTTGCACTGCGAGTGCCACGAAGACGCAAAATAACATGATGGGTCACCTTGCAGGCAAGCATCCATCCATTGTCGCAAATCACATGCAATAGTGTTATGTCAAAGATGGTACAAGTATTTGTGAATCCAAGTAGTAAATACCAAGACAGTTGCTGATTAGGTCTGTAATACAGCTGAATGTAATAAAGAACAGGTAATCAATGATTAGGTATGTGACACAGCTGAATGTAATAAAGAACGTAATCAGTGCTGATTATGCTGTGACACAGCTACTGAATAATAAAGGACAGTAATCAGCGCTGATTAGGTCTGTGACACAGCTAATGTACAGACAGGTAATACAGATGCTGATTAGTCTGTGACACAGCTGAATGTAATAAAGAGACAGTATCAGTGCTGTTAGGTCTGTGAACACTGAATTAATAAAAGACAGGTACAAAGCCTGATTAGGTCTGTGACACAGCTGAATGTAATAAAGAGACAGAATCAGTGACTGATTATGTCTGTGACACAGCTAATGTAATAAAAGACAAGTATCAGTGATGATTAGGTCTGTGCACAGCTGAATGTAATAAAGACAGACAATCAGTGCTGATTAGGTCTGTGACACAGCTGAATGTAATAAAAGAACAGCAATCAGTGCTGATTAGGTCTGTGACACAGCTGAATGTAATAAAGAGACAGGCAATCAGTGCTGATTAGGTCTGTGAACAACAGCTGAATGTAATAAAGAGACAGGTAATAGGACCAGTGCTGATTAGGTCTGTGACAACAGCTGAATGTATAATAAAGAGACCGGTAACAAATCGTGACTGGATGATAGGTCTGTGACACAGCTGAATGTAAAAAGGACGGTAAATCATGCTGATTAGGTCTGTGACCAGCTGAATGTAATAAAAGAACGAAAATAATCAGTGTGATTAGGTCGTGACAACAGCTGAATGTATAAAGAGACGAATGATATAGTGCGAGTTGTGTCTGTGACACAGCTAAATGTAATAAAAGACCGGTAATCAGTGCTGATTAGGTCTGTGACAACAGCTAATGTAATAAAGAGACAGTCAATCATGCTGATAGGTCTGTGACACACTGAGGTAATAAAGAGACAGGTAATCATGTGATTAGGTCTGTGAACAGACAGCTGTATGTAATAAAGAGAACATAATCAGTGTTGATTAGGTCTGTGACACAGCTGAATGATAAAGAGACAGTAATCAGTGCGGATTAGGTCTGTGACACAGCTGATGTAATAAAGAGAAGAAATCAGTGCTGATTAGTCTGTGACAACAGCTGAATGTAATAAAAGACAGGCAATCAGTGCTGATTAGGTCTGTGACACAGCTGAATGTAAAAGAAAGAACAGGTAATCAGCTGATTAGGTCTTGTGACACAGCTGATGTAATAGAGAACGGTAATCAGTGCTGAAGTGAGTCTGTGACACAAGCTGAGAAATATAAGTAGGAGACAGGGTAATGAAAACAGTGCATGATTAGGTCTGTGGACACAGCTGAATGTAATAAAAAGAGACGGTAATCAGTGCTGATTAGGTCTTTGACACAGCGCTAATGTAATAAAGAGACAGGTAATCAGAGCTGATTAGGTCTGTGACACAGCTGTGATATATAAAGAACTGGTATACAGCTATTAGGTGCTGTGACACAGCTGAATGTAATAAGAGACAGTAAATTCAGTGGCTGATTAGTCTGGACAAGCTGATATAATAGCTAAAGAGTGTCATGGATAAAGGGGAAAAGAAAAAAGCGCACTGATTAGTCTGGTACACAGCTGAATGTAATAGAGACAGACAGATCAGCGACTGTATTGAGTTCTGTGACAAAGCAGCTGAATGTAATAAAGAGACAGGAAATACATACAGATGACTGATTAGGTCTGTGACACAGCGGAATGTATAAGAGCAGGAGGTTCAGTGTGCTGATTAGGTCTGTGACACAGCTGAATGTAATAAAGAGACAGGAATCAGTGCTGATTAGGTCTGTGACCAAGCTGAATGTAATAAGAGGACAGGCAATCAGTCTAGTTAGGTCTGTGACACAGCTGAATGTAATAAAGAGACAGAATCAGGCTGATTAGGTCTTGACACAGCGAATGTAATAAAGAGACGGTAATCAGTGCTGATTAGGTCTGTGGACCAGCTGAATGTAATAAAGAACAGGTAATCATGCTGATTAGGTCTGTGACACAGCTGAATGTAATAAAGACACGGTAATCAGTGCTGATTAGGTCTGTGACACAGCTGAATGTAATAAAGAGACAGGAATCAGAGCTGATTAGGTCTGTGACACAGCTGAATGAATAAAAGAGACTGGTATCAGTGCTGATTAGGTCTGTGACCAGCTGAATGTAATAAGAGACAGGTAATCAGTGCTGATTAGGTCTGTGACAGCTGAATGTAATAAAGAGACAGGTAATCAGCACTTATTAGGTCTGGGACACAGCTGAATGTAATAAAGAGACAGGTAATCAGTGCTGATTAGGTCTGTGACACAGCTGAATGTAATAAAGAGATAGGTAATCAGTGCTGATTAGGTCTGTGACACAGCTGAATGTAATAAAGAGACAGACAATCAGTGCTGATTAGGTCTGTGACACAGCTGAATGTAATAAAGAGACAGGCAATCAGTGCTGATTAGGTCTGTGACACAGCTGAATGTAATAAAGAGACAGGCAATCAGTGCTGATTAGGTCTGTGACACAGCTGAATGTAATAAAGAGACAGGTAATCAGTGCTGATTAGGTCTGTGACACAGCTGAATGTAATAAAGAGACAGGTAATCAGTGCTGATTAGGTCTGTGGACACAGCTGAATGTAATAAGAGACGTAATCAGTGCTGATTAGGTCTGTGACACAGCTGAATGTAATAAAGACAGGTAATCAGACTGATTAGGTCTGTGACACAGCTGAATGTAATAAAGAGACGGTATCATGCTGATTAGGTCTGTGACACAGCTGAATGTAATAAAAGACAGGTAATCAGCGCTGATTAGGTCTGTGACACAGCTGAATGTAATAAAGAGACAGGTAATCAGCACTGATTAGGTCTGTGGCACAGCTGAATGTAATAAAGAGACAGGCAATAAGCACTGATTAGGTCTCTGATACAGCTGAATGTAATAAAGAGACAGGTAATCAGCGCTGGTTAGGTCTGTGACAGCTGAATGTAATAAAGAGACAGGTAATCAGTACTGATTAGGGCTGTGACAGCTAAATTTAATAAAGAGACAGGTAATCAGTACTGATTAGGACTGTAACAGCTAAATTTAATAAAGAGACAGGTATTCAGCACTGATTAGGACTGTGACAGCTGCATTTAATAAAGAGACAGGTAATCAGTACTGATTAGGACTGTTACACAGCTGAATGTAATAAGAGACAGGTATCAGCACTAATTAGGACTGACACAGCTGAATGTGAGTAAGAAAAGGTAATAAGCATTGATTAGGTCTGTGCCGCATCTGTAATTGGCTGCTTTTCAGCCAATCACAGATGTGCCTGCCTTTACAACCCCTGTTTGTAACTCCCTGCAAACAGGGAGCCATGAGGAGCGTGCTGTGGGAGTGAAGGCATATAGTATGATTCGGATTTGCTTATTAAAGAAATAATACAGGGTTTAGGTCTGGGTGTAGGGAGCTACATTGTATAAAGATTGATTTTGGTGGACATGCCCTTTACGCTACATGGAAGGACAGGCATGGATGGATCTGGATGGTGGGAGAGGGGAAGGGCTCCCCTGCACATGTCACACTACCTCCCGGAGGCTACAAAAAAGGCAAAAACCTTTTGGACAGCTCCTACTCTTCAGTTTCCTGGAATTGTTAGAGGTGGACATGCCCTTTAAGTAACATTTTGTCACAAGGGGAAAAAAGAGAGTTAAAGAATAAACCAGGAGTTACTCACACTGGATTGTTATATCTGATGAATCTCCAATACGGACTTCTGCCCCTAGTAGGCGCTCACTGCAAACAATCCTTCCTGTTCACTATGACCACAGTCTGAACCTTGTACCTCTTCTTCAGGTCCAACTGCCACCAAGCTGGATTGTCATTATTGGTGTGGGACAGGAGCGTGAATACATATCGGAAGTTTAACACCATCAATAGCTGTGTCAGCGCTGTATTCAGGTCTGTATGTGGAGCTTTGCTTGGCTCTCCTGAGTTTGCCACATTAACTGTAAAGATATGAAAATTATTTGCCATAAACTGAAATTAATTCCTATAAAGGACGAACAAAGAACTGAATAAATTACAATGGCGCACAAATTATTTAATTTAAATGTGAAATGTTAAATATCTACCTGTGCTCTATACTATATATAGAAAATTGGGCTGTTGTACATCCACATTAAAGTGCAAATGAGACCATAAATATAATACATACAAACAATAGAATTCTAATGTACAAACAATTCTAATTGCATATTGGCTACCTCCATAAGGTTCTACTACAAACAGCTGCTAAACCCTGGATAAATAAAAGCAATTAGTTCAATAATTGGTCAAATAATCGCCCAGTCACCACGTCAAGTTTGCTTTCTTTAACTGGGTCCTAACCTACTGGTACTTGCCTTTTTGGCTACATGAGCTGACAGCTTCTCCTGTGTGGCCTGGATGCTTGAAGCTGACTCTCTGGTTTAAAGTACTTTGCTCAAATGAGCACATGACCTAACTCAGAGCAACCTTGACGTGGTGACTGGGCGATTATTTGACCAACTTATTGAACTAATTGCTTTTATTTATCCAGGGTTTAGCAGACTGTTTGTAGTAGAACCTTATGTATTTATATATTTTGTTATATTTTCATCAGTGTGATTAGTCTGTGACCACAGCTGAATGTAATAAAGAGACAGGTAATCAGTGCTGATTAGGTCTGTGACACAGCTGAATGTAATAAAGAGATCGGTTAATCAGTGCTGATTAGGTCTGTGACACAGCTGAATGTAATAAAGAGGACCGGTAATCAGTGCGTTAGGTCTGTGACACAGCTGAACTGTAATAAAGAGACGGTAATCTGCTGATTAGGTCTGTGACACAGCTGAATGTAATAAAGAGTAACAGGTAATCAGCGTGATTAGGTCTGTGACACAGCTGAATGTAATAAAGAGACAGGTAATCAGTGATATAGGTCTGGTGACACAGCTGAGTAATCAAAGAGACAGGTAATCAGTGATGATTAGGTCTGTGACACAGCTGAATGTAATAAAGAGACAGGTACATCAGTGCTGATTAGGTCTGTGACACAGGTGATGTAATAAAGAACAGTAAATCAGTGCTGATTAGGTCTGTGACAC
Source organism: Hymenochirus boettgeri (assembly GCA_019447015.1). Lineage (NCBI taxonomy): Eukaryota > Metazoa > Chordata > Amphibia > Anura > Pipidae > Hymenochirus > Hymenochirus boettgeri. Next base: position 12,124 of record JAACNH010000115.1, read on the forward strand.
AGCTGAATGTATAAAGAGACAGGAATACTGCTGATTAGGTCTGTGACACAGCTGAATGTAAAAAGGAAAGGTAATCAGTGCTGATGGTCTGTGACACAGCTGAATGTAATAAAGAGACTGGTAATCATGCTGATTAGGTCTGTGAACAGCTGAATGTAATAAAGAGACAGGTAAATCAGTGCTGATTAGGTCTGTGACACAGCTGAATGTAATAAGAGACCGGTAATCAGTGTGATAGGTCTGTGACACAGTGAATGTAATAAGAGGACGGTAACAAGTCTGATTAGGTCTGTGACAGCTGAATGTAATAAGAGCACGGTAATCAGTGCTAGTAGTAGTCTGTGACACAGTGAATGTAATAAAGAGACGGTAATCAGTGCTGATTAGGTCGGTGAAGAGCTGAATGTAATAAAGAGACAGCGTAATCAGCTGATTAGGTCTGGGACACAGCTGATCATAACGAGACAGACAATCAGTGAATGATTAGGTCTGTGACACAGCTGAATGTAATAAAGAGACAGGTAATCAGTGATGATTAGGTTCTGTGACACAGCTGAATGTAATAAAGAGAAGTAATCAGTGCTGATTAGGTCTGTGACACAGCTGAATGTAATAAAGAGACAGACATCAGTGCTGATTAGGTCTGTGACACAGCTGAATGTAATAAGAGACACGGAATCATGCTGATTAGGTCTGTGACACAAGCTGAATGTATAAAGAGACGGTAACAGGCTGATTAGTCGGTGACACAGGAATGTAATAGAGACTGGAATCAGTGCTGATTAGGTCTGAACAGGAATGTAATAAAGAGACAGGTAATCAGTGCTGTATTAGGTCTGTGACACAGAGCATGCATAAAGAGACCGGTAATCAGTGCTGATTAGGTCTGTGACACAGCTGAATGTAATAAAGAGACAGGTAATCAGAGCTGATTAGGTCTGTGACACAGCTGAATGTAATAAGAGACTGTAATCAGTGCTGATTAGGTCTGTGACACAGCTGAATGTAATAAAGAGACAGGTAATCATCTGATTAGGTCGTGACCGAGCTGAATGTAATAAAGAGACAGGTATCAGACTTTAGGTCTGGGACACAGCTGGAATTAATAAGAGACAGTAATCAGTGTGATTAGGTCTGTGACACAGCTGAATGTAATAAGAGAAGGTAATCAGTGCTGATTAGGTCTGTGACACAGCTGAATGTAATAAGAGACAGACAATCAGTGCTGATTGGTCTGTGACACAGCTGAATGTAATAAGAGACAGGCAATCAGTGCTGATTGGTCGTGACACAGCTGAATGTAATAAAGAGACAGGAATCAGTGCTGATTAGGTCTGTGACACACGCTGAATGTAATAAAGAGACAGGTCAATCAGTGCGATTAGGTCTGTGACACTGAATGTAATAAAGAGACAGGTAATCAGTGCTGATTAGGTCTGTGACACAGCTGAATGTAATAAGAGACCGGTAATCAGTGCTGATTAGGTCTGTGACACAGCTGAAGTAATAAGAGACAGGTAATCAGAGCTGATTAGGTCTGTGAACAGCTGAATGTAATAAAGAGATGGTAATCAGTGCTGATTAGGTTGTGACACAGCTGAATGTAAAAGAGACAGGTAATCAGTGCTGATTAGGTTCTGTGACACAGCTGAATGTAATAAAGAGGACAGGTAATCGAGCCTGTTAGGTCTGTGGAACAGCTGAATGTAATAAAGAGACAGGCAATAGCACTGATTAGGTTCTGATACAGCTGAATGTAATAAAGACAGAATCAGCTGTTAGGTCGTGACAGCTGAATTAATAAGAGACCGGTAATCAGTACTGATTAGGGCGTGACAGCTAATGTAATAAAGATGAACAGGTACCGTCAGGATTGGATTGTAGACAGCTAATTAATAAAGAGACAGGTCTCAGCTGATTAGGCTGTGACAGCTGAATTTAAATAAGAGACAGGTAATCAGTGCTGATTGGAATGTGTAACAGCTGAATGTAATAAAGAGACAGGTAATCGCACTATTAGGCTGACACAGCTGAATGTGAGTAAGAACAGGTAATAAGCATTGATTAGGTCTGTCCGCATCTGAATTGGCTGCTTTTCAGCAACACAGATGTGCCGCCTTACAACCCCGTTGTAACTCCTGCAAACAGGGAGCCAGAGGAGCGGCTGTGGGAGTGAAGGCAATAAGTATGATTCGGATTTGCTTATTAAGAAATAATACAGGGTTTAGGCTGGGTGTGGAGCGTCACATTGCTGACTGAAAAGATGATTTTGGGAGTTGGACATGCCCTTTACGTACATGGAAGGACAGGATGATGGATCTGGATGGTGGGAAGAGGGGAAGGGGCTCCCCTGACAAGTACAACTACCTCCCGGAGGCTACAAAAAAGGCAAAACAGACCTTTTGGACAGGTCCTAATCTTCAGTTTCCTGGAACGTGTTAGAGGTGGACAGGCCCTTTAAGTAACATTTTGCACAAGGGAAAAAAGAGAGTTAAGAAAACCAGGAGTTACTCCACTGGATTGTTATTATTGATGAATTCCCAATACGGACTTACTGCCCCTGTAGGCGCTCACTGCAAGACAATACTCCTGTTCACTAGACCACAGTCTGACCTTGTACCTCTCTTCAGGTCCCAACTGCCACAAGCTGTTGAATGATGTAGTATTGGTGTGGGGAACAGGAGACGTGACAAGACATATCGGATAGTTTAACCACAATCAAAGCTTGTGGCAGACGCTGTATTCAGGTCTGTATGTGGAGCTTGGCTTGGCATCTCCTGAGTTTGCACATTAACTGTAAGATATGAAAATTATTTGCCATAAACTGAAATTAATTCCTGATAAGGACGAACAAAGAACTGAATAAATTACATGGCGCACAAATTATTTAATTATAATGTGAATGTTAATATCTACCTGTGCTCTATACTATAATAGAAAATTGGGCTGGTGTAATCCACATAAAGTGCAAATAGAGACAAAATATATACATACAAACAAAGAATTCTAATGTACAAAACATCTAATTGCATATTGGCTACCTCATAAGGTTCTACTACAAACAGTCTGCTAAACCCTGGATAAATAAAAGCAATTAGTTCAATAAGTTTGGTCAAATAATCGCCCAGTCACCACGTCAAATGTGCTTCTTTAACTGGGTCCTAACCTACTGGTACTTGCCCTTTGGCTAATGAGCTGACAGCTTCTCCTGTGTGGCCTGGATGCTTGAAGCTGACTCTTCGGTTTAAAGTACTTTGCTCAAATGAGCACATGACCAATCAGAGCAACCCTTGACGTGGTGACTGGGCGATATTGACCAACTTATTGAAACTAATTGCTTTTATTATCCAGGGTTTAGCAGACTGTTTGTAGTAGAACCCTTAGAGGTAGCCAATATGCAATTAGAATTGTTTGTACATTAGAATTCTATTTTTTGTGTGCTCTATATCATATGGTAAATTGCATTATATTTGTTAAATAAATAAAGTGAATAACATATTATTTTTATTTAATTTAACTGTATTTACCTAGTTCCTACTTTTGTTTTCTTCAAACATTCAGGGTTATTCAATAAAAGTTCTTATTGTTTAAAATGGTGCTAATTTTGCCCCAACCAACCAGATCTTATTTAACATTTGCAAAATAACATCTGATTGGTTGGGGCAAAATTAGCTCCATTTTTTTAATGATAAGAACTTTTATTGAATCTCCCTGATTATTTTTTATTTAGTTTAAAAGAAAGTAATTTTAGTAAAGAATTTTTTTAACTTTTCCTAAGATTTGACTAGATTTGAAGTAAAATATACATAAAATATTAATATATATATCTATCTTTCCTACTCTATAAAATAATGTATTAGCTTATAGGAGGTTGCATTGTTTTAAGGCTTACAATGAGATTGGGGGTATATTTTATTAGTTATAGGATAGGTGTATATTTATGTGTGTCATTTATTAGTGTTAACATGTATAGCAGTATGAATAAGTCTATTTAAAGTATAGCAGTGAGTTATATTAGCTACAAAAAAACATGAAGTTGGAAAAGTGCTTATTAAGCTGCTAGTAAACTTATTTTAAAAATATACAAAATTGTAGAAAACTCTGTATGTTTTTAAATCTGTTAAAATGTTGGGAAACTATAAGGTCTTTTAGGTTGTAATTAGACATGTAATGTGGGTTCGATTAGAAACTTTCGGACCTCACAAATTTCACGGAACCCGAATATTTTATTGAAAATTGTAGATAATTATTGAAAATCGAAAGTAGACGATTTTCCAAAATTGAAAATAGCCGATTTTTGAAAATCGAAACTCAAACTTTCGAAATTTAGAAAATTCAAAAACAAAACGAAACTCAACAGTTTCGAACATCTCTAGTTGTAATCATCTATACCATTACCTGTAACAAGCCAAATGAATAATACAATAATAAAATACATGCAGGGTTATTCAATAAAAGTTTTTATCATTTAAAATGGTGCTAATTTTGCCCCAACCAATCAGATGTTAGCTTTCAAATGTAGATATAAGATCTGATTGGTTGGGGCTAAATTAGCACCATTTTAAACAATAGGAACTTTTATTGAATCTCCCTGTTTATTTCTCAGAATGACGTTAGACCTTGTCACACCCTTTTATTATAATAGAAATGTTATTACGATTGAAAAGGAATGTTCACCCCTCACATGAAGCTTCAGGACTAGAGACTCTAGAGCTGCTAAGGAAGAAGATAAATATCTGTTTATCAATGCCAGGGAAGCAGGTAAGTATCACAGTGTTCCATGTAAGTATAACTTTGCAGGTGGGGAATTTTACAAGGGTATTTCCCACAATTTGCTGGGTCTGCACAGAACTTACCTGCACTTGTCCCCGTGATCCAATAACTGGTTAATACATTTCAGGAGCAAGTGCAAGTAAGTTGAGCTACAAAAAATATTATTCAACAAGCCTTACCTTCCTCCCCATAAACCTCCACTTCACACAGTGTGAGATGTTCTGCTCGCCCAGGAATAACCACACTCACATAACGACCCACCAGCCCATTACAGCTCAGAGTGATGGTGGTTTGGTAAACATCATTGATGGTGTCACAGCTGGAGAAACAGACAGAAAGGAAGTATTTATATCATATTAATGAAGCTAATTAGTATTAATGTAATATTTCAATGCTTGCAATCATATGATCACACATTGACCAATCAAATTTGAATAATTAAATTCAAATATGATTGGTTAATGTGTGATGATATGATTGCAAACATTGAAATATTAATCCAATCACAATTGGCCTCACTAGTCATCACAGTGATGCCAGAAGAAAGAAGACGCGGGCCCGGTGTTGGCGACATCAGTGTAGTTGGTGTCACCAGCTGAGAAGAAATAAGACTTCGAATCAAGATGTTGCCGGCCATGTCACTGGCTGGAAAAAAGAAGAAATGCCCCCAAGGGCTCTTTTAAGAGCCAATAGGGGTCCAATGAGGGTTCTGTCCAGGACAGGACCCCTTAAGCCCCAAAAAGCACTTATCAGTGTGACAAGGGCCCTTCCAAGGGCCACAAGGGCACTTGTAAGTGCCGGGGAGGGGGTCCCGGATCGAGCTGCAGGACCCCTTAAGCCCCAAAGAGCCCTTGTAAGGGCCACAATGGTCCTTCTTAGGACTTTTGGCCATTCGGAAAGGCTCGAACGTTCAAGGATTTTCAAAAAATTACGAACGGAGGTCAAAAAAAGTTTGGGGACTGAACTAGCATAAAAATCCACGATTCGTGGACCCGCTGAAATCCGCCGCGGATCCGGGTTCGGCTCTGCGAATCAGCCATCACTATTCATTGGATGTGGTATAATTATTTCCTAATTTTTCAAACCAAAATAACTTTTTGCTACTTTGTTAATTAATCGCAGACCTTTTGCATGAATATTGATGCAAAATATGGTAAATACTATTTTGAGAAAGTGAAGTAAACTAAATAACATCACTTTCTAATTAGTTTTAAGAAAAAGCTTTGCCAAAAAGGTTTACATTTTTTTATCATTTACTACAAACAGAGGCGTAACTATCAGGGGAGAAGGAGGAGCAACTGCAAGGGGGCCCAGTAGCCAAGGGGCCCCATCTTTTCGTTTTTCCTATGACAGCTGGTAAATAGCGTTGCTTTAAAAATACAGTGGGGAATAAAACATACAATATGTGGAAAAGGTTTGGGCAATTTTTGTTACAATAGCTTTTTAATTGGGACACTATTCTGCAATGAAATTTGGTGTTATAATGTATTTTTACAATATTATATTAAATGGTAACTGTGGTCTCAAATGCTTCCAAACTAGTAAAAATTATAAGTTATTGCTGGAAAAGTTCAGCAATATTACTTCCTGGTTGAACACTTCCTGTTTTCAGCCATATGACCAGCTTGTAGTCATGTGACCAGCCTCTGCCTGCATTAATAGGCTCCCCTTCTCAACTGTCAATTTTTTCCCCAGGTACTTCCTGATTTCCCCAGCATTAATTCTTTACTGAGCATGCTTCTCCCCCCGTGGAAGACGGGTGGGGCAGAAGTCAGGTGATGTCACACAACCTACTGGAAGCAGGAAAATTGAACATTCATTCACCCCAATGTAATTTCTCACAGGCTCCAGACAGAGATGTGATTGTCGGCTCATTTAAAAGGAAATACCGCAGGCTTTCATTTAACCCTAACTTGTTTTGAGACCACAGTTGCCCTTTAAGTAACATTTCATCACAAGAAAAAAAAAGATAAACCAGGAGCTACTTACACTGGATTGTTATTATCTGATGAATCTCCAATACGGACTTCTGCCCCTTTAAGACGTTCACTGCAACAATCCTTCCTGTTCACTATGACCACAGTCTGAACCTTGTACCTCTTCTTCAGGTCCAACTGCCACCAAGCTGGATTGTCATTATTGGTGTGGGTACAGGGATGTACCAAGGGATATGGCAGTTTATTCCCATCAATAGCTGTGTCAGCGCTGTATTCAGGTCTGTATGTGGAGCTTTGCTTGGCTTCTCCTGATTTTGCCACATTAACTGTAAAGATATGAAAATGATTTGCCATAAACTGAAATAAATTCCTATAAAAGTTGAACAAGAAACTGAATAAATTAAAATGGCACACAAATTATTTTATTATAATGTGAAAGTTGCACTGTCGATCTCCTGTTTGAATTCATGTTATGGACTTTGAGTGACTTACCATTTTTTCCACATTAGGTTTGGTTCCGTGGAAGAACAGAGTTTCCTATCTTGGATTCAAGTCTCCCAGTAGATGGATACGGCTTTTTAGAATATCGCTCAGGGATGCCTGAGCGAGTTCCTTTTTGATGTGGGGCATTTATGTGGTTTACACTTTACTGCTTTATATATTAGGATGTTTTTAACATACATGCATTCAATTGTTGCACAGTGTTGTGGAATCAGCAATAAATATTCTTGTACTTGGTAGAACCACAAGTGTTCAATGCCATGTATGGGGGTACTTCGGTATATTGGATGATGTACTTTTTTGAGTTATGTGTATATAGATATTGGACCTCCGGTGCACAGTCAAAGTCATTTCCCTCATTTTTCTGGGCCTGCACAATGGTGCGCATCTTACCTGCACTTGTTCCCTTGATCCAATAACTGGTTAATACATTGCAGAGACAAGTGCAAGTAAGTTGAGCTACAACAAATGACAGCATCCAACAAGCCTTACCTTCCTCCCCATAAACCTCCACTTCACACAGTGTGAGATATTCTGCTTGCCCAGGAATAACCACACTGACGTAACGTCCCTCCATCCACACAGCTGAATGTAATAAAGAACAGGTAATCATGCTGATTAGGTCTGTGACACAGCTGAATGTAATAAAGAGACGTAATCAGCTGTTAGGTCTGTGAACAGCTGAAGTAAAAAGACAGGTAATATCAGTGCTGATTAGGTCTGTGACACAGCTGAATGTAATAAAGAAACAGTAATCATTGAGATTAGGTCTGTGACACAGCTGAATTAATAAAGAGACAGGTATCAGTGATGATTAGGTCTGTGACACAGCTGAATGTAATAAGAGAACAGGACAATCAGTGCTGATTAGGTCTGTGACACAGCTGAATGTAATAAAGAGACAGGCAATCAGTGCTGATAGGTCTGTGACACAGCGGAATGTAATAAAAGACAGGCATCAGTGCTGATTAGGTCTGTGACACAGCTGAATGTAATAAAGAGACAGGTAATCAGTGCTGATTAGGTCTGTGACACAGCTGAATGTAATAAAGAACAGTAATCAGTGCTGATTAGGTCTTGTGACACAGCTGAATGTAAAAAGACAGGTAATCGTCTGATTAGGTCTGTGACACAGCTGATGTAATAAAGAGACAGTAATCATGCTGATTAGGTCTGTGACACAGCTGATGTAATAAAGAGAACCGGTAATCAAGTCTGATTAGGTCTGTGACACAGCTGAATGTAATAAAGAACGGTAATCATGCTGTTAGGTCTGTGACACAGCTGAATGTAATAAAGAGACAGTAATCAGCGCTGATTAGGTCTGTGACACAGCTGAATGTATAAAGACGGTAATCAGTGATGATTAGTCTGTGACACAGCTGAATGTAATAAAGAGACAGGTAATCATTGATGATTAGGCTGTGACACAGCTGAATGTAATAAAGAGACAGGTAATCATGCTGATTAGGTCTGTGACACAGCTGAATGTAATAAGAGACAGACAATCAGTGCTGATTAGGTCTGTGACACAGCTGAATGTAATAAAGAGACAGGCATCATGCTGATTAGGTCTGTGACACAGCTGATGTAATAAAGAGACAGGTAATCAGAGCTGATTAGGTCTTGACACAGCTGAATGTAATAAAGAGACGGTAATCAGTGCTGATTAGGTCTGTGACACAGCTGAATGTAATAAAGACAGGTAATCAGTGCTGATTAGGTCTGTGACACAGCTGAATGTAATAAAGAGACCGGTAATCAGTGCTGATTAGGTCTGTGACACAGCTGAATGTAATAAAGAGACAGGTAATCAGAGCTGATTAGGTCTGTGACACAGCTGAATGTAATAAAGAGACTGGTAATCATGCTAATTAGGTCTGTGACACAGCTGAATGTAATAAGAGACAGGTAATCAGTGCTGATTAGGTCTGTGACAGAGCTGAATGTAATAAGAGACGGTAATCACACTGGATTAGGTCTGGACACAGCTGAATGTAATAAAGAGACAGACATCAGCGCTGATTAGGTCTGTGACACAGCTGAATGTAATAAAGAGACAGGTAATCAGTGATGATTAGGTCTGTGACCCAGCTGAATGTAATAAAGAGACAGGTAATCAGTGCTGATTAGGTCTGTGACACAGCTGAATGTAATAAAGAGACAGACAATCAGTGCTGATTAGGTCTGTGACACAGCTGAATGTAATAAAGAGACAGGCAATCAGTGCTGATTAGGTCTGTGACACAGCTGAATGTAATAAAGAGACAGGTAATCAGAGCTGATTAGGTCTGTGACACAGCTGAATGTAATAAAGAGACTGGTAATCAGTGCTGATTAGGTCTGTGACACAGCTGAATGTAATAAAGAGACAGGTAATCAGTGCTGATTAGGTCTGTGACACAGCTGAATGTATATAGAAGACGTAATCAGTGCTGATTAGGTCTGTGACACAGCTGAATGTAATAAAGAGACAGGTAATCAGAGCTGATTAGGTCTTGTGACACAGCTGAATGTAATAAAGAGACTGGTAACAGTGCTGATTAGGTCTGTGACACAGCTGAATGTAATAAGAGACAGGTAATCAGTCTGATTAGGTCTGTGACAAGAGCTGAATGTAATAAAGAGACAGGTAATCAGCACTTATTGGTCTGGGACACAGCTGAATGTAATAAAGAGACAGGTAATCAGTGCTGATTAGGTCTGTGACACAGCTGAATGTAATAAAGAGATAGGTAATCAGTGCTGATTAGTGCTGTGACACAGCTGAATGTAATAAAGAGACAGAAATCAGTGCTGATTGTCTGTGACACAGCTGAATGTATAAAGAGACAGGCAATCAGTGCTGATTAGGTCTGTGCACAGCTGAATGTAATAAAGAGACAGGCAATCAGTGCTGATTAGGTCTGTGACACAGCTGAATGTAAAAAGAGACAGAATCATGCTGATTAGGTCTGTGACACAGCTGAATGTAAAAGAGACAGGTAATCAGTGCTGATTAGGTCTGTGACCACGCTGAATGTAAAATAAGAGACGGTAATCAGTGCTGATTAGGTCTGTGACACAGCTGAATGTAATAAAGAGACAGGTAATCAGAGCTGATTAGGTCTGTGACACAGCTGAATGTAATAAAGGAACTGGTAATCAGTGCTGATTAGGTCTGTGACACAGCTGAATGTAATAAGAGACAGGTAATCAGTGCTGATTAGTCTGTGACACAGCTGAATGTAATAAAGAGACGTAATCATCAGCGCCGTTAGGTCTGTGGCCAGCTGAATGTAATAAGAAGACAGGCAATAACACTGATTAGGTCTCTGATACAGCTGAATGTAATAAAGAGACAGGTAATCAGCGCTGGTTAGGTCTGTGACAGCTGAATGTAATAAAGAGACAGGTAATCAGTACTGATTAGGACTGTGACAGCTAAATTTAATAAAGAGACAGGTATTCAGCACTGATTAGGACTGTGACAGCTAATTTATAAAGAGACAGGTATTCAGCACTGATTAGGACTGTGACAGCTGAATTAATAAAGAGACAGGTAATCAGTGCTGATTAGACTGTTACAACAGCTGAATGTAATAAAGAGACAGGTAATCACACTAATTAGGACTGGACACAGCTGAATGTGAGTAAGAACAGGTAATAAGCATTGATTAGTCTGTGCCGCATCTGTAATGGCTGCTTTTCAGCCAATCACAGATGTGCCTGCCTTACACCCCTGTTTGTAACTCCCTGCAAACAGGGACCATGAGGAGCGTGCTGTGGGAGTGAAGGCATATAAGTATGATTCGGATTTGCTTATTAAGAAATAATACGGGTTAGGAGGTCTGGTGTAGGGAGCTACATTGTAGTAAAAGATTGATTTTGGGGTGGACATGCCCTTTACCTACATGGAAGGACAGGCATGGATGGATCTGGATGGTGGGAGAGGGGAAGGGGCTCCCCTGCACATGTCACACTACCTCCCGGAGGCTACAAAAAAGGCAAAAACCTTTGGACAGCTCCTACTCTCAGTTTCCTGGAATTGTGAGAGTGGACATGCCCTTTAAGTACTTTTGTCACAGGGGAAAAAAGAGTTAAAGATAACCAGGAGTTACTCACACTGGATTGTATTATCTGATGAATCTCCAATACGGACTTCTGCCCCTAGTAGGCGCTCACTGCAACAATCCTTCCTGTTCACTATGACCCACAGTCTGAACCTTGTACCCTCTTCTTCAGGTCCAACTGCCACCAAGCTGGATTTCATTATTGGTGTGGGAACAGGAGCGTGAATACATATCGTCGATAGTTTAACACCATCAATAGCTGTGTCAGCGCTGTATTCAGGTCTGTATGTGGAGCTTTGCTTGGCCTCTCCTGAGTTTGCCACATTAACTGTAAAGATATGAAATTATTTGCCATAAACTGAAATTAATTCCTATAAAGGACGAACAAAGAACTGAATAAATTACAATGGCGCACAAATTATTTAATTATAATGTGAAATGTTAAATATCTACCTGTGCTCTATACTATATATAGAAAATTGGGCTGTTGTACATCCACATTAAAGTGCAAATAGAGACCATAAATATAATACATACAAACAATAGAATTCTAATGTACAAACAATTCTAATTGCATATTGGCTACCTCCATAAGTTCTACTACAAACAGTCTGCTAAACCCTGGATAAATAAAAGCAATTAGTTCAATAAGTTGGTCAAATAATCGCCCAGTCACCACGTCAAGTTTGCTTCTTTAACTGGGTCCTAACCTACTGGTACTTGCCTTTTTGGCTACATGAGCTGACAGCTTCTCCTGTGTGGCCTGGATGCTTGAAGCTGACTCTCTGGTTAAGTACTTTGCTCAAATGAGCACATGACCTAACTCAGAGCACCTTGACGTGGTGACTGGGCGATTATTTGACCAACTTATTGAACTAATTGCTTTTATTTATCCAGGGTTTAGCAGACTGTTTGTAGTAGAACCTTATGGAGGTAGCCAATATGCAATTAGAATTGTTTGTACATTAGAATTCTATTTTTTGTGTGCTCTATATCATATTGTAAATTGCATTATATTTGTTAAATAAATAAGTGAATAACATATTATTTTTATTTAATTACTGTATTTACCTAGTTCCTACTTTTGTTTTCTTCAAACATTCAGGGTTATTCAATAAAAGTTCTTATTGTTTAAAATGGTGCTAATTTTGCCCCAACCAACCAGATCTTATTTAACATTTGCAAAATAACATCTGATTGGTTGGGGCAAAATTAGCTCCATTTTTTTAATGATAAGAACTTTTATTGAATCTCCCTGATTATTTTTATTTAGTTTAAAAGAAAGTAATTTTAGTAAAGAATTTTTTTAACTTTTCCTAAGATTTGACTAGATTTGAGTAAAATATACATAAATATTAATATATATATCTATCTTTCCTACTCTATAAAATAATGTATTAGCTTATAGGAGGTTGCATTGTTTTAAGGCTTACAATGATATTGGGGGTATATTTTATTAGTTATAGATAGGTGTATATTTATGTGTGTCATTTATTGTGTTAACATGTATAGCAGTATGAATAAGTCTATTTAAAGTATAGCAGTGAGTTATATTAGCTACAAAAAACATGAAGTTGAAAAAGTGCTTATTAGCTGCTAGTAAACTTATTTTAAAAATATACAAAATTGTAGAAAACTCTGTATGTTTTTAAATCTGTTAAAATTTGGGAAACTATAAGGTCTTTTAGGTTGTAATTAGACATGTAATGTGGGTTCGATTAGGAACTTTCGGACCTCACAAATTTCACGGAACCCGAATATTTTATTGAAAATTGTAGATAATTATGAAAATCGAAAGTAGAACGATTTTCCAAAATTGAAAATAGCCGATTTTTGAAAATCGAAACTCAAACTTTCGAAATTTAGAAATTCAAAACAAAACGAAACTCAACAGTTTCGAACATCTCTAGTTGTAATCATCTATACCATTACCTGTAACAAGCCAAATGAATAATACAATAATAAATACATGCAGGGTTATTCAATAAAAGTTCTTATCATTTGAAATGGTGCTAATTTTGCCCCAACCAATCAGATGTTAGCTTTCAAATGTAGATATAAGATCTGATTGGTTGGGGCTAAATTAGCACCATTTTAAACAATAGGAACTTTTATTGAATCTCCCTGTTTTTATTCTCAGAATGACGTTAGACCTTGTCACACCCTTTTATTAATAGAAATGTTATTACGATTGAAAAGGAATGTTCACCCTCAGACATAGCTTCAGGACTAGAGACTAGAGCTGCTAAGGAAGAAATAAATATCTGTTTATCAATGCCAGGGAAGCAGGTAAGTATCACAGTGTTCCATGTAAGTATAACTTTGCAGGTGGGGGTTTTACAAGGGTATTTCCCACAATTTGCTGGGTCTGCACAGAACTTACCTGCACTTGTCCCCGTGATCCAATAACTGGTTATACATTTCAGGAGCAAGTGCAAGTAGTTGAGCTCACAAAATATTATTCAACAAGCCTTACCTTCCTCCCCATAAACCTCCACTTCACACAGTGTGAGATGTTCTGCTCGCCCAGGAATAACCACACTCACATAACGACCCACCAGCCCATTACAGCTCAGAGTGATGGTGGTTTGGTAAACATCATTGTGGTGTCAAAGCTGGAGAAACAGACAGAAAGGAAGTATTTATATCATATTAATGAGCTAATTAGTATTAATGTATATTTCAATGCTTGCAATCATATGATCACACATGACCAATCAAATTTGAATAATTAAATTCAAATATGATTGGTTATGTGTGATGATATGATTGCAAACATTGAATATTAATCCAATCACAATTGGCCTCACTGTCTCATCACAGTGATGTCCAGAATAAATACTGACGTAACGTCCCTCCATCCCCTTACAGCTCAGAGTGATGGTGGTTTGGGAAACACCATTTATGGTGTCACAGCTGGAGAAACAGACGGAAAGGAAGTAATTATATCATAGTAATGAAGCTAATTAGTATTAATGTACCTTATAAAACAACAGCAATGTCATGTAAGGTTATTTCCAATGTTATAGCTACAATGTATTACATTCTATGTGACATATTTATAAAGTAACTAGACTGGTAAATACGGATATTGCTCCTTTATCACTGTAATCATTATTTTATGGGGTAGGTATAATAAATAATGACATGGCTATAAAATACAGATCTTTAAAGATGTGTTTCAACTGCACCCAGTGTCCGAAAAAAATAATATAGCAGTGCAACAGGGCCATGCCAGCCACGTGGTCGCAAAATACCACATGGCATTGGTGTTATGTCAAAGAGTTGGTATTTTAAATCCAAGTAGAAAATAACCAACAGAACTGCTACAAAATACTGATCTTGCAATATAAAACTAGAAAGGAAAAGTAATGTAAGATGAATGTAATAAAGAGACAGGTAATCAGTGCTGATTAGGTCTGTGACACAGCTGAATGTAATAAAGAGACAGGTAATCAGCGCTGATTAGGTCTGTGTGCTACGATCAGGTTCCCTTTATTATCCTCCCCCTGCAGCTTTTTTTTTTGTACTTGTTTCTTTACATGGGGGACTATAAAGTGTAACTATAAGTTGTGATATTGAGAAATCACTTACACAGGGACTGTGCAAGATCAGTTCACCTTAGATCCTCTCCTCCTGCAGCTCTGTACCTATGTTGGATTTCTATCAAGTTAACTTTCCAGTTGTGATATTGTAAATCATTGATAGCAGATGCTGTGCTATAGGTCGGTTCATTCATTATCCTCCCCTGCAGGCTCTGTACTATGTGTATTTGTCGTATAATGTAAACTATTAAATTGTTTGGCATAATTGGAATCATAACATGTACGGCTGTGCTAAGATCAGTTTCACTTATTAATCCCCCCTGCAGCTCTGTACTATGTTGTATTCTATAAAGTAACTATTAAAGTTGTGTTTGATGAAAGTACATTGTACATAGCTGTGCTAAAAAAGTCAGGATTCACATTATTTCATCCCTCCCTGCAGCTCTTGTACTATGGTTATTTCTAAAGTGGTAACTTTAAGTTGTGATATGAGTAAATACAATTGCACAGCTGTGGCTAAGAGTCAGGTTCACTCTCTTATCCTCCCCCTGCAGCTCTGTACTTTGTTATTTCTATGTAACGTTTAACAGTTGTGATATTGATAAATACATTGTAACAGCTGTGCTAAGGTCAGGTTCACTTCATTATCCTCTCCCTGCGCTCTGTGCTATGTTATTTCTATAAGTGTACTAATTAAAGTGGTGTATTGAGAAAACATTACCAAGGGCTGTGCTAATACAGTTCACTTCATTCTCTCCCCCTGCGCTCTGTAACTATGTTATTTTCTATAAGTGTAACTATTAAAGTTGTAAAATTAAGAATACATTTCAGGCTGTGCTAGATCAGGTTCACTCCATTATCCTCCCACTGCAACTCTAACTATGTTATAATCTGTTGTTTCAGTTAGATCAACTGGACTTGACATGTAGTTGATCTAATTGAATACAACATTACCATGACCTGGATGAATGAGAACCTTCACCATATCTAGACTATCCTCGTTATTTCTATAACTGTAACTATTAAAGTTATAATTGAGAAATCCATTACCACAGAGCTATGTAAAGATCAGGTTTCACTTGATTTCCTCCCCTTGCAGCTCTGGACTAATGGTTATTTATCTAAGTAGTGCAACTATTCATGTTGTAGATTTTAGAATACATTACACAGAGCTGTGTTAAGATCAGGTAACTTCATTATCCTCCCCTGCAGCTCTATACTATGTTATCTTCCATAGTGTAACTCTAAAGTTGTGATATTGATAATACCTTACACAGAGCTGTGCTAAGATCAGGTCACTTCATTATCCTCCCCCTGCAGCTCTGTACTATGTTATTCTCTATATTGTACCTATTAAAGTTGTGATATTGATAATACATTACCAGAGCTGTGCTAAGAATCAGTTCACTTCATTATCCTCCCCCTGCGCTCTGTACTAATGTTATTTCATAAGTGTAACTATTAAAGTTGTGAATAAGAAATACATTGTACAGAGCTGTGTTAAGATCAGGTTCACTTCATTATCCTCCCCCTCGCTGTCTGTAACTAGTTATTTCTATAAGTAACTATTAAAGTTGTATTGAGAACATACACTTACACAGAGCTTGTGTTGAAGATCGGGTTATTCATTCATCCTCCCCCCAGCGCGTACTATGTTATTTCTATAAGTGTAACTATGAAAGGGGGAATATTATAGGGCCTGTGTGTCACTTCAATTCACCTATTATAGTTTGTGGCCCTTATGATGCCCATGCAAGTCCCAACATAACATAAATCTCCCAATATCAGGTCACAATCTTGTAAAACAAAACCACTGATAAGAACCTGCGATACAAGGAGGTTGTTGGTCTATGTAATTCACTATTGGTTCCCATATTTTTCTCTCCAGCAGGATGCAATTGCCTGTTCCCTCCTGTTTGCCTTTGTGATTGTTGGATGTACTCACTCGTGTGTCCCGAATCAAGGAGGTAGAGAATCTCATTGGCTGCTTCTACATTTGTTTAATTTGTACACAATTTACCAGGGCAATTCTGGGTGAAGGTTCCACTTGATAAGTCACATCAGATCCACTGTCTTATGCAATGTCTAACAAATCCTCATTGAAGTTATGGGGAGGTTAAGTATGCCCGAGGCAAATATGTTAATTCATTTACCACATGTCCGATTGCCCATTCATCTGATCTTCCGATACCTGTATTGCCTAACTAAAAACTAGATAATCGGAGAAAATTATATATTATAATATGATCCAAATATAATAGAATAAATGGATGTATTTGGTAGAGATGGCGAACTTCGAGTTCGAGTTTTGGTTTTGTGTCTATCTCTATGTATTGGTTTTGACTTTCCTGTGCTTGTTCAATGGTAACCCATCAGGAATCCCCCCCTTGAAATAAGTAGTAAAAAGGGAAGCAGACACGTGCTCCCTTTCTACCATCCTGGAGTTTTCCCCAGAGGAACGGAAAGACCTGGGACCTTAGATAGCAGGTAGGCCCAGTTAATGTGAGAATAGTCTCTGTTATAGATCACTCCAGGAGTGATAGATGGAGTAGGGTAGCTAGTGAGGCAGCCTGGCTCCCCAAGGAATTTAGCAAGGACTAGAGTCCTGGGTAATACCACCCAAGAATGAGGACATAGTCCAGACAATAGGGGTAAAATTCCACTATCAGTGAGAGCTGGGGTGGCACTAACAAGCTGATTGTTATTTATACTTTTTCTGATCCCTCTGTGTGTGTGAGTATTTATGTGATATCTGTGCCATGCTATGTTCACCTCTATTGTGCTAATAGCAATGTCCTTATTAATATGGTCTTTATAATAAGATGCTGTTAAGTTCATACCACTGCGCCGCCCCATTTATTGCATTCTAACAGAGTGTATTCAAGCAACACCCTGCCTACATTTCTATACGCGGACCCACTCCTGATAATAATAATCTCTTTATATAGAATCTGGATAAAGGCTGACATCTCTGGAGCAATTAAGTTCCCATTTTATTGTCGCCTTATTTAGTATAGTTTCCCCTTATAATTTAATGAAATGAGTTTATGCGATCACGACATATTTTTTTCAGCAGTCAATGTGGCAAGATTTGCAGACGTCACACAAAGTTCAAATTACGGACCTGAATTTCCTGCTGAATTGGCTGTCGATGACTTTACCGCACCCTTAAACCCTGCCCCCCGCATACCCAACCAATAGCGACCGGATCCTTGGTGCGCCTGGATCTCAAGAAGACCCACAGTTTTGATTCCGTGGTCATAGTGAACAGGATGGACTGTTCGAGAGTCTGAAAGGACCGAGATTCGCATTGGAACTCCCACAGTAATAACAACCCAGTGTGAGTTATAAAGAATTAAAATATAATATATCGAAGCCTCTGCGTTGGTCATTGTATTATTCCAAAGCTGTCCTCATTACTGGCGAATGTAATGGATACAGGAGACTGTGTGTCCAATTGAGCGAGAGATGTGGGCTCATGTGACAAGGATTAAAGTCGCCACCATACAACTATTTACCCACAGCTGCACGGCTCCTTTCCACACAGCCTGTCGAATCTCTGTTTGCAATGTCTCTACTAGAGCCCCACGGATGTTACACACGCACTGGTCCATGGTGCCTGTAGGGTTTATATAGCGAATTACGTACCCTAGCTGTAAGTTATAAGGATTTAGAGGTCACAGAGGGTGTTCACGAGGGCACGGGCCCAGTGCTTTATACAGGCATGGACAACCCCAGGTGACTTTTAATATCCTTATAATTTACAGCTAAGGCATTATTCACTACAACCCACACCCCATGCTGTATGTGGTCCTGTCCTTATTGTGGATGCATTACAACCCCCATAAAAATAAACGGATCTGTTTTCTCTAAAGAATTTAGGATCTTGACATTTCTTCACATTACCCTCCTCAGTACCACCCGCCATCAACTTCCTGTCTCCCTCTCACCCTTACCAACATTCAGTTCTATCAGTGATGCTTTCCCTTCCTCTCTCCCACTGCAGTAACATCTCACTATGGGGGAATGTTAGGTTGAATAGAGAAGACGTCACTGTAACTTCTGTGTTATTATAACCGGCACTCCGTGCACGTAGAGTGCAGTAGAGTGATTATAGGAAAAAGTTACAGTTGCCTCCTGGTCTATGGAAGGGTGTGGATCTAAACCCCATTATGTGGTCTTAAGCTAGGTACACACCTAGCGGTTTTTCCTCCTGACTGACCTTCGATACTTCATACATTCGGTATCCCTCAGAAGTTAAATTCCAAAACTTCAAAATCATTTTCCTTTTCAGATATTGGGGTTTTTCCTGAGTTCCCTGAATCTGAAAACAGAACAAAACTTACGACTTTTGGACATCCCTAGAGCCCACCTGTCTCTATTATACTAGAGCTTACCTGTCCTATCAATACTAGAGCCCAACTGTCCTATATTAAAAACTAGACCCCACTTATCCCTATTATACTAGAGCTTACCTGCCCCTATCAATACTTGAGCCAACCTGACCCTATTAATACTAGAACCCCTCAGTTTCAAAACCCAAATGGTCTGTCCAAACTGAGCATATTATTCGGATTTCAGGACTTCAGGAAGTATTTTCAGGATTTCTGAAGTATGGTGTTATTTTCGATGTTGTAACCGATGTACAAGTTACTTTTGGAAAGCCTCGAAAATAAACCTTGTATTTTGGTATCCCCAGAAGTAATTCCAAATGTCAAAATTATGTTCCGTTTTCGATGTGTGGGTTTTTCCAAAGTTTCCTAAATCTGAAAACAGAACACAACTTCCACTTTCAGACATCTCTAGAGCCTACCTGTCCCTATCAATGCTAATCCTACCTGTCCCTATCATACTAGGGCCACCTGTCCCTATCATAGTAAGCGTACCTGTCCTATACATACTAGAGCCCATCTGTCCCATTAATACTAGAGCTTACCTGCCCCCTATCACTATATGAGCCCACCTGTCCCGTTAATGCTAGAGCCTACCTGTTTCCTATTAATACTAGAGCCCACCTGTCCTATTAATACTAGAGTCCCTTCCCCTATCACTATCGAATCAAATCAATTTATTTGGCCAGTAATTTGCACTTACAAGGAATTTGACTTGGCAATTGCTTACAGACACCAACAAAAAAACAATACAAGTTCTGACAGGATGAATCTTACAAGTCAAGGACAGTGTGTAAGTATAGTGGCATTAAGCAAGTAAAAGTGTTCATTTTCATTCTGTGCTGCATGCTTTCAAGTTCTAGCAGCTCTATGTGGTTCTGCACGCTAGAGACCCACCTGTCCCTGTTATTCTAGAGCCCACCTGTTCCTATTAATACTAGAGCCCACCTGTCCCTATTAATACTAGAGCCCACCTGTTCCTATTAATACTAGAGCCTACCTGTCCCTATTAATACTAGAGCCCACCTGTTCCTATTAATACGAGAGCCCACCTGTCCTTATTAATACTAGAGCCCACCTGTTCGCTATAATACTAGACGCCCACCTTTCCTATAATTACTAGAGCCTACCTGTCCTATTAATACTAGAGCCCACCTGTTTCCTATTTACGAGAGCCCACTCTTCCTTATTAATACTAGAGCCCACCTGTTCACTATTGAATACTAGAGCCCACCTGTCCTTATAATACTAGACCCACCTGTCCCTATTAATACACTAGAGCCCACCCCCTGTCCTATTAATACTCAGCCACCTGTCCTATTAATACTAAGCCCCACCTGTTCCTATTAATCTAGAGCCCCACCTGTTCCCTAAATACTAGAGCCACCTGTCCCTATTAATACTAGAGCCCACCGTCCCTATTAATACTAGAGCCCACCTGTCCCTATTAATACTAGAGCCCACCTGTCTCCTATTAAACAGACCCACCTGTCCCTATTAATACACCCCCCTGTCCTATTAATACTAGAGTCCCCTGTTCCTATTAATACTAGAGCCCACCTTTCCTATTAATACTAGAGCCTACCATTTCACCTATTAATAACTAGATGGCCCCACCTGTCCCTATTAAATACTAGAGCCCACCTGTCCTTATTACTACTAGAGCCCACCTGTCGCCTATTAATACTAGAGCCCACCTGTCCCTTATTATACTAGAGCCCCCTGTCCTTATTATACTAAGCCCCCTGTCCTATTAATACTGAGAGCCCACCTGTCCTTATTATACTTAGAGCCCACCTGTCCCTATTAATACTAAGCCCCCGTTCACTATTAATGCAGAGCCACCTGTTCCCTTATACTAGCCACCTGTCCTATTAATACTAGAGCCCACCTGTCCCTATTAATACTAGCACCCACCTGTCCGCCTCTTAATACTAGAGCCCACCTGTCCCTATACTGCCTATTAATACTATAGCTAGATAAATATTTGATCTCTGTTAGTTGTCCCTGTCCACCCCCCATAAAATCCTTATTAAAATACTTATTCTGTTTTCTCTAGCTGTGGAACCATCAGTGATGTTACAGATTCGTCCATCACCCTGTGCTGTATGGATGGGCGGTCGTTACGTCAGTGTGGTTATTCCTGGACGAGCAGATATCTAACTACTGTGAAGTTGAAGTTTACGGCAAGTAAACAGGAAGAAAGTAAGTCCTCGTATTTAATGGCCACTTCTGGACCTTAAGCACCATGGAGGAGTGTGATACTAATGGATATAGAAGGACCGTTTACCACCAGGACTAGGTACGAAGCATGATGAAGGGGAGGGGATACATGAAGCAAATAATAATATAATAAATATCAATTTTCAATCTGATTTAAATTATATCAAATGTTTCAAATGTATAAAATCACTCACATCAATTATCTCAGGTTCTAGAAATCCATTAATAACATTCATGTAGTCCACGTTTGCATTACAATCTAGAGTCTTCACTATTCCACCATGCCCTGCCCCAAAGAGCTCACAATCGAGATCCTACTGCTTCAGATGGAAAGCAGCGGAATGTCAACCTTTTTGGAATCCGCAAGTCGTTCATGGGATATTATTGAATGTTTGAGCGCAAAAGCCTCGAAAGTAGCGCGCTTGAGAGTAAATACGAGTTTTGGAAAGTCCTGGATATTGGAACGGGTTCCCCAGACCAATTTTCCAGGTCCCACAGCCATTACATTAAGTTTACCATTGATGTTTAATTTTATTTCTTCAAACTTTTCGAACTATTTGACTCCCATTGAATTTAATGGTCGTTTTTCAAACTTTCGAACTTTCCATATAGCATGAAATTCAAAAAACAGACCCGAACTTCTCTAATTACAGACAGACCAATACATGGGAAATTATTTGAGGCCCTCCCCTCTTTTTATCACATAGATCATTACTCTTGAAGGAGAATTCATTAAACGGATTTTTAACCCCAAAACCAGTTGACCAACCTCAGGAAAACCAAAAACAAAAGAAAAAAAAAAAAAAAGACTAAATATCTAAATACTTAAATGTTCATGGGGGAGGGGAACAACACACAACCAAAAATCTAACAAAATAAAAAAAAAACAAAAAAACAAAAAAAAAACCAAGAGAGAAAAATAAAAGGGTGCGGAGGAGGGGTAGGCACATTTCATGCATACATACTAGATGTAATGCTACACCTGGATTACATAATCAAACCACTTAAAGTACCTTACAATTAAAAGATTTTTGCTACTTGGAGAATCAGTCATAATACGAATGTCAGTGGCTTACGTGGAAACGTATGGAATCAGGGATGGACATTATGTAAAGGTAATCCATGTAAGACATTTCTTTATAAAATAAAGCACACTATGTGATGCTATCTACTTGTTAATAGTTATATAATCTGTCTAAGGAATTTTACGAAGATGTTTAGCATCTTCATCCTCTACGTAGTACTCAGTATATACTATTATAACAAACTCTATTGAAATGGATCTTTTTATAAATTGTTGCAAGTACAACCACTTCTCATCTCTAGTACGTTCCTCCTTTATCATTTCTCTCTGCCTCAGCCATCATGAAATTTGGCTCCATCTATCGGATTTGTTGGATAATTTCGAATTTAAAGCAATGTCCATTTATATTCCTGAAAATACAGTAGATAATTTGCCAGTATCCTCACAGGTGCCCCTGGATGTCCCTTCCAGGAAACTGCAACCAGAGAATGTATATAAATGTCACCTCCTGCGTTACACAACAATAACATAAAAGTACAACCTGGGTGATGAATGGAAGTAATATGCATAATGTAATAATAAATAGCAAATAATTTATGTAAGATCACAAGATATAAAACACTTATATATGATAGTACGAATAAACATGAGCTTGCAAGCCTTAAACACAATCATTATTAATATAAATATCCTAAAAAGTTTGGTAGTAAGTTAAATAAATGTAGTTGAAAGCAGATAATGGTGTTCATGGGAGGTATGTACAAACCATATACCAATACAAGTGAGACCAACCAATCATAACAGACTTCTAAGCAGTTTCCCTTAAGGTACATCCAGTTCCTTTATATACTTGTAACTCCCGGGGTCACAGAATGTTCATCCAGTAAGCAGTCGCTTATCATTATTGTTAAAATTTAAAATTGAATCATCAATAGAAGTGTGTGCCCACAAATATAAATCAGGCATCAAAAATAAAGCATATATTTACTTCACCACTCCTGCCCTGTAACCTCAGGAATAACTGCCGGCGTTCTCCCGATCCCCAGATGATGTTCCAGCACGCATCCTGGCATGCCTCTTGGGATCCACTGAAAACCTCTCAAGTTTGTTAATTATTTCTTAGCACCTATTGTTATAAGTTATGAAGCTTCCATCGTACCTGAGGGATACAATGGATGTCCTTAATCTACTGAAATAAATAGCAATCTAATTATACATTAGTTACATGATATAACCTCCTTTATTCAGTAATCCCCATAAAAAAAGGTAAGAAGCTGTAGAATACTTCTTAAAGGCGCATCCGTGTCTCCAACAGTTAGGGTTAAATGAAAGCCTGCAGTATTTCCGTTACACTGAGCCACATCACATCTCTAGCTGGAGCCTGGAAATTACACTGGGGTGATTGTTCAACTTCGCTTCAAGTAGGTTGAGTGCATCACCTGACTCTGCCGGCCTGTTTCCCGCGGGGGAGAAAGCATGCTCAGTTGAGACTTATTTGTGGGGAAACTGGAAGTACATGAGAAGGGAGCCTATTAATTCGACAGGCTGGTCACATGACTACAAGCTGGTCACATGTGCTTAAAACAGGAAGTGTTTCAACCAGAAGTTACATTGCTGAACCTTTTCACAAATTGCGGAACTTCTCACAATTATATCTAGAGAAGTGATTTGTTTTTATTTTGAAGGTGTGATGGAAGGCTTTTTATATACTTATTACAGTTTGGAAGAATTTAAGACCACAGTTACCCCTTTAAGCAGGTGCCATTAATGATTCTCTGATAAATTTTTTGATTATTGTTTTGGATTTATTCTACATTTTAAACTTTTTCATGTTTGAAGTAATTTTTTATATCCACGAACAGGCACCGCAATGGGAACGATTTTTGCACCCAGTTATGCGGGCCTGTTCGTTGGAATATGGGGGGGATAAGTGCATCTGAGGTCCCAGAAAATACAAGGATTATGTCTTATTGGAAAAGATATATCGCTTATATCCTACTAGTGTGTGGGGGCACCCCGATGCCCTTGATCAATCTCATCATGTGATCATTGATTAACTCAATATCTAATTTGAGATGCCCCCGAGGAAGGGGGCCCGATAAGGTGGCATCCTTACCCCCCGAAACATTGTTTTTTGGGTGTCACTAAATAAGATTTTGGAAAATACACAGCAAGTGGACCCTCAAGATATATATATTATTTGGATTATTATATTCCGTTGATGCGCGAATATTGGAGGTGTCAGCATCCACAGTTGGACAGAGTTTCATTGAACTATTTTCATTGATGATTTAACTAGATATTTTAATAATATATAATGCGCAATTTACCATACAATATAGAAGATATATATGCACAGGTGATATTTGACATTTCACATTATAACAAAATATCAGTTCTTGTTCATCTTTTATAAGAATTTATTTCAGTTTATGGCAATCATTTTCCTGTCTTTACAGTTAATGTGGCAAAATCAGGAGAAGTAAAAGCAAAGCTCCACATACAGACCTGAATACGCGCAGACAAGCTATTGATGGTGTTACGCATCAAATATGAATTCAGGCTCCGTTCCCATACAATAATGACAATCCATCTGGTGGCAGTTGGACCTGAAGAGAGTACAAGGTTCAACTGGGTCATAGTGAACAGGGAGGATTGTTGTCAGTGAGCGCCTACTAGGGGCAAAGTCCTCTATGGGAGATTCTCAGATAATAACAATCCAGTGTAGTAACTCCTGGTAGATCTGTAACTTTTTTTTCTTGTGATGAAATGTCACTTAATATAATATTTAACAATACATTATAACATCAATTTCTTACAGAATAAGTGGTCCCCAATTAAAAAGCTATTTAAATTGCCAAACCGTATATTTCATTACACTATTGAATGTTTTTGTTCTCCAGTTTTATATAACCATTTACCTTTTTTTTTTGCGGTAATAGCGCCAAAATTGTGACAAAAAGTAAAACATGATTATGTTTTTGCCCAACTTTTTACTTAACACTAATCAGAAAGCGACATTATTTGATGGTAAGAGTTTTCACCATATTTTTGGTAGCAATATTATGCAAAGGTCTGTGATGTCTTACAAAGTAGCAAAATTTGTTTCATTTTAAAAAAATTTAACAAAATAAATTCAGCCACATCCATGCATTTTAAAGCTATTTCAGATATGACAGTAGATTATTTATATAAATGAAAATTGTCATTTTACACCATGATTACAGACAATCGTCCATTGTGTTTATTAAGTCAACTGCAGTGTGTTTTCAAATGATTGGCATATTTAAACATAACTGTTCGGAGTCTATAGGGTGTGTTCTATTGTTTACTATACTGTAACTTCCACTGCATGTGTTGGCCTTTTTAACATAATGTACCACGTCTATATGGTTTGTTTCTATTGTTTACTATACTGTAACTTTCCCCTGGCATTGTTTGGCCTTTTTAACATAACTTATCGAGTCTATAGGGTTGTTCTATGTTTACTATACTGTAACTTCCACTGGCATGTGTTTGGCCTTTTTAACATAACTGTACCACGTCTATATGGTTTGTTCTATTGTTTACTATACTGTACTTTCCCTGGCATGTGTTGGCCTTTTTAACATAACGTACCACGTCTATAGGTTGTGTTCTATTGTTACTAACTGTAACTTCCACTGACATGTGTTGGCTATTTAACATAACTTGTAACCGAGTCTATGGGTGTGTTCTATTGTTTACTATACTGTAACTTCCACTTGCATGTGTTGGCCTATTTAACATAACTGTACTAGTCTATAGGGTGTGTTCTATTTTTACTATACTGTAACTCTCCCTGGCATGTGTTGGCCTATTTAACCTAACTTACCGAGTCTTTAGGGTGGTGTTCTATTGTTTACTATACTGTAACTTCCCCGGGCATGTGTTGCCTATTAACATAACTTTACCGAGTCTATAGGGTGTGTCTATTGTTTACTATACTGTAACTTCCACTGGCATGTGTTGGCCTATTTAACATAACTCTACCTTAGTCCTATAGGGTGTTTCTATGTTTACTATACTGTAACTTCCACTGACATGTGTTGGCCTATTTAACATAACTTTACCCGATTCATAGGTGTGTTCTATTGTTTACTATCTGTAACTTCCACTGACATGTGGTTTGGCCTATTTACATAACTTTACCGAGTCTATAGGGTGTGGGTTCTATTGTTTACTATCTGTAACTTCCACTGGCATGTGTTGGCCTATTAACATAACTGTAACCTAGTCTATAGGGTGTGTTTTCTATTGTTTACTATACTGTAACTTCCACTGGCATGTGTTGGTGCGCCTATTTACATAACTGTACCGAGTCTATCGGGTGTGGTTTCTATTGTTTACTATACTGTAACTTCCACTGGCATGTTTGGCCTATTTACATAACGGTACAGAGTCATAGGGGGTTTTGTTCTGTTTTACTATACGGTAACTTCACTCCACTGGCATGTGTTGGCCTATTTCAAATAACTGTACCTAGTCTATAGGGTGTGTTTTATTGTTTACTATACTGTAACTTCCCCTGCATGTAACACTTGACAAAGGGTATATATACCCAAAACATGTAGTGTAAGCTGCAATTAAGTCTCACTTGCATTCAACCCTGAGGACTCTACGCTCTTCATTTTGAACGTGTTTATATTGATATTAGTGCTGAGGTCAGGAGCACATTTGGAAGACGTGAGTCATCTTATTTTCCTGTTTAATCTGGACTTATATCTGCACCCTATAGACTCGGTACAGTTATGTTAAATAGGCCAACACATGCCAGTGGAAGTTACAGTATAGTAAACAATAGAACACACCCTATAGACTCGGTAAAGTTATGTTAAATAAGCCAACACATGTCAGTGGAAGTTACAGTATAGTAAACAATAGAACACACCCTATAGACGTGGTACAGTTATGTTAAAAAGGCCAACACATGCCAGGGAAAGTTACAGTATAGTAAACAATAGAACACACCATATAGACGTGGTACAGTTATGTTAAAAAGGCCAACACATGCCAGTGGAAGTTACAGTATAGTAAACAATAGAACACACCCTATAGACTCCGAACAGTTATGTTAAATATGCCAATCATTTGAACACACACTGCAGTTAGACTAATAAACACACAATGGAGATTGTTCTGTAATCATTGTAAAATGACAATTTTCATTTATATAAATAATCTACTGTCAATCTTGAAATAGCTTTAAAATGCATTGGATGTGGCTGAATTATTTTGTTAATTTTTTTAAAATGAAACAAATTTTGCTACTTTGTTAAGACATCACAGACCTTTTGCATGAATATTGCTACAAAATATGGTGAAAACTCTTTACCATCAAATAATGTCGCTTTCTGATTAGTGTTAAGTAAAAAGTTGGGCAAAACATAATCATTTTTTACTTTTTGTCACAATTTTGGCGCTATTACCGCAAAAAAAAAAAGGTAAATGGTTATATAAATGGAGAACAAAACATTCAATATGTGTAATGAAATATACGGTTTGGCCAATTTACAATAGCTTTTTAATTGGGACACTATTCTGTAAAGAAATTTGATGTTATAATGTATTGTTACAATATTATATTAAGTGACATTTCATCACAAGAAAAAAAAAGTTACAGATCTACCAGGAGTTACTTACACTGGATTGTTATTATCTGATGAATCTCCAATACGGACTTCTGCCCCTAGTAGGCGCTCACTGCAACAATCCTCCCTGTTCACTATGACCACAGTTTGAACCTTGTACCTCTTCTTCAGGTCCAACTGCCACCAAGATGGATTGTCATTATTGGTATGGGAACAGGAGCCTGAATTCATATTTGATAGCGTAACACCATCAATAGCTTTGTCTGCGCTGTATTCAGGTCTGTATGTGGAGCTTTGCTTTACTTCTCCTGATTTTGCCACATTAACTGTAAAGACAGGAAAATGATTTGCCATAAACTGAAATAAATTCTTATAAAAGATGAACAAGGAACTGAATATTTTGTTATAATGTGAAATGTCAAATATCTACCTGTGCTATATATCATCTCTATATTGTATGGTAAATTGCATTATATATATATTTAAAATTAATCTAGTAAATATCCAATTGAAAATAGTTCAATGAACTCTGTCCAACTGTGGATGCTGACACCTCCAATATCTCGCCATCAAAGGAATATAATAATCCAAATAATATATATTGAGGGTCCCACTGCTGTGTATTTTCCAAAATCTTTATTTAGTGACCACACATCAAACATAATGTTTCGGGGGGTAAGATGCCCCCTTCCTCGGGCCCCCTTCCTCGGGGGCATCTCAAATTAGATATTGATGTTCAATCACATGATCCACATGATGAGATTGATCAAGTGCATCTGGGGTGCCCCCACACACTAGTAGGATATCAGCTATATATCTTTTCCAATACAGACATAATTCCTTGTATTTCTGGGCACCTCAGATGCACTTCTCCCCCCAATATCCAACGAACAGGCCCGCATAACTGGGTGCAAAAATCGTTCCCATTGCGGTGCCTGTTCGTTGGATATAAAAATTACCTTCAAACATG
The DNA here is from genome assembly GCA_019447015.1 of Hymenochirus boettgeri. Lineage (NCBI taxonomy): Eukaryota > Metazoa > Chordata > Amphibia > Anura > Pipidae > Hymenochirus > Hymenochirus boettgeri. The sequence continues at coordinate 41,149 of JAACNH010000115.1, forward strand.
AAAAAGTTAAAATGTAGAATAAAATCAAAACAATTAATCAAAAATTTTATCAGAGAATCATTAATGGCACCTTCCTTAAAGGGTAACTGTGGTCTTAAATTCTTCCAAACTAGTAATAATTATATAAAAAGCCTTCCATCACACCTTCAAAATAAAACCTAAATCACTTCTCTAGATAACATTTGTGAGAAGTTCAGCAAATTTGTGAAAAGGTTCAGCAATGTAACTTCCTGGTTGAACACTTCCTGTTTTAAGCCATGTGACCAGCTTGTAGTCATGTGACCAGCCTGTCTGAATTAATAGGCTCCCCTTCCTCATGTACTTCCAGATTTCCCCACAAATAAGTCTCAACTGAGCATGCTTCTCCCCCGCGGGAAAAGGGCCGGCAGAGGTCAGGTGATGTCACTCAACCTACTGGAAGCAGGAAGTTTGAACAATCACCCCAGTGTAATTTCTCACAGGCTCCAGCTAGAGATGTGATTGTTGGCTCAGTGTAAGGGAAATACTGCAGGCTTTCATTTAACCCTAACTTGTTTGGAGACCACGGATGCCCTTTAAGAAGTATTCTACAGCTTCTTTACCTTTTTTATGAGGGATTACTGAATAAAGGGAGGTTATATCCATTGTAACTAATGTATAATTAGATTGCTATTTTATTTCAGCTAGGGAATTAAGGACATCCATTGTATCCCTCAGGTACGATGGAAGCTTCATAACTTCATAACAATAGGTGCTAAGAAATAATTAACAAACTTTGAGAGGTTTTCAGTGGATCCCAAGAGCTAATGCCACGGATGCGTGCTGGAACATCATCTGGGGGATCGGGAGAACGCCGGCAGTTATTCCTTGAGGTTACAGGGCAGGAGTGGTGAAGTAAATATATGCTTTTATTTTTTGATGCCTGATTTATATTTGTGGGCACACACTTCTATTGGATGATTCAATTTTAACTTTTAACAATAATGATAAGCGACTGCTTTACTGGATGAACATTCTGTGACCCCGGGAGTTACAAGTATATAAAGGAACTGGATGTACCTTTAAGGAACTCTGCTTAGAAGTCTTTTATGATTGGTTGGTCTCACTTGTATTGGTATATGGTTTGTACATACCTCCCATGAACTACCATTATCTGCTTTCAACTACATTTATTTTACTTACTACAAAACTTTTTAGGATATTTATATAATATATGATTTGTGTTTAAGGCTGGCAAGCTCATGTTTATTTCGTACTATCATATATAATTGTGTTTTATATCTTGTGATCTTACATAAATTATTTGCTATTTATTATTACATTTATGCATATTACTTTCCATTCATCACCCAGGTTGTACTTTTTTGTTATTGTTGTGGTAACCAGGAGGTGACATTTTATATACATTCTCTTGGTTGCCAGTTTCCTGGAAGGGGACATCCAGGGGCACCTGTGAGGATTACTGGCAATTATCTACTGTATTTTTCAGGAATATAAATGACATGCCTTTAAATTTCGAATTATCCAACAAATCCGATAGATGGCGCCAAATCTTCATGATGGCTGAAGGCAGAGAGAAAATGATAAAGGAGAAACTGTTACTAGAGATGAGAAGTGGTTTGTACTTGCAACAATTTATAAAAAAAAGATACATTTTCACATTAGTAGTTTTTCTTTATAAAGTTTATATGTAGTATACTGATGGATCTAAAAACCTAATAACCTAACGTTTTACAGAAAGCAAAAGCAATGAAATTCCTCATTTAACCATTTAGGGGCTAATATATCCAATCTTTCGATCCAAAAGAATTCCCTTTGTAAGAGCCTTTTATTGTGATTCCCACCTCTGACCACCTATTCAACAACCTCCAGGATTAGCCATCACATCTGTGCTGCTTTATGGTTTCCATCAAAGAAATGTTTGCTTACTGGTATTTCCTGTCTCTTTTTTACCATCAAAGTTTGTCCCATCCCTTATTTCTTTTTTACGTTTTCCTACATAAGCCCCCCACGTGGACATTTGAGCAGGTATATGTCTCTGGATGTTCTCCAAGTAGCAAAATCTTTTAATTTAATTGGGGTTCCTTTCATGGTTTGATTGATGGTATTACCAGGGATGATAGCATTACATGCTAGATAGTTATGCATGGGAAAGTGCCTATCTGTGGTTTTCCTAGAGTTGTCAACTGGTTTTGGGGGTTAAAATATCCGTTTTAATGAATTCTCCTTCAAGATTAATTGATCTCTTGTATAAAAAGAGGGGAGGGCCTTCAAATAATTTCCCATATATTGGTCTGTCTGTAATTAGAGAAAGTTCGGTCTGTTTTTGAACTTTCATGCTATATGGAAAGTTCGAAAGTTTGAAAACGGACCCATTAAAGTCAATGGGAGTCAAATAGTTTGAAAAGTTCGAATGAATACATAACTCATAAATGGTAACTTAATGTAAATGGCTGTGGGACCTGGAAAATGGTCTGGGGAACCCGTTCCAATATCCAGGACTTTCCAAAACTCGATTTTACTCTCACGCGCGCTACTTTCGAGCTTTTGCGCTCAAACATTCAATAATTATCCCATGAACGACTTGCGGATTCAATAAAAGGTTTGACATTCCGCTGCTTTCCATCTGAAGCAGTAGGATCTCGATTGTGAGCTCTTTGGGGCAGGGCCTGGTGAATAGTGAAGCTCTATGATTGTAAATGCAAACGCTGGACTACATGAATGTTATTAATGGATTTCTAGAACCTGAGATAATTGATGTGAGTGATTTTATACATTTGAAACATTTGATATAATTTTAAATCAGATTGAAAATTGATATTTATTATTATTATTATTTGCTCATTGTATCCCCCTCCCCTTCATCACTGCTTCTGTACCTAGTCCTGGTGGTTAACTGGTCCTTCTATATCCATTTAGTATCTACACCTCCTCCACTGGTGCTTAAGGTCCAGAAGTGGCCATTAAATAACGAGGACTTACTTTCTTCCTGTTTTACTTTGCCGTAAACTTCAACTTCACAGAGTGTTAGATATTCTGCTCGTCCAGGAATAACCACACTGACGTAACGACCCTCCATTCCATTACAGCACAGGGTGATGGACGAATCTGTAACATCACTGATGGTTCCACAGCTAGAGAAAACAGAATAAGTATTTTAATAAGGATTATTATGGGGGGTGGACAGGGAACTAACAGAGATCAAACTATTTATCTTAGCTCTAGTATTAATAGGGACAGGTGGGCTCTAGTATTAATAGGGACAGGTGGGCTCTAGTATTAATAGGGACAGGTGGGCTCTAGTATTAATAGGGACAGGTGGGCTCTAGTATTAATAGGGACAGGTGGGCTCTAGTATTAATAGGGACAGGTGGGCTCTAGTATTAATAGGGACAGGTGGGCTCTAGTATTAATAGGGACAGGTGGGCTCTAGTATTAATAAGGACAGGTGGGCTCTAGTATTAATAGGACAGGTGGGCTCTATTATAATAAGGACAGGGTGGGCTCTAGTAGTAATAGGGACAGGTGGGCTCTAGTTTATATGGGACAGGTGGCTCTAGTATTATATGACCAGGTGGGCTCTAGTATTAATAGGAACAGTGGACTCTAGTATTAATAGGACAGGTGGGCTTTCGTATTATAAAGGGACAGGTGGGCTTAGTATTAGGGCAGTGGGCTCTTATTAATAGGGACAGGTGGGCTCTAGTATTAATAAGGACAGGGGCTCTAGTATTAATAGGGACAGGTGGGCTCTAGTATTACATGTGGAAACAGGTACGGCTCTAGCATTAATAGGAACAGGGTGGGCTCTAGTATTAATAGGACAGGTGGGCTCTAGTATTAATAAGGACAGGTGGGCTCTAGTATTAATAGGGACAGGTGGGCTCTAGTATTAATAAGGACAGGTGGGCTCTAGTATTAATAGGAACAGGTGGGCTCTAGTATTAATAGGGACAGGTGGGCTCTCGTATTAATAGGAACAGGTGGGCTCTAGTATTAATAGGGACGGTAGGCTCTAGTAATTTTTGTAATATGACAGGTGGGCTCTAGTATTAATAGGGACAGGTAGGCTCTAGTATTAATAGGAACAGGTGGGCTTTAGTATTAACAGGGACAGGTGGGCTCTAGTAATAATAGGAACAGGTAGGCTCTAGTAATAACAGGGACAGGTGGGCTCTAGCGTGCAGAACCACACCAGAGCTGCTAGAACTTGAAAGCATGCAGCACAGAACTGAAAATGAACACTTTTTCACCTTGCTTAATGCCACTATACTTACACACTGTCCTTGACTTGTAAGATTCATCCTGTCAGAACTTGTATTGTTTTTTGTTGGTGTCTGTTAAGCATTTGCCAAGTCAAATTCCTTGTAAGTGCAAACTTACTTGGCCAAATAAATTGATTCTGATTCTGATATTGATAGGGGAAGGTGGACTCTAGTATTAATAGGGACAGGTGGGCTCTAGTATTAATAGGAACAGGTAGGCTCTAGCATTAACAGGGACAGGTGGGCTCATATATTGATAGGGGCAGGTAAGCTCTAGTATTAATTGGGACAGATGGGCTCTAGTATTAATAGAGACAGGTAGGCTCTACTATTGATAGGGACAGGTAGGCCCTAGTATTGATAGGGACAGGTAGGCTCTAGTATTGATAGGGACAGGTAGGCTCTAGAGATGTCTGAAAGTTGGAAGTTTTGTTCTGTTTTCAGATTTAGGAAACTTTGGAAAAACCCAAACATCCGAAAACGGAACATAATTTTGACATTTTGGAATTTACTTCTGGGGGATACCAAATATACAAGGTTATTTTTCGAGGCTTTCCAAAAGTAACTTCGTACATTCGGTAACACTCGAAAATAACACCATACTTTCAATAATCCTCGAAAATACTTCCTGAAGTCCTGAAATCCGAATAATATGCTCAGTTTTGGACAGACCATTTGGGTTTTGAAACTGAGGGGTTCTAGTATTAATAGGGTCAGGTTGGCTCAAGTATTGATAGGGGCAGGTAAGCTCTAGTATTAATAGGGATAAGTGGGGTCTAGTTTTAATAAGGACAGTTGGGCTCTAGTATTGATAGGAACAGGTAAGCTCTAGTATTAATAGGGACAGGTGGGCTCTAGGGATGTCCAAAAGTCGTAAGTTTTGTTCTGTTTTCAGATTCAGGGAACTCAGGAAAAACCCAAATATCTGAAAATGGAACATGATTTTGAAGTTTTGGAATTTACTTCTGAGGGATACCGAATGTATGAAGTATCGAACGGTCAGTCAGGAGGAAAAATCGCTAGGTGTGTACCTAGCTTAAGACCACATAATGGGTTATAATCCACCCCTTCCATAGACCAGGAGGCAACTGTAACTTTTTCCTTATAATCACTCTACTGCACTCTACTGTGCACTAGAGTGCCGGTTATAATAACACAGAAGTTACAGTGACCGTCTTCTCTATTCAACCTACATCCCCCCATATGTGAGATTGTTACTGCAGTGGAGAGAGGAAGGGGAAATGCATCACTGATAGAAATGAATGTGTGTAAGGTGAGAGGGAGACAGGAACGTTGATTGGCGGGTGGTACTGAGGAGGGGTAATGTGAAGAAATGTCAAGATCCTAAATTCTTTAGAGAAAACAGATCCTTTTATTTTTATGGGGGTTGTAATGCATCCACAATAAGGACAGACCACCATACAGCATGGGGTGTGGGTTGTAGTGAATAATGTACCTCTAGCTGTAAATTATAAGGATATTAAAAGTCACCTCGGGGTTCCATGCCCTGTATAAAAGCACTTGGCCCGTGGCCTCGTGAACCCCTCTGTGACCTCTAATATCCTTATAACTTACAGCTAGGGGTACGTAATTCGCTATATAAACCCTACAGGCACCATGGACCAGTGCGTGTTAACATCCTGTGGGGCTCTAGTAGAGACATTGCAACCAGAGATTCGACAGGCTGTGTGGAAATGAGCCGTGCAGCTTGTGGTAAATAGTTTATGGTGGCGACTTTAATCCTTGTCACATGACCCATCTCTTCGCTCCAATTGGACACACAGTCTCCTGTCTCCATTACATTCGCCAGTAATGAGGATCAGCTTTGGAATAATACAATGACCAGCAATAGGCTTCGATATATTATATTTTAATTCTTTATAACTCACACTGGGTTGTTATTATCTGGGGAGTTTCCAATGCGAATCTCGGCTCCTTTCAGACTCTCTGAACAGTCCATCCTGTTCACTATGACCACGGAATCAACACTGTGGGTCTTCTTGAGATCCAGGCGCCACCAAGGATCCTTGTCGCTATTGGTGTGGGTATGCGGGGGAGCAGGGTTAAAGGGTGCCTGGGTAAAGTCATCGACAGCCAATTCAGCAGGAAATTCAGGTCCGTAATTTGAACTTTGTGTGACGTCTGCAAATCTTGCCACATTGACTGCTGAAAAAAATATTGTGATCTCATAAACTCATTCATTAAATTATAAGGGGCAACTATACTAAATAAGGCGACAATAAAATGGGGAACTTAATTTGCTCCAGAGACTGTCAGCCTTATCCAGATTCTATATAAAAGACTCTTATTTATCAGGAGTGGGTCCTCGTATATAATGTAGGCAGGGTGTTGCTGAACTACCACTCTAGTTAGAATGCAATAAATGGGCGCCAGTGGTTATTGAACTTAAACAGCATCTTATTTATTAACAGAACAATATTAATAAGGCATTGCTATTAGCACAATAGAGGTGACATAGCATGGCACAGATATCACATAAATACTCACACACCAGAGGGATCAGAAACAGTATAAATAACAATCAGCTTGTTAGTGCCACCCCAGCTCTCACTGTAGTGGAATCTTCTACCCCTATGTCTGGCACTATGTCCCTATTCTTGGGTGGTATACCCAGGACTCTAGTCCTTGCTAAATCTCCTTGTTGGAGCTCAGGCTGCTCACTAGCTACCCTACTCCTATCTATCACTCCTGGAGTGATCTATAACAGAGACTATTCTCACATTAACTGGGCCTACCTGCTATCTAAGGTCCCAGGCTCTTCCCGTCTCCTCTGGGGAAAACTCCAGGAGGTAGAAAAGGGAGAGCACGTGTCTGCTTCCCTTTTTATACTTATTTTCAAGGGGGGGATTCCTGATTGGGTTACCATTGAACAAGCACAGGAAAGTCAAAACCAAATACTAGAGATAGACACAAAACCAAACTCGAACTCGAAGTTCGGCCATCTCTACCAAATACATCCATTTATTCTATTATATTTGGATCATATAATAATATATATATTTTCTCCGATTATCGTTTTTAGTTAGGCAATACAGGTATCGGAAGATCAGATGAATGGGCAATCGGACATGTTGGTAAATGAAATTAACATATTTGCCTCGGGCAACTTAATCCCTCCCCAATAACTTCAATGAGACTTGTTACCATTGCATAAGACAGTGGATCTGATGTGACTTATCACAGGTGGAACCTTCCCCAGAATTGCCCTGGTAAATTGTACAAATTAAACAAATGTAGAAGCAGCCAATGAGATTCTCCTACCTCCTTGATTCGGACCACACGAGTGAGTCCATCCAACAATCACAAAGGCAAACAGGAGGAACAGGCAATTCATCCTGCTGGAGAGAAAAATATGGGAACCAATAGTGAATGTACATAGACCAACAAATCTCCTTGTTATCTGCAGGTTCTTATTCAGTGGTTTTGTCTGTTACAAGATTGTGACCTGATATTGGGAGATTTATGTTATGTTTTGTAGACTTGCATGGCTATAGGGCCCAACTTAATAAGGTGCATTGAAGTGACACCAGGCCCTATAATATTCCCCCTTTAATAGTTACACTTATAGAAATAACATAGTACAGAGCTGCAGGGGGAGGATAATGAAGTGAACCCGATCTCAACACAGCTCTGTGTAATGTATTTCTCAATATCACAACTTTAATAGTTACACTTATAGAAATAACATAGTACAGAGCTGCAGGGGGAGGATAATGAAGTGAACCTGATCTTAACACAGCTCTGTACAATGTATTTCTTAATTTCACAACTTTAATAGTTACACTTATAGAAATAACATAGTACAGAGCTGCAGGGGGAGGATAATGAAGTGAACCTGATCTTAGCACAGCTCTGTGTAATGTATTTATCAATATCACAACTTTAATAGTTACACTTATAGAAATAACATAGTACAGAGCTGCAGGGGGAGGATAATGAAGTGAACCTGATCTTAGCACAGCTCTGTGTAATGTATTTATCAATATCACAACTTTAATAGTTACACTTATGGAAATAACATAGTATAGAGCTGCAGGGGGAGGATAATCAAGTTAACCTGATCTTAACACAGCTCTGTGTAATGTATTTCTCAATATCACAACTTTAATAGTTGCACTTATAGAAATAACATAGTACAGAGCTGCAAGGGGAGGATAATCAAGTGAACCTGATCTTTACATATCTCTGTGTAATGTATTTCTCAAAATTATAACTTTAATAGTTACAGTTATAGAAATAACATAGTATAGATTTGTGAAGGTTCTCATTCATCCAGGTCATGGTATATCTGTTGTATTCAATTAGATCAACTACATTTCAAGTCCAGTTGATCTAATTGAATACAACAGATATAACATAGTATAGAGTTGCAGTGGGAGGATAATGAAGTGAACCTGATCTTAGCACAGCTCTGTGTAATGTATTTCTCAATTTTACAACTTTAATAGTTACACTTATAGAAATAACATAGTACAGAGCTGCAGGGGGAGGATAATGAAGTGAACCTGATCTTAGCACAGCCCTGTGTAATGTATTTCTCAATATCACCACTTTAATAGTTACACTTATTAGAATAAAAGCATCAAGGATAATGAAGTGAACCTGATCTTAGCACAGCCCTGTGTAATGTATTTCTCAATATCACAACTTTAATAGTTACACTTATAGAAATAACATAGTACAGAGCTGCAGGGAGAGGATAATGAAGTGAACCTGACCTTACCACAGCTCTGTACAATGTATTTATCAATATCACAACTTTTACAGTTATACTTATAGAAATAACATAGTACAGAGCTGCAGGGGGAGGATAATAAGGTGAACCTGATCTTAGCACAGCCCTGTGTAATGTATTTCTCAATATCACAACTTTAATAGTTACACTTATCGAAATAACATAGTACAGAGCTGCAGGGAGAGGATAATGAAGTGAACCTGACCTTAGCACAGCTCTGTACAATGTATTTATCAATATCACAACTTTAACAGTTATACTTATAGAAATAACATAGTACAGAGCTGCAGGGGGAGGATAATAAGGTGAACCTGATCTTAGCACAGCCCTGTGTAATGTATTTCTCAATATCACAACTTTAATAGTTACATTTATAGAAATAACATAGTACAGAGCTGCAGGGGGAGGATAATAAAGTGAACCTGATCTTAGCACAGCTCTGTACAATGTATTTCTCAATATCACAACTTTAATAGTTACATTTATAGAAATAACATAGTACAGAGCTGCAGGGGGAGGATAATGAAATGAACCTGATCTTAGCACAGCTCTGTACATTGTATTTCTCAATATCACAACTTTAATAGTTACACTTATAGAAATAACATAGTGCAGAGCTGCAGGGGGAGGATAATAAGGTGAACCTGATCTTAGCACAGCCCTGTGTAATGTATTTCTCAATATCACAACTTTAATAGTTACACTTATAGAAATAACATAGTACAGAGCTGCAGGGGGAGGATAATGAAATGAACCTGATCTTAGCACAGCTCTGTGTAATGTATTTTCTCAATAGTGTCCCTATTTAAAGGGAAATGTGTTGGAGTGTAAGTGATACCATAAATCACTTCTACATGGAATGTAAGCAGGTGTGTAGACCTTTCCTGATAACAAGAAATACATTCAGCCACTATCAGCTCCCCTGTGTAAACTCGCCGGTGATGTTATATGTTGATAGCGGCTCCCAATGCATCGCAAAGTGCAGTTATCTATTTTGGCGCTTTTAATGCCAGCCATTAGTTACAGTTAAAAAGTGCAAGAAAAGAATGCCGCTATCATCATAAAACTAATTTCCATGTAATCCACCCAGCCGCCATAATAAAAGATTTAAAGTCAGACTAACTGATATAGCATAGGTTACCATTATTTATACTCAGGAACAGGGGCTGTACATCGTCCTGATAGTATTATACATTGTAGAATATCAGTTATTACAACACGTGTTTAGATCTGAATGTATAATCCGTGCCAAATGTAGGAGGATTTAACCCTAATTCCTAGATCGTCCATTTAAACAAAAGTATTTTAGGGAAATTAATATAATATATATTATAATAAACAATAGGAGTCGGTAGGGGTGAGATAGATATGTAAATGGGGATAATAGAGATACGAAATGTATTATAATAAACAATAGGAGTCGGTAGGGGTAAGATAGATATGTAAATGGGGATAATAGAGATACGAAATGTATTATAATAAACAATAGGAGTCGGTAGGGGTAAGATAGATAGTAAATGGGGATAATGAGATACGAAATGTATTATAATAAACAATAGGAGCGGTCGGGGGTAAGATAGATATGTAAATGGGGATAATAGAGATACGAAATGATTATAAAACAATAGGGGTCGGTAGGGTAAGATAGAATTGTAAATGGGATAATAGAGATATGAAATTTATTATAATAACAATAGGAGTCGGTAGGGGTAAGATAGATATGTAAATGGGATAATAGAGTATGAAATGTATTATAATAAACAATAGGGTCGGTAGGGGTAGATAGATATGTATGGGGATAATAGAGATACGAAATGTATTATAATAAACAATAGGAGTCGGTAGGGGTAAGATAGATATGTAAATGGGGATAATAGAGTATGAAATGTATATAATAAACAATGGAGTCGGTAGGGGTAAGGATAGATATGTAAATGGGGATAATAGATATCGAAATGATTATAATAAAACAATAGGGTCGGTAGGGGTAGATAGATATGTAAATGGGGGGTAAAGAGATATGAAATGTATTATAATAAACAATAGGAGTCGGTAGGGGTAAGATAGATATGTAAATGGGATAAAGAGATCTGAATGTATTAATAAAACAATAGGAGTCGGTAGGGGTGAGTAGTAGTATGAATGGGATAATAGGATATGAATGAAATGTATTATAATAAACAATAGGAGTCGGTAGGGGTAAGATAGTATGTAAATGGGGATAATAGGATATGAAATGTATTATAATAAACAATAGGAGTCGGTAGGGGTTAAGATAGATAGATAAATGTAGGAGTAATAGAGATATAGAAATGTATTATAATAAACATAGGAGTCGGTAGGGGTAAGATATAGATATGTAAATGGGGATAATAGAGATGAAATGTATTATAATAAACATAGGAGTTGGTAGGGGTAAGATAGATATGTAAGGGGTATGAGATACGAATGTATTATAATAAACCATAGGAGTCGGTAGGGGTAAGATAGATATGTAAATGGGATAATAGAGATATGAAAGTATTATAATAAACTAGGTGGTTAGGGGTATAAGATAGATAGTAAAGGGGATAATAGAGATATGAAATGTTTATAATAAACATAGGAGTCGGTAGGGGGAAGATAGTATGTAAAGGGGATAATAGAGATTGAAATGTATTATAATAAACAATAGGAGTCGGTAGGGGTAAGATAGATATGTAAATGGGGATAATAGAGTACGTAAATGTATTTATATCGACAATAGGAGTCGGTAGGGGTAAGATAGATATGTAAATGGGATAATAGAGATACGAAATGTATTATAATAAACAATAGGAGTCAGTAGGGGTAAGATAGATATGTAAATGGGGGATAATAGAGATACAAAATGTATTATAATAAACATTAGGAGTCGGTAGGGGTAAGATAGATATGTAAATGGGGATAATAGAGATACGAAATGTATTATAATAAACAATAGGAGTCGGTAGGGGTAGAATAGATTAGAGACTTTACCTGATCTTTAAATGGAAGGATCACCACCAGAAGAGAACCGAAAGACCAGGTATTAATGTGGCACCAAATTATCTTGTTGAGTGAATCTATAGGATTCCGGGCCCCTCTCCTAAGTGCAGGGCTGTCTCCTGTCCTGATAGTAGGTGGTGTCTGTTCAGACAATGATATATAGTCACTAACACATCTGAATCACATACTTTCTACATAGTTCTAAATTCCATTTGTTTTCTTTCCACACATTCCACTGTCCTTTCTCTAATTTTTACCCCTTGGACGGGGCCTCAAATTCCTTCAGATACGAGGAATTTGGAGGAATTTGTTTCTCTGCAGTTTGAAGATTTTCCTTTTTATTATGTGAACAGTTAATCTTTTTTTCATGACATCTGAACTACAAACCATTTATCCTTCTCTCCACCCAATCCCCATCTGTTCCTCTATTAGAAATATCTGTCTTCCTTATTACATCACATAATGCTCTGACCTCATACTATGTAAACATGGAAACACCCACCAGTTATTCTGACCCTGAGTCCCAGGTTATCCTGATATAGAGACAAATAACTTTATATTAGCATGTTTTGTTATTGTCCCTTGGACAGTGTCTGGAATTTATGTATAATATGACCCATGTGTGTGGAGTTGGAGTTAAAATTAAAAGGCAATTATAGTGAGATTTTTTTTAATTCCTTCGAATATATCCTGTAAGTCATCCCAACCACCAGGAAACCTTTAGTTTTGTTACATTCTTCATAGTCCCCGAGATATAAGCCTTTGAATACGCTGTGATTTGTAGGAGCTGCTACACCTCGTCTGTCACTCAAAGGCACACACCCACACAATCCAAAGCTCCCATGCAGCACTGTCACACACTCCCTCACCCACACTGTAAGTACCATGTGCAATACATAGTCAAATGCTGTAGTGCTAAACACAATCAATAAACCATTAACCCAGCAATATGAGCATAACACACTATAAAACAGCCCCTCCCCCCCAAAAAATCCTATATACATACAAAACCAATGGCTCAAATGGACATCACCAAGTAAACACTAATACATTATATATAATAATACAGTAATACAGTATATATAATACACTAATACAGTATATATAATAATACAGTAATACAGTATATATAATAATACACTAATACAGTATATATAATAATACAGTAATACAGTGTATATAATAATACAGTAATACAGTATATATAATACACTAATACAGTATATATAATAATACAGTAATACAGTGTATATAATAATACAGTAATACAGTATATATAATAATACACTAATACAGTATATATAATAATACACTAATACAGTATACATAATAATACACTAATACAGTATATATAATAATACAGTAATACAGTGTATAAAATAATACAGTAATACAGTATATATAATAATACACTAATACAGTATATATAATACACTTAAGATAGTATATATATAATACAGTAAATACAGTATATAATAACATAATACAGTATATAATCATAATACACTAATACAGTATATATAATACACTAATACAGTATAATAATAATACTAATACATTAATATATACTAATAACACTAATACAGTATTATAATATACACTAATATCTATAATAATACACTATACATATATATAATAACATAATACAGTATATATAATACACATAATACAGTATAAATAATAATCACTAATACAGTATATATAATATACATCAATACAGATATATAATAATACACTAATCACAGTATATATAATAATACACTAATACAGTATATATAATAATACACTAATACAGTATATATAATAATACACTAATACAATATATATAATACAGTAATACAGTGTATATAATAATACAGTAATACAGTATATATAATAATACACTAATACAGTATATATAATAATACACTAATACAGTATATATAATAATACAGTAACACAGCATATATAATAATACACTAATACAGTATATATAATACACTAATACAGTATATATAATAATACACTAATACAGTATATATAATAATACACCAATACAATATATATAATAATACAGTAATACAGCATATATAATAATACACTAATACAATATATATAATAAAACACTAATACAGTAAATATAATAATACATTAATACAGTATATATAATACACTAATACAGTATATATAATAATACACTAATACAGTATATATATAATAATACACTAATACATTATATATAATAATACACTAATACAGTATATATAATAATACAGTAATACAGTATATATAATAATACACTAATACAGTATATATAATAATACACTAATACAGACTATATACCAATACACTAATACAGACTATATACCAAACAAGACACACACATGGTTATTCAAAAAAAGTTCTTATCATTAAAAATGTTACTAATTTTGCCCCAACCAATCAGATGTTAGCTTTCAAATGTTAAATAAGATCTGATTGGTTGGGGCAAAATTAGCACCATTTTAAACGATAAGAACTTTTATTGAATCTCCCTGACAGTATATGTAATAATACACTAATACAGACTATATACCAAACAAGACACACAGTACATATAATAATATCTTATATATAATAATACACTAATACAGTATATATAATAATACACTAATACAGTATATATAATAATACACTAATACAGAGTATATACCAAACAAGACACACAGTATATATAATAATACCTTATATATAATAATACACTAATACAGTATATATAATAATACACTAATACAGACTATATACCAAACAAGACACACAGTATATATAATAATATCTTATATATAATAATTCACTAATACAGTATATATAATAATACACTAATACAGTATATATAATAATACACTAATACAGTATATATAATAATACACTAATACATTATATATAATAATACACTAATTGGTCAAGCCTCCATGTGGTAATAGCACCCCCAACATGCCCCTTTAATGGGAGGTCCTCTGCCTTTAATATAAAGCACTGGATGGCCTCTTCCCTCATTTTAAAAAGCCAAAGGGCTGAGGGGGAAGGGAGAGAGCCTGTTATATGGATCCAGTGTGTAAGAATGAGAAATGCAAAGTTTGCTAATGGTAATTGAAGTATAAAAGGTTAGACGTTAGGACCTTCCAGACTGGGGTTACCTTGACGTGGTTGGAAGGCTTTTCATTCATGTGATCACAGTAAAAGGTTAGATGTTAGGACCTTCCAGACTGGGGTCACCTTGACGTGGTTGGAAGGCTTTTCATTCATGTGATCACAGTAATGTATACTAAAACCCCTTTGTTTATTAAGTATGCCAGTGTGCAGATAATATGATATTGTATGGGGCCTAGGAATGTGCATTGATTATCTTTTCTATGTTTATAATGTATGCCAGTGTGCAGATAATATGATATTGTATGGGGCCTAGCAATGTGCATTGATTATCTTTTCTATGTTTGTATAAATGTTTGACCAGATCAGTAGCACTTCCGCTAAATTTAGTTGTAAATTAGCCTAATTGGAGTGCTTCCACAATTCTTGTATTGTATAATAATACACTAATACAGACTATATACCAAACAAGACACACAGTATATATGATAATACCTTAGCCAGTTTATCTTAAGATTGGCATAGGATTCTGTCTGATTGTTCCATGAGATTAATAAATTTGATCTTAATCTACAAAAAGCAACAATTGGATAAAATCAAAACGGAGGTCAAATTGGGGGAGAACAACTTGAGACATTTAAAGGAGGGAAGATAGCTTCAAGAATTGATCAGCACTTTCTCACAAAGGTAGAGAAGGTTGAACACAGGTTATGGAAGTGAAGAGTAGGAAATATTACAGAGATAGAAAAGATTATAAAGATAACACAGTATATAAGAAAAACATAGAGGGAAGCCGGTATAAATATCATAATAGACACACTTGGGGAGAATGGAGAAATACAACACGCAAATTAATATCTAACTCAACAAGAAGGATAGACGAAGATATAAATCATTGAGTTTCTCTGCAAGTGAAGGAACATATGATCTATCGGATAGTGCCTCTTCTGTCTCCTCATCTTTTTCTTCCAGATCCCAACATAGGAGATATAAGAAAAATGATGTTTTTTCCAAAGATCCCATATCAACCAGGACCATTCATTCAAGAGAAAGATTTAGGAAAAATTCCATTTATAATGGAAAGAATGAAATGGGAAATGAAAGAAATAAGAAGAAAGGATCTTTTCTCTCGTCTGATAACCATCCATCCCCTTTGGATCGAGGAGATTACGAAGAGGAAAGAAACAGAGAGAAGGATACAAGATACAACCTGAGACAGAAAACAAAGGCAAAGTAATGTATTAATTTATCGGATAGACGTTATCATTTGAAGAGGTGAATGTTCTGGAGAAAGGACTATCTTTCTGTCCTAGGGAAAATTTCAAGCCTGTTAGAAACCATTATGGACATTAATAAATTTGTTCGTAATTTATTTTAAGAAAGTTTTTTCTTAATAATCATACTAACATAAATGAATGTGATGATTGTGATATGTACCCCAAATGATAACATTCAGGATGATAAAAATTTGAACACTTTACGTTCATTAATGGGATTTGGATCCTTGTGTTGAATTACTAGGTGAAGATCCCAAAAAGTATACACTAAATTTAGAGCTAAATCTAATTTTACCCGCTACAAATAGAATAATAGTGTTGATATGTTCAAGAACTTGTAGAACTGGAGCTTAGGAATCTACAACAGAAGTTATGAAAAATCATAAATATAATAAAACGAATAATTTGACCCATGGGGAAGGATTGCAGTAAATAAGCTCAAAAAGGTACCACCATTAAATTAAAATTCTGATAAAGGGGGTATGATAGTGATACTTAATAAGAAGATTATCATCAGGAAGCATTGAGACAATTGGGAGATAATAAATTATACATGTATAAAAAACAACCCCACTGAGATTTTAAACCAGAGTTGGCCAAAATTGTGGAAGATGGCCTGGCTATAGGCATTATAGAAAATAGCATGGTTGAATTTTTCCTTCCCAAATCTCCAGTTGTCCCTATTTTTCATCACTTGCCTAAAATACATAAAAATGAATTTCCCCCCTAGGGGCAGACCTATTGTAGCCGGTATAGGCTCACTTAATGAGGGTCTTTCAGAACTTATTGACTTTCTTCTACAACCCCTGGTAAAAAGATTAGATTCTTATGTGAAGGACACTAAACATATTAAGTATCTCAATGATTTGAATGGCAGGATAATTACAGTTTAGCTACTACAGATGTAGTTTCTTTGTACTCCTGATTCCCCACTTTTGGGGCACACAAGCTATCATTTACCATCTAAATACCTATAGTTCATATTCCGTGGAATGGAAAAACTTTATTATTGACCCCTCACATACTTACTTACTCATAATTACTTCGAGTTCGATGGGTCCTTTTACATACAGCAATGTGGGGCATCAATGGGGGCGAAATTCGCCCCTACATTATGCCAATCTGTTTTATGGGGTGGTGGGAGGAGACATGTCTTTTTTCGCCACCCTGCATTTAGCAGATAAGTGCCAAGTAGCCTTGTATAAAAGGTATATAGATGACCTTCTCTTCGTCTGGAATGGCTCGAGAAGGACTTTAAAATTTGATTGCTAGTATTAATAATCCCCACCTTAACTTGCATTTCACTTATGTATTTGGGGGCAAAAGTGTGAACTATTAGACATAAGCATTAGAGGTTTACCATCAGGCATAGAGACAGAGAACTTAGGAAACCAGAATCTGAACACTATATTACATGCTTCGTCGAGCCATCCTCCTCATTGTGTTACAGGCAATTCCCTATGGCCAGTATTTAAGAATAAGAAGAACTGTTCTATTTAGCTTTATTCCATGACAATAGCAGAGAAATGACCATTAGGTTTGAAGAAAGAGGCTATAAGAAAATAGCTTTAAAAAAGCCAGAAACGAGCAAACTCGAACGAGGGAGAACCTAATTAGGGAGAAGAGATACACAACAAACCTTTGGTTAAGACAGGACGATATACAAACTACATTTGTCACTAGATATAGTGCTCAATATAAACAGATATGTTCAATTGTCAGCAAGTTTTTATCACCTTATTTTGGAACAGATCCCTCTATGAAAGAGGTCCTCAAATGTGGATACAGATTTGTCCCCAAAAGAGCTAAATCTTTAGGGAAGGTTTTATCCCCTAGTCGTTTTTTCAAGCATCTCCTCTAAGGAAGAGAACTGGTTAAAATATAAGGGCTCCTATAATGCGGTGCATCCAATTAAAACCTGCTCATGTATGAGTAAATCTAATAACTTCACTATTTCAGTAACAAAAAAAACTTTTCTATTCAGCAATACATAACTGTAATACTGATTAGTGGTATATTTATACCGTGTACACGCTGTTTGATTCAATAGTAGGGTGTCAACACGATCTTTGAAATCTAGAATTCGGGAACATATTCAAGATATAGAAAAGAAAAATGAGCTTAGCCCATTGGGGAAGCATTTTAAAATCTGTAACCAGAGCAATGTTTCATACCTTAAAGCCCAGGGTATACAACACATCTACCCAGATAAAAGGAACAGAGATAGCTCAGTTACTGAGAAAGGCCGAAGTTAATGGATCTTCCTTTTGGATACGAGGATACCAGCAGGTTTAATTCACGCTACGATATTCTATGCTATGTAGATTGAAATAGCCCTAGTAAAAATAATAGAGTCCTATGCCTTTATTTACTTACTTATATATATGTGTATATACATTTAATGTTAGTAGTATGAAGAGTGAGATAGGAATTGTAATTCGCTATTTTTATTATATTTCCATTGTTATCTTGCTATATTTCATGCCTTATCATATTTTACAAGTTAATATAACAACAATGTAGATTTATATTTAAGATTTTTGAATCTAACTTGGATTAATGGAACATTCTTTTAATATTAAGTTATTCGATTTAACTCTTGTTAAATCGCACTTGTTACACACTTAACAAGCTACATGATTTTAAGCAGTATTGATGATTGTCTGAGGTGTGTCTTTTTGATAGATGTGGTTAGTATTTGTATAAATAGCAGGCTCTGTCCTGCAATCATGTGCCTATGATTAAGAGCCTTCCAAGGCTTGAAACGCGTAAGGCGTCTGTTTGTTAGAGTGTGTCGTTTTAATATGATCGAATAAAGATGTCAGTTTTAAGCATTTGAAAGGACTGCTTTTTCCGGTGTGCGCTGTTTATAGCTCCTTTTCAATACGGATATCTGACGAACTTAAGCGAAGGGTTCGGGGCGGGCTGCACCCGGACCACCCAAGGAAGCCGGTGAGTTTCATACTTATTATACGTTGCAGAATTACTAATTTCTCGAAGCGATAGGTCTGGTATGTACACCGACTCCTAATCATAAGTAAGCTTATTTTTGTGTCATTCGATTTTTGTAATACGCAACAGTATCTATGGATTAAGCTCTTAGTTGGGAACAGTGTACAGCTGAGTTTACGTGATTGTTACAATTTTGATATTATTATATATACTGTATTACTATATATACTGTATTAGTGTATTATTATATACTGTTTGTTTGTTTGGTATAATATTTATTAGTGTATTTATATATATACTTTTAGTTGGTATAATATTAAGCTTATATATACTCGTGTGTCTTGTTTGTTATATATTCTGTTTAGTATTTAGTATTATATATACTGTATTATGTAGTATTATAATACTGTATTAGTGTATATTAATATACTGTATTAGTGTATTATTATATATAAGTATATTATAGTACTGTGTGGTCTAGTTTGGTATATAGCTGTATTAGTGTATTATTATATATCCTGTATTAGTGTATTAGTATATATAAGATATTATTATATATACTGTGTGTCTTGTTTGTGTCATATAGTCTGTATTAGTGTATTATTAATATATAACTGTATTAGTGTATTATTATATATAAACTGTATTAGGGCTGTATTATTATATATCTGTATTAGTGTATATATATATAGAGATATTTTATATGTACTGTGTGTCTGTTTGGTAAATCTGTATATTAGTGTTTAATTATATATACTGTATTAGTGTATTATTATATATACTGTATTGAGTGATATTATTATATAAGTACTGTATTATTATATATTACTGTAGATAGTGTATTATTATTATAAGGCATATTATATATACTGTGTGTCTTGTTTGGTATATAGTCACCCACCTGTATAGTGTATATTATTATATATTATGTATTAGGTATTATTATATATACTGATATTATTATTAATATATCGTATTAGTGTATTATTATATATAGATATTATTACTGTACTGTGTGTTGGGATGTTTTGGTATATATATCTTATTAGTGTATATTATATATACTGTCTTAGTTGTATCTATTATTTATATATCTGATTATTATTATACGTGTCTGTACCTTGTTTGGTTATATACTGTATTAGTGATTTATTATATGATACTGTAATTAAGTGGTATTATGATATAGTACTGTATTACGTGATAATTTATAATTATATGTATTAGTGTATTTTTATAAGATATTATATATGACTGTGTTGTCTGTGTTGGTATATAGTCTATTAGTGTATTATTAGATATATGTCTATATCGTATTCTATTTACCTCTACTCTATATTGTGTTTTTCTACTCCGTATTATTTCTATCTGAGTAGTGTCTTGTTTGGTTATCGTCGTTTGTGTTTTTTCTCTTCTAGTCTGTCTTTTGTTTTTATTCCTGTGTGTTTGTTTGGTTTACTGTATTAGTGTATATTTATTACTACTTGTATTCGGTGTATTTTATATACCTGTTCTGTAGTATACTTACTGGGGGTGTTATTATAACTGTATATTATGTATTATAATATAAGATATTATTAATGTACTGTGTGTCTTGTTTGGTATACATAGTCTTGTGTCTATATTACTGTATATATATACTGTATTGTGTATTATTCTATTAAGATTATTATATGTACTAGTTGTCTTGTTTGGTATATAGTCTGTATTAGTGTTTATTATATAACTGTATTAGTGTATTATTATATATACTGTATTACTGTATTATTATATATACTGTATAGTGTATTATTTATATATAAGATATTATTATATGTACTGTGTGTCTTGTTTGGTATATAGTCTGTATAGTGTATTATTATATATTGTTTAGTGTATTATTATATATACTGTATTAGTGTCTATATTATATATAAGATATTATTATATGTACTGTGTGTCTTGTTTGGTATTAGTCTGTATTATGTATTAGTATATATACTGTATTAGTAGTATTATTATATATATATATATTATATATATAATCTGTGGTCTTGTTTGGTATATAGTCTGTATTAGTGTATTAGTTATATATACTGTATTAGTGTATATATCTATAATACTACTGTATAATTACTGTATTATTATATATACTGTATTAGTGTATTATTATATATAAGATATTATTATATGTCTGTGTGTCTGTTGGTATATAGTCTGTATTAGTGTATATTTATATATACTGTATTATACTATACTGTATTAGTGTATTATTATTATAAGATATTATTATATGTCTGTGTGTCTTGTTTGGTATATATTCTGTATTAGGTATTATTATTAATATACTGTATTAGTGTATTATTACTTATAGATGTTATTATATACTGTGTGTCTGTTTGGTATGATAGTCTGTATTAGTGTATTATATATATACTGTATTAGTGTATTATTATTTATAAGATATTATTATTGTACTGTGTGTCCTTGTTTTGGTATATAGTTGTATTAGTGTATCATTATAGTATATCTATGGTATTATTATATATACTGTATTAGTGTATTATATATATAAGATATTATATATGTACTGTGTGTCCTGTTGGTATATTCTGTATTAATGTATATATATCTACTGTATTAGTGTATTATTATTATAAGATATTATTATATGTCTGTGGTGTCTTGTTTGGTATATAGTCTGTATTAGTGTATTATATAATATATACTGTATTAGTTATTTATATATAAGATATTATTATATGTACTGTGTGTCTTGTTGGTATATAGTCTGTATTAGTGTATTATTTATATACTGTTATTAGTGTATTATATATATAAGATATTTATATTGTACTGTGTGTCTTGTTTGGTATATAGTCTGTATTTGTATTTAATTATATATACTGTATTAGTGTATTATTATATAAGAAATATTATATATACTGTGTGTCTTGTTTGGTAATAGTCTGTATTAGTGTATTATTATTATAAACTGTATTTATATATACTGTATTAGTGTATATTATATATAAGATAGTTATTATATGTCTGTGTGTCTTGTTTGGTATGTGGTTCTTATTATGGCATATTATACACTGTATTAGTGTATTATTATATAGTCTGTATTAGTGTATTATAACATATACGTATTAGTGTATTATTATATATAGATATTATTATATAACTGGTGTGTCTGTTGGTATATAGTCTGTATTAGTGTATTATTATATACCACTGTATTAGTGTATTATTATATATAAGATATTATTATATATACTGTGTGTCTTGTTGGTATACTGTCTGTATTAGTGTATTATTATATATACTGTATTAGGGTATTATTATATAAGATATTATTATATATCTGTGTGTCTTGTTTGGTAATTAGTCTGTATTAGTGTATTATTATATACACTGTATTAGTGATTATTATATATACTGTATTAGTGTATTATATATAAGATTTATTATATATACTGTTTCGTTTTGGTATATACTCTGTATTAGTGTATTATTATATATACTGTATTAGTGTATTATTATATATAAGATATTATTATATATACTGTGTGTCTTGTTTGGTAATAGTCTGTATTAGTGTATTATTATATATACTGTATTAGTGTATTATTATATTAAGATATTACTATATATACTGTGTGTCTTGTTGTATATAGTCTGTATTAGTTATTATATATACGATTAGTGTATTATTATATATAAGTATTTAATATATACTGTGTGTCTTGTTTGGTATATAGTCTGTATAGTGTATTATATTATACTGTATTAGTGTATTATATTTAAGATATTATTATATATATGTGTTGTCTTGTTTGGTTATATAGTCTGTATTAGTGTATTATTATATATACTGTATTAGTGTATTATTATATATAAGATATTATTATATATACTGTGTTCTTGTTTTGTATATTGTCGTATTAGTGTATTATTATTATATACTGATTAGTGTTTATATTACTGTATTAGTGTATTATTATATATAAGATATTATTATATATACTGTGTGTCTTGTTTGGTATATAGTCTGTATTAGTGTATTATTACATATACTGTATTATTATATATATTGTATTAGTGTATTATATATACTGTATTAGTGTATTATATATATAAGATATTATTATATATACTGTGTGTCTTGTTTGGTATATAGTCTGTATTAGTGTATTATTATATATACTGTATTAGTGTATTATTATATATAAGATATTTTATATGTACTGTGTGTCTTGTTTGGTATATAGTCTGTATTAGTGTATTATTATATATACTGTATTAGTGTATTATTATATATAAGATATTATTATATGTACTGTGTGTCTTGTTTGGTATATAGTCTGTATTAGTGTATTATTATATATATACTGTATTAGTGTATTATATATATAAGGTATTATTATATGTACTGTGTGTCTTGTTTGGTATATAGTCCGTATTAGTGTATTATTATATATACTGTATTAGTGTATTATTATATATAAGATATTATTATATATACTGTGTGTCTTGTTTGGTATATTGTCCGTATTAGTGTATTATTACATATACTGTATTAGTGTATTATTATATATAAGAGTTTTATTATATGTACTGTGTGTCTGGTTGGTATATAGTCTTAATAAGTGTATTATTATATCTACTGTATTAGTGTATTATATATATAAGATATTATTATATATACTGTGTGTTTGTTTGGTATATAGTCTGTATTGTGTATTATTATATATACTGTATTAGTGTATATTATATATAAGATATTATATATATACTGTGTGTCTTGTTTGTATTTGTCCGTATTATGTACTTATATATATATATGTATTAGTGTATATATATACTGTATTAGTGTATTAATTATATATAAGATTTTTATATATCCTGTGTGTCTTGTTTGTATATAGTCCTTATTAGTGTATTAATTACATATACTGTATTATTATATATACTGGATTAGTGGTTTGTATATTAAGGGTATTATCATATATACTTTGTGTCCTTGTTTGTAATATTCTGTGTCCTTGTGTGTGTCTGTGGTGTGGTCCTTGTGGTGAGTCTGGTGGTGTGCTGGTGTGGTGTGTGCTGGTGGGTCTGTGTGTCTGTGTGTTGTGGTGTGCTGGGTGTGTGTCTTGTGTTTGGTGTGTGTGTGTGTGCTTTTGTGTGTGCCCTGTGTGTGTTGTGTGTTGTGTGTGGTGATATCTTTTCTCTCGTCTGATAACCATCCATCCCCTTTGGATCGAGGAGATTACGAAGAGGAAAGAAACAGAGAGAAGGATACAAGATACAACCTGAGACAGAAAAACAAAGGCAAAGTAATGTATTAAATTTATCGGATAGACAGTTATCATTTGAAGAGGTGAATGTTCTGGAGAAAGGACTATCTTTCTGTCCTAGGGAAAATTTCAGCCTGTTAGAAACCATTATGGACATTAATAAATTTGTTCGTAAGTTATTATTAAGAAAGTTTTTTCTTAATAATCATACTAACATAAATGAATGTGATGATAATGTGATATGTACCCCAAATGATAACATTCAGGATGATAAAAATTTGAACACTTTACGTTCATTAATGGGGGATTTGGATCCTTGTGTTGAATTACTAGGTGAAGATCCCAAAAAGTATACACATAAATTTAGAGCTAAATCTAGATTTTACCCGCTACAAATAAGAGATCATAGTGTTGATATGTTTCAAGAACTTGTAGAACTGGAGCTTAGGAATCTACAACAGGAAGTTATGAAAAATCATAAATATAATAAACGGAATAATTTGACCCATGGGGAAAGGATTGCAGTAAATAAGCTCAAAAAGGATACCACCATTATAATTAAAAATTCTGATAAAGGGGGTATGATAGTGATACTTAATAAGAAGGATTATCATCAGGAAGCATTGAGACAATTGGGAGATAATAAAGTATATACATGTATAAAAAACAACCCCACTGAGATATTTAAACCAGAGTTGGCCAAAATTGTGGAAGATGGCCTGGCTATAGGCATTATAGAAAATAGCATGGTTGAATTTTTCCTTCCCAAATCTCCAGTTGTCCCTATTTTTCATCACTTGCCTAAAATACATAAAAATGAATTTCCCCCTAGGGGCAGACCTATTGTAGCCGGTATAGGCTCACTTAATGAGGGTCTTTCAGAACTTATTGACTTTCTTCTACAACCCCTGGTAAAAAGATTAGATTCTTATGTGAAGGACACTAAACAAATATTAAGTATACTCAATGATTTTGAATGGCAGGATAATTACAGTTTAGCTACTACAGATGTAGTTTCTTTGTACTCCTGTATTCCCCACTTTTGGGGCACACAAGCTATCATTTACCATCTAAATACCTATAGTTCATATTCCGTGGAATGGAAAAACTTTATTATTGATGCCCTCACATACTTACTTACTCATAATTACTTCGAGTTCGATGGGTCCTTTTACATACAGCAATGTGGGGCATCAATGGGGGCGAAATTCGCCCCTACATATGCCAATCTGTTTATGGGGTGGTGGGAGGAGACATGTCTTTTTCGCCACCCTGCATTTATAGCAGATAAGTGCCAAGTAGCCTTGTATAAAAGGTATATAGATGACCTTCTCTTCGTCTGGAATGGCTCAGAGAAGGACTTTAAGAATTTGATTGCTAGTATTAATAATCCCACCTATAACTTGCATTTCACTTATGTATTTGGGGGCAAAAGTGTGAACTATTTAGACATAAGCATTAGAGGTTTACCATCAGGCATAGAGACAGAGAACTATAGGAAACCAGAATCTAGGAACACTATATTACATGCTTCGTCGAGCCATCCTCCTCATTGTGTACAGGCAATTCCCTATGGCCAGTATTTAAGAATAAGAAGAAACTGTTCTAATTTAGCTTTATTCCATGACAATAGCAGAGAAATGACCATTAGGTTTGAAGAAAGAGGCTATAAGAAAATAGCTTTAAAGAAAGCCAGAAAACGAGCAGAACTCGAACAGAGGGAGAACCTAATTAGGGGAGAAGAGATACACAACAAACCTTTGGTTAAAGACAAGGACGATATACAAACTACATTTGTCACTAGATATAGTGCTCAATATAAACAGATAGTGTCAATTGTCAAGAAGTTTTTACCTATTTTGGAACAAGATCCCTCTATGAAAGAGGTCCTCAAATGTGGATACAGATTTGTCCCCAAAAGAGCTAAATCTTTAGGGAATGTTTTATCCCCTAGTCGTTTTTCAAGCATCTCCTCTAAGGAAGAGAACTGGTTAAAATATAAGGGCTCCTATAGATGCGGTGCATCCAGATGTAAAACCTGCTCATGTATGAGTAAATCTAATAACTTCACTAGTTCAGTAACAAAAAAAACTTTTTCTATTCAGCAATACATTAACTGTAATACTGATTATGTGGTATATTTATTAACGTGTACACGCTGTTTGATTCAATATGTAGGGTGTACAACACGATCTTTGAAATCTAGAATTCGGGAACATATTCGAGATATAGAAAAGAAAAATGAGCTTAGCCCATTGGGGAAGCATTTTAAAATCTGTAACCAGAGCAATGTTTCATACCTTAAAGCCCAGGGTATACAACACATCTACCCAGTTAAAAGGAACAGAGATAGAGCTCAGTTACTGAGAAAGGCCGAAGTTAAATGGATCTTCCTTTTGGATACGAGGATACCAGCAGGTTTAAATTCACGCTACGATATTCTATGCTATGTAGATTGAAATAGCCCTAGTAAAAATAATAGAGTCCTATGCCTTTATTTACTTACTTATATATATGTGTATATACATTTAATGTTATGTAGTATGAAGAGTGAGATAGGAATTGTAATTCGCTATGTTTATATATATTTCCATTCATGTTTATCTTGCTATATTTCATGCCTTATCATATTTTACAAGTTAATATAACAAATGTAGATTTATATTTAAGATATTTTGAATCTAACATTGGATTTAATAGGAACATTAGTATTAATATTAAGTTATTCGATTTAACTCTTGTTAAATCGCACTTGTTACACACTTAACAAGCTACATTGATTTTAAGCAGTATTTGATTGTCTAGAGGTGTGTCTTTTTGATAGATGTGGTTAGTATTTGTATAAATAGCAGGCTCTGTCCTGCAATCATGTGCCTATGATTAAGAGCCTTCCGAGGCTTGAAACGCGTAAGGCGTCTGTTTGTTAGAGTGTGTCGTTTTAATATGATCGAATAAAGATGTCAGTTTTAAGCATTTGAAAGGACTGCTTTTTCCGGTGTGCGCTGTTTATAGCTCCTTTTCAATACGGATATATAATAATACACTAATACAGTATATATAATACTACACTAATACAGTATATATAATACTACACTAAAACAGACTATATACCAAACAAGACACACAGTATATATAATAATATCTTATATATAATAATACACTAATACAGTATATATAATAATACACTTATACAGACTATATACCAAACAAGACACACAGTATATATAATAATACCTTATATATATAATACACTAATACAGTATATATAATAATACACTAATACAGTATATATAATAATACACTAATACAGTATATATATAATAATACACTAATACAGACTATATACCAAACAAGACACACAGTATATATAATAATACCTTATATATAATAATACACTAATACAGTATATATAATAATACACTAATACAGACTATATACCAAACAAGACACACAGTATATATAATAATATCTTATATATAATAATACACTAATACAGTATATATAATAATACACTAATACAGTATATATAATAATACACTTATACAGACTATATACCAAACAAGACACACAGTATATATAATAATACCTTATATATATAATACACTAATACAGTATATATAATAATACACTAATACAGTATATATAATAATACACTAATACAGAGTATATACCAAACAAGACACACAGTACATATAATAATACAGTATATATATAATAATACACCAATACAGACTAGACTAGACTGAATAAATAATAGTAAATAAATCTCATTACTTAGAGATTTAAAGCCACTGGGTCATCATTGTTAGATTATCTATAATTCACAACAATATAATCTCAGCCGCTATACTGGCATGTCTTGTAATTGTGTGTTTTGTTGTATGTACATGTTATTAGGATCTCAGCTTTTCCAATCAAGCCCTTCCTGGAGACTCCCTGGTGCCAGCTGAGGGTCAAAGGGGAAGATAGTATTGATGGGGCTTCCAAAGCATTCAGGTAAAGGGAGGCTCTATGGATCCCCTCTTGGTGGTTCCAGTCTAGAAAACTGAAGGGGGAAGATGGTCTTGACCCCTGCACAGAGCACTTGTGTGTTCACAGTGATGTTGGAGCACAAAAGCACCGACCCCAGACTTTCTATGAAATATAATTGTGTGTAGATATAATTTGTATACACAGTTTGCTGCTACTCTAGGGTACCTGATTGGGAAAGCTCAATGTGCAGTCTCCAGCCATGGTGGCTCTTAGTTTGTTCTTGGCTATTGGCTGACAAGCATCATAACAGGGATGGGCGACTAGACTCCTGAATAAGGCAATAATGGAAGATTCTCATTCCAACCACTGGTTATTTGGGGACCCATAGGAAGACATTCTGTACAATTCCTTTACATTACTGATAAACAGGGATTGACTAACAATATCTTTATCAATAACTTTATTCACTGAACTTGAAATATGATTTTGTTTCTCAACAAATATGGCCAACACTACTGAAGATGTCATTGGACTACTACTCCCAGAATACACTCCTCCTAGATACACTCTCCCACCAGTAGGGGGAAATCAGGATGGATTGTGGGAGTTTGCTAATTAGCATAGGAAACATCTTATTTTACTGTTTTAAGAGAGACCTTTAAAATTGCACAACTCTCTCCCATGATCCTGTTTACACAGACATTCCAGGTATCTGTAGGACATTTTAAAATAACATTTTCTAAGGGACCAAGTAAGTTTTAACCACACCCCCTTTAACCATCATGTAAATAAGGAAAGGAGAGACTTGTGGGTAAAAATAGGTGTGACTCCACTGCACATGTCAGAAAACTCTGAGTGGAACAGATAGAGGGAGAAACATATCACATCAGGAAATGCCTCCTACTCTCCAGTTTCCTGGACTTTCATCAGGTACTGCAGGAGAACCATGAGCAGCAGAAGAGAAAGGTAGGGGTCATTTAACACTACACAGTGTGGCCAACATTGGGGTAAATTCCAGTTGGGGGGGACATGCTCTGTTAGCACACGTTCTGTTCATATTTTTCACCTCCTCTGACAATCCCTGTGTGATTTCTGGCAGTTTAATGATCACGTTAACCTGGTGTGCTGGAATCTGCCATATAAGGTAAGGGAGCATTCGGTCCTCCTCTGGGACTTTCCTTTACCAACTGACATGGTTTTCCTGGACCTTGCACAAGCAGTGACGAGGAGAGATATGAATATTCCAGTGCATGCAGGAGATTTCCCAGACCGATGTTCCCTTATCTCTCCTGCTGCCCAGCTTGGTGACTGAGTGCACAGAGGACATGTTTGCTGTTCGCTAATAATTGTTTTTTCAACAAATATTTGTTTTGTATATTAAATCTTTTCCTCCCAATCTCCTATGTTTAATTCTCTTTTTCTGTGTGTCTGTATCTGCATGTATGTGTGCCTACCATTGTGTGAGTGTATGCATGCATGCATGTGTGCATGAGCATGTTTGTGTGAGTGTGTACATGTCTCTGCATGTGTGCGAGTGCCTGCATGTATATGTATGTGTGTATCTTCCTCAGTGTATGTGTCTGCTTAAGTTTGCATATGTATATGCATGTTTGTAGGTCAGTGTATGCGTGTGTCTGCTTCAGTGTGTATATGTGTGTCTGCTTATGAGTGTATGCATGTATATGCAGATTTGTCTGCTTTTGCATGTGTGTTCATGTTGGTAAGTGTATGTACGTGTATATCTGTCTGCATGTGAGTGTCTGTTTCAGTTTGCATGTATTCATATATAATAATATATAATATACTATTGTAATATCTCTGTATATTTTTCTTTATCTTATTCAATGTCCCTGAATTTGCTCACACTGTTTATATAAACCCACATATGCCGACAAAAGCAGATCATACATGCAGACACACGCACATGCGTCATAACCTGTACACCTCACTCATGCTGCTGACTCACACATGCCAACCAAGCAACTCCACAGCCACAAAACCTGCACACTTACTCCAGGCATACTGACACTCACACCTAGAACACCACATTCGAACGCAAGCACACCTTCACACATACATGCAGAGACATAGACATAACACGCATGGCTGTCAATCATTACACCTAAGAGGAGAGAAGACCACGATGGATCCTTTTAACTCATCGTGGGAGCGTCAGATGCAGGTAAGAGTAAAACACTATCTGGGGTATTGGGGTAAACTTTTGGAGTAAGCAAACTTTTTCTGGGGTGAAGTTACCCTTTAAAGGTAAAAAATTACATATTAAATTATTGTTGTTTGGAACCAATCTCCCTTCCAAGTTCTTGCATTGCAGTACTCACTAGTGTCAGTTACTGCATCATGGGAACAAGGCAGGTAATGCAGATAACGCTGGCATTCTTTAATGTGCCTCATTTTCATGCAATGAATTACTAAGGAACATTCATTTTTACATTGAGTGCCTGTGCCGGAATTAAATATGCGCTAAACCAATGAAGATTGTGGATTTAAGGGTCATTCTAATGAGATTGGAGTATGATTGATAATAAAATATTTATAGGAATGTTTACATTTGTAATAATATACTACATGATCCAGTTTTTTTATACGTATATAATAAATTGATCAGATTGGACAGTCACTGATGCTTCACTTAGTAATGTGGTGGGTGGATTTTTTGGTGATTGACAAATGGTAAAACAGGCAGGGTCAGATTGATATATTGATGCTACCTATGATTATAACTGCTGAGGCTCGAAATACATCAGGGTTTGTGACTAGCAAAAAGTTGTTTAATCAAGTTTCCAGACTTCCGCATGGTTTGCTGTGTAGGGAACTGGTAAACGATTTACCCTTTAGCCTTCTTGTTCTGACTGGATTTGGCCAGTAGATGGCGCAGTGTAAAAGTTTAAAAGGGAGATCGGCCACGTGCTCAGTCTCTCCTACTTTCTTGGGTTTCCCCAGAGGAGAAGGGACAGCCTGGGACTAGATAACAGGTAGGCCCAGTTAAGGCGAGATTATATTCTGTTATAGATTCACTCCAGGAGTGATAGATAGGAGTAGGGTCACCTAGTGAGCAGCCTGAGTTCCAACAAGTCCTGGGTATACCACCCAAGAATCGTACGTAGTGCCAGACATAGGGTTAGAAGATTCTACTACAGTGACCTGAAGCTGGGTGGCACAACAGTGATTGTTATTTATACTGTTTCTGATCCCTCTGGGTGTGGAGTATTTATGTGATATCTGTGCCATGCTATGTCACCTCTATGCTAATTGCAATGCCTTATTAATATTGTTCTGTTAATAATAGATGCTGTTTAAGTTCAAGACCACTGGCGCCCATTTATTGCATTCTCCTAGAGTGGTAGTTCAGGAACACCCTGCCTCCAACATGGTGGGGCCCAATCCTGGTAAATAAGAGTCTAATGCATAGAATCTGGATAAGGCTGACAGTCTCTGGAGCAAATTAATACCCCATTTTACTATCGCCTTACAGCTGTAAGGTTCACTATTAGAATATTCTGTCTATTTAATGTAAGTGATGGGTCTGCAGTGCCTGTACCTGGGTCAGAGGGGGAGCAGTATTAATATGATAGTGTTGCTTGATCAAGAGTTGATTCTATTATAAATAATGGAGGCTGCTCATCCTTGGCAGATTAGATAGAGCCAAGGTAATGGAAGTGATTATTATAACCACTTACAGACACATTGGACAACACAAGACCGTGGAATTTAGATATTTCTCTTATTTTCAATTTGCTACATTGAAATTTCCTCTTTATTGTTCTGTTAGTTTCTTCATTTTGTTTCCAACTGTAGTTTAATTTCCATTGCTGATCACTGGTATTGATTTACCTTGGAGAATAAAATAAACATGAAAATGATTTGAAGAACGCATTTTGAAGAGTGCACATGTGTGCACAGTGAGGTTTTACTGCAAGCGTGCACTGCTGTGTTATTACATCACGCTGTCTTTGGCACAATGTGATGACGTCACAGGGTGCAATGTCATAGCTACAAGCGTGCACATTGATTCGCTATAAAGTTGTTTTTACAGGACATACCCTTAAATGGCAAGTTAAAGCAAATACCCAGCAAATACTTTCCTGGTGACTTGCTGCCTGATATTATTATCCCTCTTTCTGATTCCTGGTTCTTTCAGTTAGCAGCTGTCAGTCCTGGATGCATCAATAATGTCACAGCCAATGATATTCCCCTAGCTGATTCCATTGAGCATGTACAAACTTGTAAAATGTTTGAGTCAGAACCCTTTTGAGTGACAGAGGGAAGGGGGAATGTTTTGCTCTATAAGAGGTTAGGTCATACCTGTCATGCTTCTAGCTATTGTGGTTTGGGGTTAAGGGGAGATTTACCTACATATGATTTTTGGTTTGAGGGGTGAACTTCCCTTTAACCCCATTATACTCATACAGTAAATAAAGGGATAGTATACACTGTTAGGGTGATAATGTTCTTGTTACTTGGTATTGACTGGGTGCTTGGTTTTACTTATATACTTATATTGTCTATGGTGGTACAGGGAACACATAATTTCTTATAATTAGTACATCAGAGCATATTTATAACAGCAAAATTATTCATCTCTTGTGGATCCCATTAGAATATAATGTGTATTAATCACAGTAAATAATAATAGTTCCCTTTAATAAAACACTATGACAGCATAATGTAAAATACACCATATGTAAAAGAACTACATTCCACTCACATCTACATGTATCTATAAGAGGAGCCTAACCCATAATATATATAATACATAAGGCTATGGACCTTGATATGGAGGTGCAGTAGAATAAATTTATTCTTAATAAAAACCCACTGCCTCCTTCACACATAAACAATAAGATTAGGCACAGACCTGGGCCCTTAATCTTTAATATCAAAGCAGCCGCGGGGTTAATATTTTTCCTTTTTAGGGAGATTGAACTTTACAATCTCTTGTCTGATAGTGTTCACACAACAGCCTGGGAGAGAGACACTGGATGGTGTATCTATAACTATGACTGGATGGTGTGTCTATAACTATGACCTGGATGGTGTATCTATACCTATGACGAATGTGTGTATCTATGACAATGGCCTGGATGGTGTGGTCTATGACTATGATCTAGATGGTGTATCTATGACTATGACCGGATGGTGTATCTATGACTATGATCGGATGGTGTGTCTATGACTATGATCGGATGGTGTATCTATGACCGGATGGTGTATCTATAACTATGACTCGGATGGTGTGTCTATGACTATGACCGGATGGTGTATCTATGACTATGCGATGGTGTTCTATGACTGGACGGATGGTGTATCTATGACTATGACGGATGGTGTATCTATAACTATGACGGATGGTGTATCTATAACTATGACCGGATGGTGTATCTATGACTATGATCGGATGTGTGTCTATGACTGATGACTATGTACTACGACTGGATGTGTATTATACTATGCGGATGGTGTATCTATAACTATGACTGGATGGTGTGTCTATGACTATGACCGGATGGTGTGTCTATGACTATGATCGGATGGTTTATCTATGACTATGACCGGATGGTGTATCTATGACTATGATCTATTGGTGTATCTATGACTATGACCGGATGGTGATCTATGACTATGTCGATGGTGTCTATGACCTATGATCGGATGGTGTCTCTATGACCGGATGGTGTCTCATTACTATGACTGGATGGTGTATCTATGACACTATGACCGGATGGTGTATCTATGACTATGATCGGAATGGTGTGTCTATATATGACCGGATGGTGTTCTATGACTATGAGATGTGTATCTATAACTATGACCGATGGTGTATCTATGACTATGATCGGATGTGTGTATCATGACTATGATCGGATGTGTATCTATGACCGAGATGTGTGTCTATAACTATGACTGAATGGTGTTTCTAATGACTTTGACATGGTGATAGACTAATCGAATGGTGGTGCTATGACTATGACGGATGTGTTCTATGACTTGATCCGATGGTGTATCTATGCTACTGACTGGATGGTGGTAATCTATGACTATGACCGGATGTGTACCTGACTATGATCGGATGGTGTGTCTATGACTATGACCGGATGGTGTATCTATGACTATGACTGGATGGTGTATCTATAAATATGACTGGATGGTGTATCTATAACTATGACTGGATGGTGTGTCTATGACTATGACCGGATGGTGTATCTATGATCGGATGGTGTGTCTATGACTATGACCGTATGGTGTATCTATGACTATGACCGGATGGTGTATCTATGACTATACTGGATTGTGTATCTATAAATTGACGGATGGTGTAGTCTATACTAGATGGATGGTGTGTCTATGACTACGACGTGGTATCATCTAGACTATGACGGGATGGTGTGTACTATGACTATGACCGATGGTGTATCTATGACTATGATACCGGATGGTGTATCTATACATGACCGGCTTGGTGTATCATAATGCGATGTATGACTCGGTGGTGTATTATGACCGGATTTGATGTATCTATACTATGACTGGATGGTGTGTCTAATGACTAATGCCCGGATGGTGGTATCTATGACTATGATCGGATGGTGTGTCTATGACTATGACCGGATGGTGTATCTATGACTATGCTCGGATGGTGTATCTATACTATGACCTATGGTGTATCTATGACTATTGACCGATGGTGTATCTATGACTATATCGATGGTGTATCTATGAACCGGATGTGTGTGTCTATGACTATGACAGGATGGTGTATCTACTGACTAGAATCGGATGTTTAATCTATGACTATGACCGATGGTGTTGTCTATTGACTATGACCGGATGGTGGTGGTCTATGACTATGATCCCCCCTGGATGGTGTTCTATGAACTATGACCGGATGTGTGTGTATCTATGACCGATGTGATCAGAAGACTGTCTATGACTACCATCTATGACATGGTTAACTATCGGTGTATCCCGGATGTCCTAGGGATTCTCAACATGATTTGAAGTAATGTGTTCGATTTAAATACGCTCAACAAACTCATTGTCTCTAGTGGGTGATATGGGAGTCATATCATGACTTATGCCCCGTTGAAATCTAGCAGAGTGTCAGTGACCAGCTGGTGATTCAAATTTGACCCTGATCGGACACGAATTGCTAATGGCCCATATGGTCTTTGAAATGAGTCCACATCAGTTTAGCAGAGCTGGGTGTATCTCATGTGGGTACTGCCATGACAAACTAGAGAATGTGTCATATAAACCGGATGGTGTCAAACTGACCCCCCTATGTACCGCATGCTATCATTATAAAGTCCGATGGCTATTTAGCTATCAAAGGTGTTCCAGTGCAGACTGATGGAGAGTGGTGTTATCTAGAAGGCCCCGTAAAAATAGCATATGTGTGTATCTATAACTATGACTGAGGTTGGCTATGACTATGAGCGGATGGTGTATCTATGACTATCGGGATGGTGTTTATCTTGACTATGACCGGATGGTGTATCATGACTAATGACCGGATGGTGTATCTATGACTATGACCGGATGGTGTATCTATGACTATTATACGGATGTGTGTCTATGACTATGATCTGGACTGGTGTACTATGACTATGTGGTCGGATGGTTTAATATCTATGACTATGACCGGATGGTGTATCTATTACTATGATCGATTTTGTATCTATGACTAGGAAACCGGATGGTGTAGTCTATGAATATGAATCCGATGGTGTCTATGACATGATCGGATGTGTATCTATGACCGGAATGGTGTATCTATAACATGTCTATACTGGATGGTGTGTCTAGGATATGACCGATGGTGTTACTATGACTATGCATCTGATGGTGGGTTACATGACTATGACCTGGATGGGTGTATCTATGACTGATCGGATGGTGTATCTATGACTAATGACGGATGGGTGTATCTATACTGATGACTGAGATGTGTGTCTATGACTATGACCGGATGATGGTGATCTATTGATATGAGTCGGTGTGTTCTATGACTAGTGATCGGATGGGTGTATCTATACTATGATCCGGGGATGAGATGGGTGTATCTAGTGACTATGATAGATGGTGTAATCTATAACTATGACTGGATGGTTTTCTATGACTATGACCGATGGTGTATCTATGACTATGGATCTAGGATGGTTTTATCGTGATCCAGACTATGACCGGATGGTGTAATCCATGATCATATGATCGATGGTGTATCTACTATGACTATGACTGGATGGTGTATCTATAACTATGAATGATGGTGTGTCTATGACTATGACCGGATGGTGTATCTATGACTAGATTCGGATGGTGGTGTCCTATTGACATATGACCGGATGGTGTATCTAGACTATGACGGATGGTGTATCTATAACTATGACTGCGGATGTGTGTCTATACTATACCATGGTGTCTATTACTATGACCGATGGTATCTTGACTTGAATCGATGGTTTATCTATGACTATGACCGGATGGTGTATCTATGACTATGACTGGATGTGTATCTATAACTATGACCTGGATGTGTGTCTATGACTATGACCGGATGGTGTATCTATGACTATGATCGGATGGTGTGTCTATGACTATGACCGGATGGTGTATCTATGACTATGATCGGATGGTGTATCTATAACTATGACTGGATGGTGTATCTATAACTATGACTGGATGGTGTGTCTAGACTATGACCGGATGGTGTGTCTATGACTATGATCGGTATGTTTATCTATGACATGACCGGATGGTGTATCTATGACTATGATCGGATGGTGTATCTATGACTATGACCGGATGGTGTATCTATGACTATGATCGGATGGTGTGCCGATGACTATGATCGGATGGTGTGCTATGACTATGACCGTATGGTGTATCTAAGACTATGATCGGATGGTTTATCTATGACTATGACCGGATGGTGTATCTATGACTATGATCGGATGGTGTATCTATGGACTATGACCGGATGGTGTATCTATGACTATGATTGGATGGTGTGTCTATGACTATGATTGATGGGTAATCTATTGACTGATGGTGTATCTATAACTATGATGGATGGTGTGTTCTATGACTATGATCGTATGGTGGTATCTATGACTAACACGGATGGTGTTCTATGACTATGACCGGATGGTGTGTCTATGACATGATCGGATGTGGTACTATGACTATGACCGGATGTTGTCTCCATGGACTGATGACCGTATTGTGGTTCTCAGACTATGACCGGAGGTTCTAATGATCGTGTTGGTCCTATGACTAGGACCGGATGGTGTTGTCTGCTATGACCCGGATGGTGTTTCCTATGACTATGACGCGATGGTGGTCTATGAACTATGACCTGCGATGGTGGTGTCTATGACTATGACCGATGTGTTCTATGACTAATGATAGGGTCTTACTAGACTATGGTGTGTCTATCTATGACTGATGGTGCTATACATGATGGTGGTGGTCTATGACTATGTACCGTGGGCTTAAATGATGGTGTGTCGATGATCCTATGGTGTCTATATATGACCGGATGGTGTGTGTCTATGACTATGATTCGGATGGTGGTCTATGACTATGACCGAATGGTGTGTCTATGACAATACGAACTGGTGAGTGTCTTGACTATGACCGGATTGTGTGTCTATGACTATTGACCCGATGGTGTGTCTATGACGTATGATCGGATGGTGTGGTCCTGATGACTATGACCGTGTGTTCATGACTATGATCGGATTGGTGTTCTATCTATGACCGATGTGGAACTGCTGACGATATGTGTAGTCTATGACTATGATCGGATGGTGTGTAATATGACCGTGTTATGAGAAACTTATCAGACAGCCGGATGGTGTATCTATGACTGATCGGATTGTATGATGCATGTGTAACTAGCTATGATGGTGGTCTATGACTAGTCTGATGGTGTATCTAATGACTGGATGGTGGGGTATCTATAATGACTATGGGGTCCATACTGCCGATGGTGTATCTATGACTAGACGGTATGGTGTTATCTATGACTATGACGTATGGTGTGCTATGCTATGAACGGATTTATTGATATATCGGATGGTGTATCTATGAACTATGACTGGATTGGTGTATCTATAACTATGACTGGATGGTGTATCTATAACTTGACTGATGGGTGTCCTATGATATAGGACCGAATGGTGCTACTATGCTATGATCGGATGGTTATCTATGACTATGACCGCATGGTGTACTATGACTATGGATCGTATGGTGTTCTATGACGTATGACCGATGGTGTATCTATGACCTCATTGAATCGGATGGTGTGTCCTATGACTATGATCGATGGTGTATCTATGACCGGATGGTTATCTAAACCTATGACTGGCGATTTGTGTCTATGACTATGACACAAGGGTGTAATCTATACTATGATCGGATGGTGGTCTATGTATGACCTATGCTCTAGACTATGACGGATGGTGTATCTATACTATGATCGGATGGTGTATCTATGACCCCCATGTGGTCTATGACTCAGGGGCGACTAGTGTGGTGTATCTATGACCGGATGGTGTGTCTATGACTATGACAGGATGGTTCTATGACGATTATGATGTTTATTTCTATGATGGGTGTTCAACTATGACCGGATGGTGTCAATCTATGCTATGACCGTATGGTGTGTCTATGACTATGATCCGGATGGTGTGTCCTAATTGAATCCTGGTATGATATCCGGATGGTGTATCATGACTAAATGACCGGATGGTGTGTCTATACTATGACCGGATGGTGTGTCTATGACTATGCCGGATGGTCTGTCTATGACTTACCGGATGGTGTGTCCTATGACTATGACCGGATGTGTCATGATATGATCGATGCTGGTGATACTATCCGGATGGTGTGTCATGACTATGACCGGACTTGTTTTGTCTATGACTATGACCGGATGTGTTGTCTATGACTAGATCCGATGGTGTGTCTATGACTCATGACCGGAGTGTGTATGATTGAGGTGGTTTGTCTATGACTATGACCGATGGTGTGTCTATGACTATGACCAGTCGATGGTGTGCTGCTATGACGATGGTATGACTGCGGATTGTGTTAGCTATGACGATGATTAACCGGATGTGTGTCTATGACTATGACCGGATGGTGTAATCTTACATATGATTTCGGATATGTGTTACTTGACTATTGATCGGATGTGTATCTATGACCGGATGTGTGTCCTATACTATGACAGGATGGTGGTGCTATGACTAATGAAATCGGTATGGTGTATACTAATTATGACTATGAACCGGAGGTGTGTCCTGACATGACCGGATGGTGTGTCTATGACTATGATCGGATGGTGTATCTATGACTATGACCCGGATTGGTGTGCTTGACTTGACTGGTGTCAGAACTCATGACGGTTGTGTGATCTATGACTATGATCCGGATGGTGTACTATGACTATGACCGGATGGTGTGTTCTATGACTATGACCGGATGGTGTGTCTATGACTATCGATGTTCCTGCTTGACGTGGTGTGTCCTATGACTAATGATCGGATGGTGTGTCTATTACTAGACCGGATGGGTGTCTATGACTATGACCGGATGGTGTGGTCTAGACTATGACCGGATGTGTGGTCGATGACTATGACTCGGATGTGTGTCTATGACTATGACCGGCTGGTGTTCTTTACTATGACGGATGGTGTGTCCGATGACTACTGATCGATGGTGTTGTCATGACTATGACCGGGTGTCATTGATCGTAGGTGTGTCTATGACTGAATGACCGGATGGTGTGTCTATGACTAATGACCGGATGGTGTGTCTAGGACTATGACCGGCTGGTGTGTCTATGACTATATAACCGGATGGTGTCTATACTATGTCCGATGGTGTGTCTATGACTTGACCGGATGGTGGTGTCATATCCGAGGTTGCTTGACGTATGCGTTGCATTGATATGCACATGTGTCTGCTATGACCGATGGTGAGCTAAACCGGATGGTGTATCTATGACTATGATCGGATGGTTTATCTATGACTATGACCGGATGGTGTATCTATGACTATGATCGTATGGTTGTATCTCTGACTATTGACCGGATGTGGATCTCATGCTATGATTGGATGGTGTGTCTATGACTATGATTGCTGTTGTTTGTCTAATGACTATGACCGATGGTGTGTCTTATGACTATGATCGAAGATGGTGTTTCATGAACTATGACCTGGATGGTGTGTCGATGACTATACCGGATGGTGTGTCTAATGACTAATGACCGAATGGTGTGTCTATGACTATGGACCGGATGGTTGTGTCTATGACTATGACCGGATGGTGTGTCTATGAACTATGACCGATGGTGTGTCTATGACTATGACGGATGGTGTACTCTATACTATGAACGGATGGTTTTTCTATGACTATGACCGGATGGTGTATCTATGACTATGAACCCGGATGGTGTATCTATGACTAAAATGATTGTGGATGGTGTGTGCTATGACCTATGATTGGCTGTGTATCTATGACCGTGATGGTGTATCTATAACTATATGGATGGTGTGTCTATGACTATGACCGGATGGTGTATCTTATGACTAATGATCGGATGGTGTATTATGACCTATGACTTGATTGTGATCTATAACCCTATGACTGGATGGGTGTTATCTATAACTATGACTGGATGGTGGTCTATGACTATGACCGATGGGTGTATCTCATGACTAATATGATCCCCCGGGGGAAAGGAATGGTTTAGCTATTAACTATGACCCGGATGGGTAATCTATGAGACTATGATCGATGGTGTATCTAGGACTATGAACCGGATTGTTTATCGTTGATATGATCGGATGGTGTGTTCTATGACCATATATCGGATGGTGTTCTATGACCATGGTGTATCTATCACTATGACTGATGGTGGGTCTAGACTATGACCTGATGGTGTAATCTATGACTATGATGCGGATGGTGTGGTCTAGACTATTGGGGGGAAAAAAAAAAACAAAAAAAAACCGGATTGTGTGTCTTGATATGACCGGATGGTGTGGGGTCTCTTGACTATGACCGGATGTGTGTCTATGACTATGACGACCGGATGGTGGGTGTCTATGACTATGACCGATGTTGGGTCTATGACTTATGATCTGTGGTGTGTCTATGACTTGACGGATGGTGTGTCTATGACTTACCGGATGGTGTGGTCCGTAATGACTATGATCGGATGGTGTGGCTATTACTAAGACCGGATGTGTGTTCTAGAACTATGCCCGGATGGTGTGTCTATGTTTGACCGTATTGGTGGGTGTCTTGATTACTAATGAATCGTATGGTGTGTCTAGACTATGAACCGGATGGTGTGTCTATGACTATGACCGGATGGTGTGTCTATGCTATGACCGTAGGTGTGTCCTATTTACTATGACCGATGGTGTGGTCTATGACTATTACCGGATGGTGTGTCTATGACTATGACCGGAATGGTGTGTCCTATGACTATTGATCGGAGGGTGTGTACTATGACTATGACCGGATGGTGTGTCTATGACTCTTACCGGATGGTTATCTATACTATGATCTGATGGTTTATCATATGACTATGACCGTGTGGTGGTCTATGACTATGACCGATGGTGTTGTCTATGACTATGAACCGGATTGTGTTCTATGACATGACCGGATGGGTGTGTCTATGACTAGGACCGATGGTGTGTCTATGACTATGATAACCGGAATGGTTGTTCTATGACTATGATCGATGGTGTGTCTATGATTATGAACCGGATGGTGTTCCTATGACTATGACCGGTGTGTATCTATACTATGATCGGATGTTTGATCGATGACTATGCCGGAATGGTGTATCTTATGCATTGACCAGAACTTCTGCCATCTATTCATGGACTCTACCCCATGGATCTCAACAGATTTAGTACTGTTCGATTAAATCGCTCACAAACTCCATTCCCTGGGGGTGATAGGAGTATACATGACTTAATGCCCCGCTTGAAATCTGCCGAGTTCATGACCCAGCCTGTGATTCAAAATTTGGACCCCGATCTGACTGACAAGAACTGCTAAAGGCAACTTAGGTCCTTGTAACCTGATCCACACTCAGTTTTAGCATAACAGACTATATACCAAACAAGACACACAGTATATATGATAATACCTTTTATATAATACACTAATACAGTATATATAATAATACACTAATACAGACTATATACCAAACAAGACACACAGTATATATGATAATACCTTATATATAATACACTAATACAGTATATATAATAATACACTAATACAGACTATATACCAAACAAGACACATAGTATATATGATAATACCTTATATATAATACACTAATACAGTATATATAATAATACACTAATACAGACTATTGATGTAAACAGGACCCATCGAACTCGAAGTAATTATGAGTAAGTAAGTATGTGAGGGCATCAATAATAAAGTTTTTCCATTCCACGGAATATGAACTATAGGTATTTAGATGGTAAATGATAGCTTGTGTGCCCAAAAGTGGGGAATACAGGAGTACAAAGAAGAAAACTACATCTGTAGTAGCTAAACTGTAATTATCCTGCCATTCAAAATCATTGAGTATACTTAAATTTGTTTAGTGTCCTTCACTAAGAATCTAATCTTTTACCAGGGGTTGTAGAAGAAAGTCAATAAGTTCTGAAAAGACCTATTAAGTGAGCCTATACCGGCATCAATAGGTCTGCCCCTAGGGGGAAATTCATTTTTATGTATTTTAGGCAGTGATGAAAAAATAGGGACAACTGGAGATTTGGGAAGGAAAAATTCAACCATGCTATTTTCTATAATGCTATAGCCAGGCCATCTTCCACAATTTTGGCCAAACTCTGGTTTAAAATTCAGTGGGGTTGTTTTTATACATGTATAACTTTATTATCTCCCAATTGTCTCAATGCTTCCTGATGATAATCCTTCTTATTAAGTATCACATCATACCCCTTTATCAGAATTTTAATTATAATGGTGGTATCCTTTTGAGCTTATTTACTGCAATCCTTTCCCAGGGTCAAATTATTTCCGTTTATTAATTTATGATTTTTCATAACTCTGTTGTAGATTCCTAAGCTCCAGCTTACAAGTTCTTGAAACATATCAACACTATGATCTCGTATTTGTAGCGGTAAAATCTAGATTTAGCTCTAAATTTATGTGTATACTTTTTGGGATCTTCACTAGTAATTCAACACAAGGATCCAAATCCCCATTAATGAACGTAAAGTTGTTCAAATTTTTATCATCCTGAATGTTTATCATTTGGGGTAAATATCACATTATCATCACATTCATTTATGTTGTATGATTATTAAGAAAAAACTTCTTAATAATTAACTTACGAACAAATTTATTAATGTCCATAATGGTTCTAACAGGCTGAAATTTTCCCTAGGACAAGAAAGATAGTCCTTTCTCCAGAACATTCACCTCTTCAAATGATAACTGTCTATCCGATAAATTTAATACAATTTACTTGCCTTTGTTTTCTGTCTCAGGTGTATCTTGTATCCTTCTCTCTGTTTCTTTCTCTTCGTAATCTCCTCGATCCAAAGGGGATGGATGGTTATCAGACGAGAGAAAAGATCCTTTCTTCTTATTTCTTTCATTTCCCATTTCATTCTTTCCATTATAAATGGAATTATTCCTAAATCTTTCTCTTGAATGAATGGTCCTGGTTGATATGGGATCTTTGGAAAAAACATCATTTTTCTTATATCTCCTATGTTGGGATCTGGAAGAAAAAGATGAGGAGACAGAAGAGGCACTATCCGATAGATCATTCATGTTCACTTTTCACTTGCAGAGAAACTCACTGATTTATATCTTCGTCTATCCTTCTTGAGTATAGATTTAATTTGCTTTGTTGTATTTCTCCCATTCTCCCAAGTGTGTCTATTATGATATTTATACCGGCTTCCCTCTATGTTTTTCTTATATACTGTGTTATCTTTATAATCTTTTCTATCTCTGTAATATTTCCTACTCTTCACTTCCATAACCTGTTGTTCAACCTTCTCTACCTTTGTGAGAAAGTGCTGATTCAATTCTTGAAAGCTATCTTCCCCTTTAAATGCTCAAGTTGTTCCTCCCCCAATTTGACCTCCGTTTTGATTTTATCCAATTGTTGCTTTTTGTGATTAAGATCAAATTTATTAATCTCATGGAACAATCAGACAGAATCCTATGCCAATCTTCCATAAACTGGCTATCTTTTCTCTCGTCTGATAACCATCCATCCCCTTTGGATCGAGGAGATTACGAAGAGGAAAGAAACAGAGAGAAGGATACAAGATACAACCTGAGA
Source organism: Hymenochirus boettgeri (assembly GCA_019447015.1). NCBI lineage: Eukaryota > Metazoa > Chordata > Amphibia > Anura > Pipidae > Hymenochirus > Hymenochirus boettgeri. The sequence goes on from JAACNH010000115.1 coordinate 86,134, forward strand.
CAGAAAAACAAAGGCACAAGTAAGTAAGTATAAATTATCGGATAGACAGTTATCATTGAAGAGGGAATGTTCTGGAGAAAGGACTATCTTTCTGTCCTAGGGAAAATTTCAGCCTGTTAGAAACCATTATGGACATTAATAAATTTGTTCGTAAGTTATTATTAAGAAAGTTTTTTCTTAATAATCATACTAACATAAATGAATGTGATGATAATGTGATATGTACCCAAATGATAACTTCAGGATGATAAAAATTTGAACACTTTACGTTCATTAATGGGGGATTGGATCCTTGGTTGAATTACTAGGTGAAGATCCCAAAAAGTATACACATAAATTTAGAGCTAAATCTAGATTTTACCCGCTACAAATAAGAGATCATAGTGTGATATGTTTCAAGAACTTGTAGAACTGGAGCTTAGGAATATCTACACAGGAAGTATGAAAAATCATAAATATAATAAAAGGAATAATTTGACCATGGGGAAAGGATTGCAGTAAAATAAGCTCAAAAAGGACTACACATTATAATTAAAAATTCTGATAAAGGGGGTATGATAGTGTGATACTTAATAAGAAGGATTATCATCAGGAAGCATTGAGACAATTGGGAGATAATAAAGTATATACATGTATAAAAAACAACCCCACTGAGATATTTAAACCAGAGTTGGCAAAATTGTGGAAGATGGCCTGGCTATAGGCATTATAGAAAAATAGCATGGTTGAATTTTCCTTCCCAAATCTCCAGTTGTCCCTATTTTTCATCACTTGCCTAAAAACAAAAAATGAATTTCCCCCTAGGGGAGACCTATGTAGCCGGTATAGGCTCACTTAATGAGGGTCTTTCAGAACTTATTGACTTTTTCTACAACCCCTGGTAAAAAGATTCAGATTCTTATGTGAAGGACACTAAACAAATATTAAGTATACTCAATGATTTTGAATGGCAGGATAATTACAGTTTAGCTACTACAGATGTAGTTTCTTTGACTCCTGTATTCCCACTTTTGGGGGCACACAAGCTATCATTTACCATCTAAATACCTATAGTTAATTCGTTGGAATGGAAAAACTTTATATTGATGCCCTCACATACTTACTTACCATAATTACTTCGAGTTCGATGGGATGGGTCCTTTTACATACAGCAATGTGGGGCATCAATGGGGGCGAAATTCGCCCCTACATATGCCCATCTGTTTATGGGGTGGTGGGAGGAGACATGTCTTTTTCGCCACCCTGCATTTATAGCAGATAGTGCCAAGTAGCCTTGTATAAAAGGTATATAGATGACCTTCTTCGTCTGGAATGGCTCAGAGAAGGACTTAAGAATTTGATTGCTAGTATTAATAATCCCACCTATAACTTGCATTTCACTTATGTATTTGGGGGCAAAAGTGTGAAACTATTTAGGACATAAGCATTAGAGGTTACCATCAGGCATAGAGACAGAGAACTATAGGAAACAGAATCTAGGAACACTATATACATGCTTCGTCGAGCCATCCTCCTCATGTGTACAGGCAATTCCTATGGCCGTAGTATTTAAGAATAAGAAGAAACTGTTCTAATTTAGCTTATTCCATGACAATAGCAGAGAAATGACCCATTAGGTTTGAAGAAAGAGGCTATATAAGAAAAATAGCTTTAAGAAAGCCAGAAAACGAGCAGAACTCGAACAGAGGGAGAACCTAATTAGGGAGAAGAGAAGATACAACAACAAACCTTGGGGTATAAGACAAAGGACGATATACAAACTTCATTTGTCACTAGATATAGTGCTCAATATAAACAGATAGTGTCAATTGTCAAGAAGTTTTACCTATTTTGGAACAAGATCCCTCTATGAAAGAGGTCCTCAAATGTGGATACAGATTTGTCCCAAAAGAGCTAAATCTTTAGGGAATGTTTTATCCCTAGTCGTTTTCAAGCATCTCCTCTAAGGAAGAGAAACTGGTTAAAATATAAGGGACTCCTATAGATGCGGTTGATCCAGATGTAAAACCTGCTCATGTATGAGTAAATCTAATAATTCACTAGTTCACAGTAACAAAAAAAACTTTTTCTAACTTCAAGCAATACATCCACTGTAATACTGATTATGTGGTATATTTATTAACGTGTACACGCTGTTTGATTCAATGTAGGGTGTACAACACGATCTTTGAAATCTAGAATTCGGGAACATATTCGAGATATAGAAAAGAAAAATGAGCTTAGCCCATTGGGGAAGCATTTTAAAATCTGTAACCAGAGCAATGTTTCATACCTTAAAGCCCAGGGTATACAACACATCTACCCAGATAAAAGGAACAGAGATAGAGCTCAGTTACTGAGAAAGGCCGAAGTTAAATGGATCTTCCTTTTGGATACGAGGATACCAGCAGGTTTAAATTCACGCTACGATATTCTATGCTATGTAGATTGAAATAGCCCTAGTAAAAATAATAGAGTCCTATGCCTTTATTTACTTACTTATATATATGTGTATATACATTTAATGTTATGTAGTATGAAGAGTGAGATAGGAATTGTAATTCGCTATGTTTATATATATTTCCATTCATGTTTATCTTGCTATATTTCATGCCTTATCATATTTTACAAGTTAATATAACAAATGTAGATTTATATTTAAGATATTTTGAATCTAACATTGGATTTAATAGGAACATTAGTATTAATATTAAGTTATTCGATTTAACTCTTGTTAAATCGCACTTGTTACACACTTAACAAGCTACATTGATTTTAAGCAGTATTTGATTGTCTAGAGGTGTGTCTTTTTGATAGATGTGGTTAGTATTTGTATAAATAGCAGGCTCTGTCCTGCAATCATGTGCCTATGATTAAGAGCCTTCCGAGGCTTGAAACGCGTAAGGCGTCTGTTTGTTAGAGTGTGTCGTTTTAATATGATCGAATAAAGATGTCAGTTTTAAGCATTTGAAAGGACTGCTTTTTCCGGTGTGCGCTGTTTATAGCTCCTTTTCAATACGGATATATAATAATACACTAATACAGTATATATAATACTACACTAATACAGTATATATAATACTACACTAAAACAGACTATATACCAAACAAGACACACAGTATATATAATAATATCTTATATATAATAATACACTAATACAGTATATATAATAATACACTTATACAGACTATATACCAAACAAGACACACAGTATATATAATAATACCTTATATATATAATACACTAATACAGTATATATAATAATACACTAATACAGTATATATAATAATACACTAATACAGTATATATATAATAATACACTAATACAGACTATATACCAAACAAGACACACAGTATATATAATAATACCTTATATATAATAATACACTAATACAGTATATATAATAATACACTAATACAGACTATATACCAAACAAGACACACAGTATATATAATAATATCTTATATATAATAATACACTAATACAGTATATATAATAATACACTAATACAGTATATATAATAATACACTTATACAGACTATATACCAAACAAGACACACAGTATATATAATAATACCTTATATATATAATACACTAATACAGTATATATAATAATACACTAATACAGTATATATAATAATACACTAATACAGAGTATATACCAAACAAGACACACAGTACATATAATAATACAGTATATATATAATAATACACCAATACAGACTAGACTAGACTGAATAAATAATAGTAAATAAATCTCATTACTTAGAGATTTAAAGCCACTGGGTCATCATTGTTAGATTATCTATAATTCACAACAATATAATCTCAGCCGCTATACTGGCATGTCTTGTAATTGTGTGTTTTGTTGTATGTACATGTTATTAGGATCTCAGCTTTTCCAATCAAGCCCTTCCTGGAGACTCCCTGGTGCCAGCTGAGGGTCAAAGGGGAAGATAGTATTGATGGGGCTTCCAAAGCATTCAGGTAAAGGGAGGCTCTATGGATCCCCTCTTGGTGGTTCCAGTCTAGAAAACTGAAGGGGGAAGATGGTCTTGACCCCTGCACAGAGCACTTGTGTGTTCACAGTGATGTTGGAGCACAAAAGCACCGACCCCAGACTTTCTATGAAATATAATTGTGTGTAGATATAATCTGTATACACAGTTTGCTGCTACTCTAGGGTACCTGATTGGGAAAGCTCAATGTGCAGTCTCCAGCCATGGTGGCTCTTAGTTTGTTCTTGGCTATTGGCTGACAAGCATCATAACAGGGATGGGCGACTAGACTCCTGAATAAGGCAATAATGGAAGATTCTCATTCCAACCACTGGTTATTTGGGGACCCATAGGAAGACATTCTGTACAATTCCTTTACATTACTGATAAACAGGGATTGACTAACAATATCTTTATCAATAACTTTATTCACTGAACTTGAAATATGATTTTGTTTCTCAACAAATATGGCCAACACTACTGAAGATGTCATTGGACTACTACTCCCAGAATACACTCCTCCTAGATACACTCTCCCACCAGTAGGGGGAAATCAGGATGGATTGTGGGAGTTTGCTAATTAGCATAGGAAACATCTTATTTTACTGTTTTAAGAGAGACCTTTAAAATTGCACAACTCTCTCCCATGATCCTGTTTACACAGACATTCCAGGTATCTGTAGGACATTTTAAAATAACATTTTCTAAGGGACCAAGTAAGTTTTAACCACACCCCCTTTAACCATCATGTAAATAAGGAAAGGAGAGACTTGTGGGTAAAAATAGGTGTGACTCCACTGCACATGTCAGAAAACTCTGAGTGGAACAGATAGAGGGAGAAACATATCACATCAGGAAATGCCTCCTACTCTCCAGTTTCCTGGACTTTCATCAGGTACTGCAGGAGAACCATGAGCAGCAGAAGAGAAAGGTAGGGGTCATTTAACACTACACAGTGTGGCCAACATTGGGGTAAATTCCAGTTGGGGGGGACATGCTCTGTTAGCACACGTTCTGTTCATATTTTTCACCTCCTCTGACAATCCCTGTGTGATTTCTGGCAGTTTAATGATCACGTTAACCTGGTGTGCTGGAATCTGCCATATAAGGTAAGGGAGCATTCGGTCCTCCTCTGGGACTTTCCTTTACCAACTGACATGGTTTTCCTGGACCTTGCACAAGCAGTGACGAGGAGAGATATGAATATTCCAGTGCATGCAGGAGATTTCCCAGACCGATGTTCCCTTATCTCTCCTGCTGCCCAGCTTGGTGACTGAGTGCACAGAGGACATGTTTGCTGTTCGCTAATAATTGTTTTTTCAACAAATATTTGTTTTGTATATTAAATCTTTTCCTCCCAATCTCCTATGTTTAATTCTCTTTTTCTGTGTGTCTGTATCTGCATGTATGTGTGCCTACCATTGTGTGAGTGTATGCATGCATGCATGTGTGCATGAGCATGTTTGTGTGAGTGTGTACATGTCTCTGCATGTGTGCGAGTGCCTGCATGTATATGTATGTGTGTATCTTCCTCAGTGTATGTGTCTGCTTAAGTTTGCATATGTATATGCATGTTTGTAGGTCAGTGTATGCGTGTGTCTGCTTCAGTGTGTATATGTGTGTCTGCTTATGAGTGTATGCATGTATATGCAGATTTGTCTGCTTTTGCATGTGTGTGCATGTTGGTAAGTGTATGTACGTGTATATCTGTCTGCATGTGAGTGTCTGTTTCAGTTTGCATGTATTCATATATAATAATATATAATATACTATTGTAATATCTCTGTATATTTTTCTTTATCTTATTCAATGTCCCTGAATTTGCTCACACTGTTATATAAACACACATATGCAGACAAAAGCAGATACATACATGCAGACACACGCACATGCAGTCATAATCACTCATGCATGCTGACTCACACATGCCAACACAAGCAGACTCACACATGCCAACAAAAACCTGCACACTTACTCAGGCATACTGACACTCACACCTAGAAGCAGACACACATGCGAACGCAAGCACACATTCACACATACATGCAGAGACATAGACATACACGCATGGCTGTCAATCATTACACCTAAGAGGAGAGAAGACCAGCGATGGATCCTTGTTAACTCATCGTGGGAGCGTCAGATGCAGGTAAGAGTAAAACACATCTGGGGTATTGGGGGTAAACTTTTGGAGTATGCAAACTTTTTCTGGGGGTGAAGTTACCCTTTAAAGGTAAAAAATTACATATTAAATTATTGTTGTTATGGAACCAAATCTCCCTTCCAAGTTCTTGCATTGCAGTACTCACTAGTGTCAGTTACTGCATCATGGGAACAAGGCAGGTAATGCAGATAATGCTGGCATTCTTTAATGTGCTCATTTTCATGCAATGAAGTACTAAGGAACAATTAATTTTTACATTGAGTGCCTGTGCCGGAATTAAATATGCGCTAAACCAATGAAGATTGTGGATTTAAGGGTCATTCTAATGAGATTGGAGTATGAATTGAATAATAAAATATTTATAGGAATGTTACATTTGTAATAATATACACATGATCCAGTTTTTTTATACGTATATAATAAGATTGATCAGATTGTACAGTCACTGATGCTTCACTTAGGTAATGTGGTGGGTGGAGTTTTGTTGATTGACAAATGGTAAAACAAGGCAGGTCAGATTGATAATTGATGCTACCTATGATTATAACTGCTGAGGCTCGAAATACATCAGGGTTTGTGACTAGCAATAAAGTTGTTTTAATCAAGTTCCAGACTTCCGCATGGTTTGCTGTGTAGGGAACTGGTAAACGATTTACCCTTTAGCCTTCTTGTTCTGACTGGATTTGGCCAGTAGATGGCGCAGTGTAAAAGTTTAAAAGGGAGATCGGCCACGTGCTCAGTCTCTCTACTTTCTTGGGTTTCCCCAGAGGAGAAGGGACAAGCCTGGAAACTAGATAACAGGTAGGCCCAGTTAATGCGAGATTATATTCTGTTATAGATTACTCCAGGAGTGATAGATAGGAGTAGGGTACCTAGTGAGCAGCCTGAGTTCCAACAAGTCCTGGGTATACCACCCAAGAATAGGGACGTAGTGCCAGACATAGGGTTAGAAGATTCTACTACAGTGACCTGAGAGCTGGGGTGGCACTAACAAGCTGATTGTTATTTATACTGTTTCTGATCCCTCTGGTGTGTGAGTATTTATGTGATATCTGTGCCATGCTATGTCACCTCTATTGTGCTAATTGCAATGCATTATTAATATTGTTCTGTTAATAAATAAGATGCTGTTTAAGTTCAAGAACCACTGGCGCCCATTTATTGCATTCTACCTAGAGTGGTAGTTCAGGAACACCCTGCCTCCAACATATGCGTGGGGCCCAATCCTGGTAAATAAGAGTCTAATGCATAGAATCTGGATAAGGCTGACAGTCTCTGGAGCAAATTAAATACTCCCATTTTACTATCGCCTTACAGCTGTAAGGAGTTCACTATTAGAATATTCTGTCTATTTAGTGTAAGTGATGGGTCTGCAGTTGCCTGTACCTGGGTCAGAGGGGGAGCAGTGAGTTGAATATGATAAGTGTGCTTGATCAAGAGAATCAATTCTATTATAATAATTAGGCTGCTCAGCCTTTGAAGATTGAGATAGAGCCACCTAGGGTTAATGGGAATGTAGATTATTATACCACTTACAGACACATTAGGACAACACAAGACCATGGAAATTTAGATATTTCTCTTAATTTCAATTTGATACATTGAAATTTCCTCTTATTGTTCTGTTAGTTCTTCATTTTGTTTCCAATCTGTTAGTTAATTTCCATTGCTGATCACTGGTATTGATTTACCTTGGAGAATAAAATAAAACAGAAAATGATTTGAAGAAAGCAGTTTGAAGAGAGTGCACATGTGTGTCACAGTGAGGTTTTACTGCAAGCGTGCACTGCTGTGTTATTACATCACGCTGTCTTTGGCACAATGTGATGATGTCACAGGGTGCAATGTCATAGCTACAAGCGTGCACATTGATTCGCTATAAAGTTGTTTTTACAGTGGACATACCCTTTAAATGGCAAGTTAAAGCAAATACCCAGCAAATACTTTCCTGGTGACTTGCTGCCTGATATTATTATCCCTCTTTCTGATTCCTGGTTCTTTCAGTTAGCAGCTGTCAGTCATGGATGCATCAGATAATGTCACAGCCAATGATATTCCCCTAGCTGATTCCATTGAGCATGTACAAACTTGTAAAATAGTTTGAGTCAGAAACCTTTTGAGTGACAGAGGGAAGGGGGAATGTTTTGCTCTATAAGAGGTTAGTCCTATACCTGTCAGCCTTCTAGCTATTGTGGTTTGGGGGTTAAAGGGGAGATTTACCTACATATGATTTTTGGTTTGAGGGGTGAACTTGCCCTTTAACCCCATTATACTCATACAGTAAATAAAGGGATAGTATACACTGTTAGGGGTGATAATGTTACTTGTTACTTGTATTGACTGGGTGCTGGGTTTACTTATATACTTATATTGTCTATGGTGGTACAGGGAACACATTAATTTCTTATAATTAGACATCAGAGCATATTTATGAACAGCAAAATTATTCATCTCTTGTGTGATACCATTAGAATTAATGTGTGATGTAATCACAGTAAATAATAATAGTTCCCTTTAATAAAACACTATAGACAGCATAATGTAAAATACACCATATGTAAAAGAAACTACATTCCACTCACATCTACATGTATCTATAAGAGGAGCCTAAACCATAATATATATAATACATAAGGCTATGGACCTTGAATTGGAGGTGCAGTAGAATAAATTCTTATAAAAACCTCTTAATAAACATAGGGCACAGACCTGGGCTTAATCTTTTAATATCAAAGCAGCCGCGGGGTAAATATTTTTCCTTTTTAGGGAGATTGAACTTTACAATCTCTTGTCTGATAGTGTTCACACAACAGCCTGGGAGAGAGACACTGGATGGTGTATCTATAACTATGACTGGATGGTGTGTCTATAACTATGACTGGATGGTGTATCTATAACTATGACTGGATGGTGTGTCTATGACTATGGCTGGATGGTGTGTCTATGACTATGATCGGATGGTGTATCTATGACTATGACCGGATGGTGTATCTATGACTATGATCGGATGGTGTGTCTATGACTATGACGGATGGGTGTCTATGACCAGGATGTGTTATCTTATAACTATGACGATGGTGTGTCTATGACTATGACCTATGGTGTATCGTGACTATATCGATGGTGTGTCTATGACTATGATCGGATGGTGTATCTATGACTATGACTGGATGGTGTATCTATGACTATGACGATGGTGTATCTATGACTATGATCGGATGGTGTGTCTATGACTATGACCGGATGGTGTATCTATGACTATGATCGGATGGTGTATCTATAACTATGACTGGATGGTGTATCTATAACTATGACTGGATGGTGTGTCTATGACTAACCGGATGGTGTATCTATGACTATGCGATGGTTTATCTGATGATATGCCGATGGTGTATCTATGACTATGATCGGATGGTGTATCTATGACTATGATCGGATGGTGTATCTATGACTATGATCGGATGGTGTGTCTATGACTATGATCGGATGGTGTATCTAGTATGACCGGATGGTGTATCTATACTATGACTGGATTGGTGTGCTATGACTATGACCGGATGGTGTATCTATGACTATGATCGGATGGTGTATCTATGACTATGACCGGATGGTGTATCTAGACTATGATCGGATGGTGTATCTATGACTATGGTGGTTATCTAGACTATGATCGGATGGTGTTCTATGCTGGATGGATGGTGTATCTATGACCGTGGTGTATCTATAACTATGACTGGATGGTGTGTCTATGACTATGACCGGATGGTGTATCTATGACTATGATCGGATGGTGTTTCTTGACTATGACCGGATGGTGTATCTATGACCGGATGGTGTGTCTATGACTATGACAGGATGGTGTATCTATGACTATGACCGGATGGTGTATCTTGACTATGACGGATGGTGGTTCTATGACTATGACCGGATGGTGTGTCTAACTTGACTATGATCGAGGTGTATCTATACTATGACTGATGTGTATCTATAACTATGACTGGATGGTGTGTCTATGACTATGACCGGATGGTGTATCTATGACTATGATCGGATGGGTGTGTCGATGACTATGACCGGATGGTGTATCTATGACTATGACCGGATGGTGTATCTATGACTATGACCGGATGGTGTATCTATGACTATGACCGGATGCTGTATCTATGACTATGACCGGATGGTGTATCTATGACTATGACCGGAATTAAAAGTACCCAGGGTTAGTTACTCACACTGGATTGTTATTATATATCCAATCTCCATGGTGGGATTTTACTACCCATTAAAAGTACCCAGGGTTAGTTACACACACTGGATTGTTATTATATGTCCAATCTCCATGGTGGGATTTTACTTCCCATTAAAAGTACCCAGGGTAAGTTACTCACACTGGATTGTTATTATATGTCCAGTCTCCATGGTGGGATTTTACTTCCCATTAAAAGTACCCAGGGTCACCTATGTAAACAATTGGTTGGTACATCTCGTTACACTATCCATTATACTGGTATGTAGGGTAAATGGTTATATTAGCCACCTACTGGTAACCATTGGTTTGGGTACATCTTTATGTTACACTCCATATTACTGTGTATTGTAATGGTAAATGGTTATATTAGCCACCTACTGAGTAACAATTGCGTGGTACATCTCATTTTACCACGATCATTTTTACTGTGTATGTAATGGTAGATGGTTTATATTAGCCACCTACTGGTAACCATTGGTTGGTACATTCTAGGTACACACCCACTATTACTTGTAATGTAATGGTAGATGGTTTATTTAGCCAACTACTAACCATTGCGTTAAATACCATCTCTATGTTACACTAACCATTATACTGCTAAATGTAATGGCAAATGGTTATATAAGCCACCGACTGGTAACCATTGTTTGGTAGATTCTGTTTACACTACCCATTAATTACTGTGATGTAATGGTAAATTGTTATATTTAGCAACCTACTGGCAACATTGGTTGCGTTGATCTCTATGTACACTACCCATATTAATATCTGTGTAGTCAATTAGATCAACTGGGACTTGAAATGTATTTTGACGACGTTTGCGCTAGTCATCCGACTGCTTTCTCAATTCAGAATGACTTGTACAAGAACTGTGGCAAATTATGTACCTGGAAAATCCCAATTAGCATATCACAGCCAGTGGTAAGGGATGTGACTAGATAGTGGCTAAGAGGTTCTAGGAACGCCCAGGTAGAGGTGTTAAACAGCATTGTACATGCAGACAGTTGGTGTCGAACCCCCACTCTATTAGTGCTTGGTTTCTTATTTTCACACAAAGCCTAATAGAGGTGGGGGTGGTTCGACACCTAACTGTCTGCCATGTACAATGGCTGTTGTAAACACCTTACTCGTGGGCGTTTCTATAACACATCCTTAGACAATATCTAATAACACCCTTAACACTTGGCTGTGATAGCTAATTGGGATTTTCCAGGGTACTATAATGCCACAGATTCTGTACAAGGTCATTCGAATTGAGAACGCCAGTCGGAGACTAGCGAAACGTCTTCAAGAACGACATTTAAGTCAGTTGATCTAATGAATACAAACCAGATTAATTTTTTTTTTTTTTATTATTTTTGTCATTGATACCTGGACATGGATGAATGAGAACCTTAACAAGCATACCAGTAGTAATGTACAGTAATGGTAAATGGTATATTAACCCCAACTGGTAACCCACTGGGATGGTAGATCTCTGGTACACTACCAATTATGACTGTGTAGTAATGGTAAATGGTTAATTAGCCACCTACTGGTAAACAATTGGTTGGTTAATCTCTAGTACACATCCATTATTACTGTGTATGTATGGTTAAATGGTTATATTAGGCCACTACTGGTAACCATTGGTTGGTACACTCTATGTTACCATATCCATTATTACTGTTGTATGTAATGGTAAATGTTAGATTAGCCACCTACTGGGTACCATGGGTTGGTTACATCTCTATGTTACACTACCCATATTACTGTACATGCAATGGTTAATGGTTTATATTAGCCACCTATGGGAAACCATTGGTTGGTTACATCTCTGTTACACTACCCATTATACGGTTACATGTAAATGGGAAAATGGGATATTAGCCACCTACTGGGAACTACTGGTTGGTACATCTCTATGGTACACTACCCTTATTATGTACGGAATGGTAAATGGTTAAGTAGCCACCTACATGGTAATCCATTGTTTGGTACATCTCTGTTACACTACCCATTATTACTTAAATGTAATGGTAAATGGTATATTGCCACGCTACTGGTAACCATGGTTGGTACATCTGTATGTTACACTACCCATTATGTACTGTACATGTAATGGTAAATGGTGATATTAGCCACATACTGGTAACCATTGGTTGGTAATCTGTATGTTACACTACCCATATTACTGTACATGTAATGGTAAAAGGTATATTAGCCCCTACTGGTAACCATTGGTTGGTATCATCTCTCTATATTCACTACCCATTATTACTGCACATGGAAGGAAATGGTTATATTAGCCAAACTGGTAAACATTGGTTGGACAATCTCTATGTTACATACCCATATTACTGTACATGAAGTGGTAAATTGTTATATTAGCCAACCTACGGGTATCATTGTTTGGCGTACATTCTGTTACACTACCAATATTACTGTACATGTAATGGTAGCATGGTGGGATTTTACTTCCCATTAAAAGTACCCAGGGTGTATTACTCACACTGGAATGTTATTATATGTCCCATCTCCATGGTGGGATTTACTCATTAAAAGTACCCAGGGTAGTACTACCACACGGATTGTTAATATATGTCCAATTCCATGGTGGATTTTACTTCCCATTAAAAGTACCCAGGGTTAGTTCTCACACTGGATTGTTATATATGATCCAATCTCCATGGTGGGATTTTACTTCCCATTAAAAGTACCCAGGGTTAGTTACCACACTGGATTGTTTATATATGATCCAATCTCCATGGTGGGATTTACTTCCCATTAAAAGTACCCAGGGTAGTTACTCACACTGGATTGTTATATAGTCCAATCTCCATGGTGGGATTACTTCCCATTAAAAGTACCAGGGTTAGTTACTCACACTGGTTGTTATTATATGTCACTCTCCATGGTGGGATTTACTTCCCATTAAAAGTACCCAGGGTTAGTTACTCACACTGGATTGTTTTTTATAGCCATCTCCCTGGTGGGATTTTACTTTTCCATAAAGTACCCAGGGTTAGTTACTCACACTGGATGTTATTATATATGCCAATCTCCATGGTGGGATTTTACTTCCCATTAAAGTACCCAGGGTTAGTTACTCACACTGAGTTGATTTAGACCAATCTCCATGGTGGTTTACTTCCATTAAAAGTACCCAGGGTTAGTTTATACATCACCACACGGATTGTTATTATATGTCCAATCTCCATGGTGGGATTTTACTTCCCATTAAAAGTACCCAGGGTTAGTTACTCACACTGGATTGTTATATATATCCAATCTCCATGGTGGGATTTACTTCCCATTAAAAGTACCCAGGGTTAGTTACTCACACTGGATTGTTATTATATGTCCAATCTCCATGGTGGGATTACTTCCCATTAAAAGTACCCAGGGTTAGTACTCACACTGGATGTTATTATGTCCAATCTCCATGGTGGGATTTTACTTCCCATTAAAAGTACCCAGGGTTAGTTATCACACTGGTTGTATTATAATCCAATCTCCATGGTGGATTTACTTCCATTAAAGTACCCAGGGTTAGTACTCACCCTGGATTGTATTATATGTCCATCTCCATGGTGGGATTACTCATTAAAAGTAACAGGGTAGTTACTCACACTGGATTGTTATTATATGTCCAATCTCCATGGTGGGATTTTATTCCCATTAAAAGTACCCAGGGTTAGTTACTCACACTGGATTGTTATTATATTCCAATCTCCATGGTGGGATTTTACTTCCCATTAAAAGTACCCAGGGTTAGTTCTCACACTGGATTGTTATATGACTTCATCCATGGTGGGATTTTACTTCCATTAAAAGTAACAGGGTTAGTTACTCACACTGGATTGTTTTATTGCCAATCTCCATGGTGGGATTTACTTCCCATTAAAAGTACCCAGGTTAGTTCTCCACGGTTACTCAACTGATTGTTATAATGACCAATCTCCATGGGGATTTTACTTCCCATTAAAAGTACCCAGGGTTAGTTACTACACTGGATTGATTATATGATCCAATCTCCATGGTGGGATTTTACTTCCCATTAAAAGTACCCAGGGTTAGTTACTACACTGGATTGTATTATATGTCCAATCTCCATGGGTGGATTTTAATCCCATTAAAAGTACCCAGGGTTAGTTACTCACACTGGATTTATTATATGTCAATCTCCATGGTGGATTTTACTTCCCATAAAATACACCAGGGGTAGTTACTCACAATGGATTGTTATTATATGTCCAATCTACTGGTGGATTTTATCCCATTAAAAGTACCCAGGGTAGTTACTCACACTGGATTGTTATTATATCCAATCTCCATGGTGGATTTACTTCCCATTAAAAGTACCCAGGGTTAGTTACTCACCATGGATTGTTATTATATGTCCAATCCCATGGTTGGATTTTACTTCCCATTAAAAGTACAGGGTTAGTTACTCACCATGGATTGTTATTTATATGTCCATCTCATGGGGGGATTACTTCCCATTAAAAGTACCCAGGGTTAGTTACTCACACTGGATTGTTATTATAGTCCAATCTCCATGGTGGGATTTTACTTCCCATTAAAAGTACCCAGGGTTAGTTACTCACACTGGATGTTATTATATGTCCAATCTCCATGGTGGATTTACTTCCATTAAAAGTACCAGGGTTAGTTACTCACACTGGATTGTTATTATATTGTCCAATCTCCATGGTGGGATTTTACTTCCCATTAAAAGTACCCAGGGTTAGTTACCACACTGGATTGTATTATATGTCCACCTCATGGTGGGATTTACTTCCCATTAAAGTACCCAGGGTTAGTTACTACACATGGATTGTTATTATATGTCAATCTCCATGGTGGGATTTTACTTCCCATTAAAGTACCCAGGGTTAGTTACTACACTGGATGTTATTATAGTCCAATCTCCATGGTGGGATTTTACTTCCCATTTAAAGTACCCAGGGTTAGTTACTCACACTGGATTGTTATTATATGTCCAATCTCCATGGTGGGATTTTACTTCCCATTAAAGTACAGGGTTAGTACTCACACTGGATTGTTATTATAGTCAATCTCCATGGTGGGTTTTACTTCCCATTAAAGTACCCAGGGTTAGTTACTCACACTGGATTGTTATTATGTCCAATCTCATGGTGGGATTTTACTTCCCATTAAAAGTACCCAGGGTTAGTTACTCACAGGATTGTTATTATATGTCAATCTCCATGGTGGGATTTTACTTCCATTAAAGTACCCAGGTTAGTACTCACACTGGATTGTTATTATATGTCAATCTCCATGGTGGGATTTTACTTCCATTAAAAGTACCCAGGGTTAGTTACCACACTGGATTGTTATTATATGTCCATCTCCATGGTGGGATTTTACTTCCCATTAAAGTACCAGGGTTAGTTACTCACACATGGATTGTTATATATGTCCCATCTCCATGGTTGGATTTTACTTCCATTAAAAGTACCCAGGGTTAGTTACTCACACTGGATTGTTATTATATGTCCAATCTCCATGGTGGGATTTTACTTCCCATTAAGTACCCAGGGTTGTTACTCACACTGGATTGTTATTATATGTCCAATCTCCATGGTGGGATTTATTCCCATTAAAAGTACCCAGGGTTAGTTACTCACACTGGATTGGTATTATATGTCAATCTCCATGGTGGGATTTACTTCCCATTAAAAGTACCAGGGTTAGTTACTCACACTGGATTGTTATATATGTCCACTCTCATGGTGGATTTTACTTCCATTAAAAGTACCCAGGGTTAGTTACTCACAATGGATTGTTATATGTCCAATCTCATGGTGGGATTACTTCCCATTAAAAGTACCCAGGGTTAGTTACTCACACTGGATTGTTATTATATGACCAGTCTCCATGGTGGGATTTTACTTCCCATTAAAAGTACCCAGGGTTAGTTACTCACACTGGATTGTTATTATATGACCAATCTCCATGGTGGGGTTTTACTTCCCATTAAAAGTACCCAGGGTTAGTTACTCACACTGGATTGTTATTATATGACCAATCTCCATGGTGGGATTTTACTCCATTAAAAGTACCCAGGGTTGAACTCACACTGGATTGTTATTATATGACCAATCTCCATGGTGGGATTTTAATTCCCATTAAAAGTACCCAGGGTTAGTTACTCACACTGGATTGTTATTTTATGTCCAATCTCCTGGTGGGATTTTACTTCCCATTAAAAGTACCAGGGTTAGTACTCACACTGGATTGTTATTTATGTCCAATCTCCATGGTGGGATTTTACTTCCCATTAAAAGTACCCAGGGTTAGTTACTCACACTGGATGTGATATATAGCCAATCTCCATGGTGGGATTTTACTTCCATTAAAAGTACCCAGGGTTAGTTATCACACTGAGTGTTATTATATGTCCAATCTCCATGGTGGGATTTACTTTCCATTAAAAGTACCCAGGGTTAGTTACTACACATGGATTGTTATATATGTCCAATCTCCATGGTGGATTTACTTCCCATTAAAAGTACCCAGGGTTAGTTACTCACCCTGGATTTTTATATATGTCCAATCTCCATGGTGGGATTTTACTTCCCATTAAAGTACCCAGGGTTAGTTACTCACACTGGATGTTATTATATGTCCAATCTCCATGGTGGGTTTTACTTCCCATTAAAAGTACCCAGGGTAGTTACTCACACTGGTTGTTATTATAGTTCCAATCTCCATGGTGGGATTACTTCCCATTAAAAGTACCCAGGGTTAGTTACTCACACTGGATTGTTATATTGTCCAATCTCCATGGGGGGATTTTACTTCCCATTAAAGTAACCAGGGTTAGTTACTCAAACTGGATTGTTATTATGACCTCTCCATGGTGGGATTTTACTTCCATTAAAAGTACCCAGGGTTAGTTACTCACACTGGATTGTTATATATGCAATCTCCATGGTGGGATTTTACTTCCCATTAAAAGTACCAGGGTTAGTTACTCACACTGGATTGTTATATATGCCAATCTCCATGGTGGGATACTTCCCATAAAAGTACCCAGGGTTAGTTACTCACAATGGATTGTTATATATGTCCAATCTCCATGGTGGGATTTTACATTAAAAGTACCCAGGGTTAGTTACTCACACTGGATTGTATTATATATCCAATCTCCATGGTGGGATTTTACTTCCCATTAAAAGTACCCAGGGTTGTTACTCACACTGGATTGTTATTATATGTCCAATCTCCATGGTGGGATTTTACTCCCATTAAAAGTACCCAGGGTTAGTTATCACACTGGATTGTATATATGTCCAATCTCCATGGTGGGATTTTACTTCCCATTAAAAGTACCCAGGGTTAGTTACTCACACTGGATTGTTATTATATTCCAATTCCATGGTGGGATTTTACTTCCCATTAAAAGTAAAGTTTGTACTCACACTGGATTGTTATTATTGTCCAATCTCCATGGTGGGATTTTACTCCCATTAAAAGTACCCAGGGTTAGTTACTCACACTGGATTGTTATTATATGTCCAATCTCCATGGTGGGATTTTACTTCCCATTAAAAGTACCCAGGGTAGTTACTCACAGGATTGTTATATATGTCCAATCTCCATGGTGGGATTTTACTTCCCATTAAAAACCAGGGTTAGTTACTCACACTGGATTGTTATATAGTCAATCTCCATGGTGGGATTTTACTTCCCATTAAAAGTACCCAGGGTTAGTATCTCACATGGATTGTTATATATGCCATCTCCATGGTGGGATTTTACTTCCCATTAAAGTACCCAGGGTTAGTTACTCACACTGGATTGTTATTATATGTCCAATCTCCATGGTGGGATTTACTTCCCATTAAAAGTACCCAGGGTTAGTATCACACTGGATTGTTATTATATGTCCAATCTCCATGGTGGATTTTATTTCCATTAAAAGTACCCCGGTTAGTTACTCACACTGGATTGTTATTATGTCCAATCTCCATGGTGGGATTTTACTTCCCATTAAAAGTACCCAGGGTTAGTTACTCACACTGGATTGTTATTATATGTCAATCTCCATGGTGGGATTTTATTCCCATTAAAAGTACCCAGGGAGTTACTCACACGGATTGTTATTATATGCCAATCTCCATGGTGGGGATTTTACTTCCCATTAAAAGTACCCAGGGTGTAGTTACTCACATGGATTGTATTATAGTCCAATCTCCATGGTGGGATTTTACTTCCCATTAAAAGTACCCAGGGTTAGTTACTCACACTGGATGTTATATATGACATCTCCATGGTGGGATTTTACTTCCATTAAAAGTACCCAGGTAGTACTACACTGGATTGTTATTATATGCCAATCTCCCTGTGGGATTTTACTTCCCATTAAAAGTACCAGGGTTAGTTACTCACACTGGATGTTATATATGCCAATTCCATGGTGGGATTTTACTTCCCATTAAAAGTACCCAGGGTTAGTTACTCACACTGGATTGTTATTATGTCCAATCTCCATGGTGGGATTTTACTCCATTAAAAGTACCCAGGGTTAGTTACTCACACTGGATTGTTATTAATATCAATCTCCATGGTGGGATTTTACTTCCCATTAAAAGTACCCAGGGTTAGTTACTCACACTGGATTGTTATTATATGTCCAATCTCATGGTGGGATTTTACTTCCCATTAAAAGACCCAGGGTTAGTTACTCACACTGGATTGTTATATAGTCCAATCTCCATGGTGGGATTTTACTTCCCATTAAAAGTACCAGGGTTAGTTACTCACACTGGATTGTTATATATATCCAATCTCCATGGTGGGATTTTACTTCCCATTAAAAGTACCCAGGGTTAGTTACTCACACTGGATTGTTATTTATGTCCATCTCCATGGTGGGATTTTACTCCATTAAAAGTACCCAGGGTTAGTTACTCACACTGGATTGTTATTATATGCCAATCTCCATGGTGGGATTTTATTCCCATTAAAAGTACCCAGGGTTAGTTACTCACACTGGATTGTTATTATATTCCAATCTCCATGGTGGGATTACTTCCCATTAAAAGTACCCAGGGGTAGTTACTCACACTGGTTGTTATATGTACCAATCTCCATGGTGGGATTTTACTTCCCATTAAAGTACCCAGGGTTAGTTACTCACACTGGATTGTTATTATATGCCAATCTCCATGGTGGGATTTTACTTCCATTAAAAGTACCCAGGGTTAGTTACTCACACTGGATTGTTATATATGCCAATCTCCATGGTGGATTTTACTTCCCATTAAAAGTACCCAGGGTTAGTTACTCACACTGGATTGTTATTATATGTCCAATCTCCATGGTGGGATTTTACTTCCATTAAAGTACCCAGGGTTAGTTCTCACACTGGATTGTTTATATATGCAATCCCATGGTGGATTTTACTCCATTAAAAGTACCCAGGGTAGTTACACACTGGATTGTTATTATATGCCAATCTCCATGGTGAGTTTTACTTCCCATTAAAAGTACCCAGGGTTGTTCTCCACACTGGATTGTTATTATATGCCAATCTCCATGGTGGTATTTACTTCCCATTAAAATACCCAGGGTTAGTTACTCAAACTGGATTGTTATTATAGTCCAATCTCCATGGTGGATTTTACTCCCATTAAAAGTACCCAGGGTTAGTTACTCACACTGGATTGTTATATAGTCCAATCTCCATGGTGGGATTTTACTTCCCATTAAAAGTACCCAGGGTGTTACTCACATGGATTGTTATTATATGCCAATCTCCATGTGGGGTTTACTTCCATTAAAGTACCCCGGGTTAGTTACTCACACTGGATTGTTATTATATGCCAATCTCCATGGTGGGATTTTATTCCCATTAAAAGTACCCAGGTTAGTTACTCACACTGGATTGTTATATATGTCCAATCCATGGTGGGATTTACTCCATTAAAAGTACCCAGGGTTAGTTACTCACACTGGATTGTTATTATATGTCCATCTCCATGGTGGGATTTTACTTTTCCATTAAAAGTACCCAGGGTTAGTTACTCACAAGGATGTGATTATATGCCAATCTCATGGTGGGATTTTATTCCCATTAAAAGTACCCCGGGTTAGTTACTCACACTGGATTGTTATTATGTCCAATCTCCATGGTGGGATTTTACTTCCATTAAAAGTACCCAGGGTTAGTTACTACACGGATTGTTATTTTATGTCCAATCTCCATGGTGGGATTTTACTTCCCATTAAAAGTACCCAGGGTTAGTTACTCACACTGGATTGTTTATATATGCAATCTCCATGGTGGGATTTTACTTCCATTAAAAGTACCCAGGGTTAGTTACTCACACTGGATTGTTATTATATGCCAATCTCCATGGTGGGATTTTAATTCCCATTAAAAGTACCCAGGGTAGTCTCACACGGGTTGTATTATATGTCAATCTCCATGGTGGGATTTTACTTCCATTAAAAGTACCCAGGGTTAGTTACTCACACTGGATTGTTATTATATGTCCAATCTCCATGGTTGGATTTTACTTCCCATTAAAAGTACCAGGGTTAGTTACTCACACTGGATTGTTATTATATGTCCAATCTCCATGGTGGGATTTTACTTCCATTAAAAATCCCAGGGTTGTTACTCACACTGGATTGTTATTTATGTCCAATCTCCATGGTGGATTTTACTTCCCATTAAAAGTACCCAGGGTAGTTACTCAAACTGGATTGTTATTATATCCAATCTCCATGGTGGGATTTTACTTCCCATTAAAAGTACCCAGGGTTAGTTACTCACACTGGATTGTTATTATATGTCCATCTCCATGGTGGGATTTTACTTCCCATTAAAAGTACCCAGGGTTAGTTACTCACACTGGATTGTTATATAGTCATCCTCATGGTGGATTTTACTTCCCATTAAAAGTACCCAGGGTTAGTTACTCACACTGGATTGTTATTATATGCCCTCTATGGTGGGATTTACTTTCCATTAAAAGTACCCAGGGTTAGTTACTACACGGATTGTTATATATGTCCAATCTCCATGGTGGATTTTACTCCCATTAAAAGTACCAGGGTTAGTACTCACACTGGATTGTTATTATATGTCCAATCTCCATGGTGGGATTTTACTTCCCATTAAAGTACCCAGGGTTAGTTACTCACACTGGATTGTTATTATATGTCCAATCTCCATGGTGGGATTTTACTTCCCATTAAAAGTACCCAGGGTTAGTTACTCACACTGGATTGTTATTATATGTCCAATCTCCATGGTGGGATTTTACTTCCCATTAAATACCCAGGGTTAGTTACTCACACTGGATTGTATTATATGCAATCTCCCTGGTGGGATTTTACTTCCCATTAAAAGTACCCAGGGTTAGTTACTCACACTGGATTGTTTTATATATTCAATCTCCATGGTGGGATTTACTTCCCATTAAAAGTACCCAGGGTTAGTTACTCACACTGGATGTTATTATATGTCCAATCTCCATGGTGGGATTTACTTCCCATTAAAAGTACCCAGGGTTAGTTACTCACACTGGATTGTTATTATATGTCCAATCCCATGGTGGGATTTTACTTCCCATTAAAAGTACCCAGGGTTAGTTACTCACACTGGATGTTATTATATGTCAATCTCCATGGTGGGATTTTACTTCCCATTAAAAGTACCCAGGGTTAGTTACTCACACTGGATTGTTATTATATGCAATCTCCATGGTGGGATTTTACTTCCCATTAAAAGTACCCAGGTAGTTACTCACACTGGATTGATATTATGTCAATCTCATGGTGGATTTTACTTCCCATTAAAAGTACCCAGGGTTAGTTACTACACTGGATTGTTATATATGCAATCTCCATGGTGGGATTTTACTTCCCATTAAAGTACCCAGGGTTAGTACTCACACTGGATTGTTATTATATGTCCAATCTCCATGGGGGATTTTACTTCCCATTAAAAGTACCCAGGGTTAGTTACTCACACTGGATTGTATTATATTGCAATCTCCATGGTGGGATTTTACTTCCCATAAAAGTACCCAGGGTTAGTTACTCACACTGGATTGTTATTATTGTCCAATCTCCATGGTGGATTTTACTTCCCATTAAAGTACCCAGGGTTAGTTACTCACACTGGATGTTTATATCAATCTCCATGGGGGGATTTTACTTCATTAAAAGTACCCAGGGTTAGTTACACACTGGATGTTATTATAGCCATCTCCATGGTGGGATTTTACTTTCATTAAAAGTACCCAGGGTTAGTACTCACACTGGATTGTTATTATATGCCAATCTCATGGTTGGATTTACTTCCATTAAAAGTACCCGGGGTAGTACTCACACTGGATTGTTATTATATGGCCAATCTCCATGGTGGGATTTTATTCCCATTAAAAGTACCCAGGGTTAGTTACTCACACTGGATTTTATTATATGTCCAATCTCCAGTGGTGGGATTTTACTCCCATTCAAAAGGTACCCACCTATGTAAACAATTGGTTGGTACATCTCGGTTAAACTATCCATTATACTGAGTAGTAGGGTAAATGGTTATATTAGCCACCTACTGGTAACCATTGTTGGTAACAATCTTTATGTTACACTCCCTTATTCTGTGTATTGTAATGGTAAATGGTTATATTAGCCACCTACTGAGTAACAATTCGTGTGACATCTCTTTTACCACGTATCATTTTTACTGTGTATGTAATGGTAGATGGTTTATATTAGTCCACCTACGGTAACCATTGGTTGGTACATTCTATGTACACACCCACTATTAACTTGTAATGTACTGGTAGATGGTTTATATTAGCCAACCTACGGTAACCATTGGTTAAATACCATCTCTATGTTACACTAACCATTATTCTGTAAATGTAATGGCAAATGGTGTATATAAGCCACCGACTGGTAACCATTGTGTTGGTAGATTTGTTTTACACTACCCATTAATTCTGTGATGTAATGGTAAATTGTTTATTTAGCCACGCTACTGGCAACATTGGTTGCGTGGTGATCTCTATGTTACAACACTACCCATTATTAATATCTGTGTAGTTCAATTAGATCAACTGGACTTGAAATGTAGTTCTTGAGACGTTTGCGCTAGTCATCCGACTGGCTTTCTCAATTCAGAATGACTTGTACAAGAATCTGTGGCAATTATGTACCCTGGAAAATCCCAATTAGCATATCACAGCCAGTGTGTAAGGGTGTGATAGATAGTGGCTAAGAGGTTATAGGAACGCCCAGTAAGGTGTTAAACAATTGTACATAGACAGTGTGACATTATCTGAAGCGATCGCAACTGTCTGCATGTACAATGCTGTTTAACACCTTACTCTGGGCGTTTCTATAACACTCCTTAGACATATCTAATAACACCCTTAACACTTGGCTGTGATATGCTAATTGGGATTTTCCAGGGTACTATAATGCCACAGATTCTTGTACAAGTCATTCGAATTGAGAACGCCAGTCGGAGACTAGCGAAACGTCTTCAAGAACACATTTAAGTCAGTTGATCTAATGAATACAAACAGTAATTTTTTTATATCCATATACCGCATGGATGATGAGAACCTTACAAGCATACCATTAGTAATGTACAGTAATGGTAAATGGTTATATTAACCCCAACTGGTAACCCACTGGATGTAGATCTCTGGTACACTACCACATTATACTGTGTATGTAATGGTAATGGTTAATTATGCCACCTCCTGGAAACAATTGGTTGTTAATCTCTAGTTCACATCCATTATTACTGTTGTATGTATGGTTAATGGTTATATTTAGGCCACCACTGGTAACCATTGTTGTAACACTCTATGTTACCATATCCCCATTATTACTGTGTATGTAATGGTAAATGTTATATTAGCCACCTACTGGTACCATTGGTTGGTTACATCTCTATGTTACACTACCCATTATTACTGTACATGCAATGTTCACATGGTTTTTTAGGCCACCTATGGGAACCATTGGTTGGTTACATCTCTGTACAACTACCCATTTACGTGTAACATGTAAATGGGAAAAATGGTATATTACCACCTACTGTAACTATTGGTTGGTACAATCTCTATGGTACACTACCCATTATTACTGTACATGAATGGTAAATTGTTATAGTACCACCTACATGGTAATCCATGTTTGGTACTCTCTGTTACATACCCATTATTAACTGTAACATTAATGGTAAATGGTATATTGCCACCTACTGGTAACCATTGGTTGGTACATCTGTATGTTAACACACCCATTATTACTGTACATGTAATGGTAAATGGTATATATAGCCACTACTGGTAACCTTGGTTGGTAAATCTGTATGTTACACTACCCTATTACTGTACATTATGGTAAAAGGTACTATTAGCCCCCTACTGGTAACCATTGGTT
The DNA here is from genome assembly GCA_019447015.1 of Hymenochirus boettgeri. Classification (NCBI taxonomy): domain Eukaryota; kingdom Metazoa; phylum Chordata; class Amphibia; order Anura; family Pipidae; genus Hymenochirus; species Hymenochirus boettgeri. Next base: position 110,956 of record JAACNH010000115.1, read on the forward strand.
GGTATCATCTCTCTATATTCACTAACCCTTATTACTGTACATGGTAAGGCAAATGGTTATATTAGCGCACACTGGTAAACATTGGTTGACATCTCTATGTTTACCTACCCTGTATTACTGTACATGAATTGGTAAATGGTTATATTAGCCACCTACGGGTATACATTGTTTGGCGTACATCTCTGTTCAACACTACCAATATTACTGTATCATGTAATGGTAG
>JAACNH010000115.1:111263-181174 GCA_019447015.1 Hymenochirus boettgeri
ATGGTTATATTAGCCACCTACTGGTAACCATTGGTTGGTACATCTCTATGTTACATTACCCATTATTACTGTACATGTAATGGTAAATGGTTATATTAGCCACCTACTGGTAATCATTGTTTGGTACATCTCTATGTTACACTACCCATTATTACTGTATAGGTAATGGAAAATGGTATATATAGCCACCTATGGTAATCATTGTTTGGTACATCTATGTTACACTACCCATTATTACTGTACATGTAATGGTAAATGGTTATATTAGCCACCTACTGGTAACCCTTGGTTGGTAGGTGATGTCAGTCTGTTTATTCCCATTATGGGAAATTGTCATTTTGTTTAGGAATAAACAATGTAAAAGAAAACAAATCTACCGTCTGTTCCCCACTGGGGTTTACTGGGTGGAGGCACTTCAGGGGATGTCGGTGTGATGAGGTTTGTCTATATAGAAAAACACATATAAACCTTAAATCACCACTGTGAGAGTTATATAACTTTATATCATCTTTTTATCTGTGATTGTAATATAATTCAGTGGTTGTATTTGAGGTTGAATAAAAGACATATGTCCATCCAGTCCAACCTTCTCGGCAATCCCACATTTCCTGCCTAATACTGAGCAGGAAGATTTCTATAAAGGGCATGTCCACCCAGAAACTATAATTGGACCCCAGTGTGGAATTTAAAAAAAAATCCTCACCTTACATCTCGCTCTTATGGTTCTCCTGCAGTGTCTGTTTTAAAGTCCAGGAAACTGAGTAGTAGGAGCTGTCTTCCTGTCCAAACGGTTCGCTGCCTTCTGTCTGCTCCGGGACGGTAGTGTGACATGTTTGTTAGGCCCTTCCCCACCTCTCTCCCACCATTTGAATCCCTCTCTGCCTGCCCTTTCCCCTTGCTTAAATTGTTTTGCTATATGTTTCTCCCCCTGCCCACCCCCATCCGCCATGTTAGATCTGTAATAAAAGTTTTTCCAATTATACTTACATCCCTTTGATCCTGCAACTGTCTTCTTAGCCAGCAGCCAATCATACGCGGCTGCTGGTCCGACCCCTCTCTGCAGCTTCTAGTTGGCACAGAAGAAGAAACTTGGTGGTTGGGCGTGGGCAGGGGAGAGGAAACAATATGCCAAATCTTTAAATTTAGGGTGGACATGTCCTTTAATACCTAACATGACCTCAAAAACCAACTCTTTAGGCAACAACCTGGCCTAGATATTACCCTCTCACTGTCCCTACCCGCTAATAAAACTCCACTACCAATCTACTTACAGCCAACAAATTCACAGTATTGCTGTAAATTAATGCATCACTTTGTGTACTTATATGCATTACCCTTGTATGTAATTTGTATGACTTTGTATTATTACTAACCTTTATATGTAATGTATGACTATGTTATAGTAAAGCCCCCGGGCGATTTGGACACTATATAAATCCATCTATATATTTTTGTGTAAATGGCTTGGAATAAACAATGGTGTTTGATCAGTGTTTGATCAGGGGGTGGTGGTGTGGCGGGTGCTGGTATACAAATGGCAGGGGGGGTGGTGATGGTATTGTGGTGATGGTAAGATTCTGAGATCTCTTCCCCATCTCCATTTGTTGTTTGTTCAATCAGCTTGATATTTGTTCACGGTCTAGTTCAAAGGGACAAGTACAATGTACATACCTCTATAGACGGGCAGGCACCATAACAGCAGGAGGTCTACTGGTTTAGAAACTGAGCTAAAAACCAAAATGTCCGATCAAAGGCCCTCATATTTTAATAATCAGGGGTTAAACAATTATGTAATATTTTTTGCAAACTCTCAGTTTATACTGGAATCCAAGCTGCCATCTGTAGATACCTCTAAAGCATCGTATTCTGAAGATGCATCCTCGTCCTACCAAACCAATATATGTCATGTTTGTTTTGTTATAAATTAGGGAATGAAACAATGTTAATATTGTGAATGGACGTGTACATACTCACAGTATAGGACGCTAGATGGCAAAAGTTCCCTCCCAAAAAACAATGGAAACACCTTGGGCCAGAACAAAGGCCACACCTCTACGAGACCAGACCATTTCCAAGGAGAAAGGATAAATCATGGATCAGCAAGTAGTTCATCATAACATCTTAAGGAACACTAGCCAATCGGACGAGACCATTTATTGGCTCCAATTGGGAAACATGAGAAGTGGACATTGTTATTTTTCCATAATGGATAACTGTCGAACACCAACTGTCTGCCATGTACAAGCTGTTTTAACACCTTACTCTGGGCGTTCCTATAACACCTCTTAGCCACTATCTAATCACACCCTTAAACACCTGGCTGTGATATGCTAATTGGGATTTTCCAGGGTACATAATTGCCACAGATTCTTGTACAAGTCATTCTGAATTGAGAAAGCCAGTCGGATGACTAGCGAAACGTCTTCAAGACAAACATTTCAAGTCCAGTTGATCTAATGAATACAACAATTACTCCAATTACTTATGGTTAAATGAACGTATATACAGACATTATGGGTTAGGGGTATATAGGTTGGACTAGATGGACGTATGTCTTTATACAACCTCCAATACTATGTTACTATGTAAAACTGTTATACAGACATGTATTGTAGGGTATAAAGGTGGACTAGATGGACGTATGTCTTTATACAACCTCCAATATATGTTACTGTGTTAACTGTATACAGACATATGGGTAGGGTATAAAGGTTGCGGACTAGATGGACGTAGGTCTTTATATACCTCCAATTATCTATGTTTACTATGTAATGTTATAAGAACATTAGGGGTAGGGTATGATAAAGGTTGGACATGAGGGACGTATGCTCTTTATTCAACCTCCAGTATAGTTACTATGTCACATGTTATTAAAGACATTTGGGTAGGGTGATAAAGGTTTAACTACATGGACGTATGTTTGATACAACCTTCCAAACTATGTTTGTACTATGTCATGTTATACAGACATTATGGGTGGGTATAAAGGTTGGACTAGAGGACGTATTGTCTTTATACAACCTCCAATATATGTTACTATGGTAAACTGTTATACAGACATATGCGGGTTAGGGGTATTAAGGTTGGAAAGAGGGAGTATGTCTTGCATCAACCCCCATCTTGTACTAAAATATAAACAATGGTTATAGGTATAATTGACTGATGGACATCATGTCTTTATCACCCCAATAAGTACATGTACTGTATAGGACATTAGGGTTTAAAAGGTGTGTTTTGACTAGATGGATGGATGTTCTTTATACAACCTCCAATACTATGTTACTAGTAACTTTGTTTTATTACAGGACATTTATGGGTAAGGTTATATAAAGGTTGGACTAGATGGATTATGTTATTTATAAACATCCAATACTATTGTTACTATGTAACTGTTGATAAAGAAATTATGGGTAGGGGGTTAGGTATAGGTGTTGTGGATAGATGGAGTATGTATTTATAAAAAAAAAATAATATGGAATAGGGTAAATGTTGAATTTTTTAAAAGAAAATATGGGTAGGGTAATATATATAATTTTTATAAAGGTTCAGGGTAGTTACTACACTGGGATGTGTTTTATCTGTTTCATATCCATGGATGGGATTTTAACTTTCCCATTAAAAGTACCCAGGGTTAGTTACTCACACTGGATTGTTATTATATGCCAATCTCCCATGGGGGATTTTACTTCCATTAAAGTACCCAGGGTTAGTTACTCACATGGATTGTTTTATATGTCCAATCTCCATGGGGGATTTATACCATTAAAAAGTACCCAGGGTTAGTTCTCACACTGGATTGTTTTATATGTCCAATCTCCAGTGGGGGTGTTACTTCCCATTAAAAGTACCCAGGTTAGTTACTCACACTGGATGTTATTATTATACCATCTCCATGTGGGATTTACTTCCCATTAAAAAGTACCCAGGGGTTAGTTACTCAACTGGATGTATTTATATGATCAATCTCCATGGTGGATTTTTACTCCATTAAAAGTACCCAGGGTTAGTTAACTCACACTGGATTGTTATTATATGCCAATCTCCATGGTGGGGGATTTTACTTCCATAAAGTACCCAGGGGTTAGTTACTCACACTGGATGTTATTATATGTCAATCTCCATGGTGGGATTTAACTTCCCATAAAAGTACCCAGGGTTAGTAACTCACACTGGATTGTTATTATATCCATCTCCATGGTGGGATTTTACTTCCATTAAAAGTACCAGGGTTAGTTACTCACACTGGATTTTTATATATGCCCAATCTCCATGGTGGGATTTTACTTCCCATTAAAAGTACCCAGGTTAGTTACTCACACTGGAGTGTTATTATCCCAATCTCCATGGTGGGATTTTACTTCCCATAAAAGTACCCAGGGTTAGTTACTCACTGGATTGTTATATATGCCCAATCTCCCATGGTGTGGATTTTACTTCCATTAAAAGTAACCAGGGTTAGTTACTCACCATGGATGTTATATATATGTCAATCTCCATGGTGGGATTTTACTTCCATTAAAAGTACCCAGGGTTAGTTACTCACACTGGATTTTATTATATGTCCAATCTCCATGGTGGGATTTACTTCCCATTAAAATACCCAGGGTTAGTTACTCACACTGGATTTTTTATATATGCCAATCTCATTGGTTTACTTCCCATTAAAATACCACGGTAGTGTTAGTTACTCACACTGGATTGTTATCTAATGTCCAATCTCCATGGTGGGATTTTACTTCCCATTAAAAGTACCCAGGGTGTTACTCACACTGGATTGTTATTATATGTCCCAATCTCCATGGTGGGATTTTATTCCCATTAAAAGTCCCCAGGTTAGGTTACTCACACGGATAGTGTATTATATGACCAATCTCCATGGTGGGATTTCACACCTATAAAAGTACCCAGGGTTAGTTTACTCACACTGATTGTATTATATATCCAACTCCATGGTGGGATGTTTACCTATTAAAAGTACCCAGGGTTAGTTACTCACACGATGGATCGTATATATTTATCCAATTCTCCATGGTTGGGGATTTACTCCATTACAAGTTACCCAGGGTTAGTTACTCACAACTGGATTGTCTATATATCAATCTCCATGGTTGGATTTTCTTCCTAAAAGTACCCAGGGTTAGTTACTCACAATGGATTGTTATATATGTCCAACTCCATAGTGGGTTTTATACTCCATTCTAAAAGTACCCAGGGTTAGTTACTCACCAATGGATGTGTTATTATATGCCCAATATCCATGGTGGGATTTTACTTCCCAATTAAAAGTTACCAGGAGTTAGTCTCACACGGATGTTATTATATATCCAATCTCCATGGTGGGGATTTACTTCCCATTCAAAAAGTACCCAGGGTTAGTTACTCACACGGGATTGGTTATTATTGACAATCCTCCAGGTGGGATTTTACTTCCCATTAAAGTCCCACAGGTTTAGTTACTCACACGGGATTGTTATAATGTCCAATTCCATGGTGGGGACTTTATTCCCATTAAAAGTAACCAGGGTAGTACTCCACACTGGATTGTATATATGCCAATATCAGGTGGGATTTTACTTCCACATTAAAAGTACCCAGGGTTAGTTACTCACACGTGTATTGTATTATAGTGCAATCTCCATGTGGGATTTTACTTCCCATTAAAAGTATCCAGGGTTGTTACTCACACTGGAATTGTTATTATATGCCAATCTCCATGGTGGGATTTTACTTCCATTAAAAGTACCCAGGGTTAGTTACTCACACTGGATTGTTATATATGTCAAACTCCATGGTGGGATTTTTACTTCCCATAAAAGTATACCCAGGGTTGTACCACATGGATGTTATTATATGTCCCAATCTCCATGGTGGGATTTTACTTCCCATTAAAAGTAACCAGGGTTAGTTACTCACACTGGATGGTTATTATAGTCCAATCTCCATGGTGGGATTTTTTATTCCATAAAAGGTACCCAGGGTAGTTATCTCACACTGGTTTTTATATATATCCAATCTCATGGGTGGATTCTTACTTCCCATTAAAAAAGTACCCAGGGTTAGTTACTCACATGGATTGTTATTGATATGTCAATCTCCATGGTGGGATTTTACTTCCCATTAAAAGTACCAGGGTTAGTTACTCACACTGGATTGTATCATATGCCCAATCTCCATGGTGGGATTTACTTCCCATTAAAAGTACCCAGGTGTTAGGTACTCACACTGATTGTTATAATGTCCAATTCCATGGGGATTTTACTTCCCAATTTAAAAGTCCAGGGTTAGGTTACTCCACTGGATGTATTATATGCCCAATCTCCATGGTGGGATTTACGTACCCCATTAAAAGTACCACAGGGTAGTTACTCACACTGGATTGTTATTATATCCCATCTCCTAGGTGGATTTTAATCCCTTAAAAAGTACCCAGGGTTAGTTACTCACAGGATTGTTATTATATTCCAATCTCCATGGTGGGATTTTACTTCCCATTAAAAGTACCAGGGTTTAGTTACTCACACGGATGTGTTATATGCCATCTCCATGGTGGATTTACTTCCATAAAGTCCCAGGGTTAGTACTACACGGATTTATTATAGTCATCTCCATGGTGGGATTTTACTTTCCCATTAAAAGTACCCAGGGTTAGGTTACTCACACTGGATTGTTTATATGCCAATCTCCATGGTGGGATTTTACTCCCATTAAAAGTACCAGGTTAGTACTACACACGGATTGTTATTTATGTTCCAATCTCCACGGTGGGATTTTACTCCATTTAAAGATCCCAGGGTTAGGTACTCACACTGGATTGTTATTAATATGTCCAATCTACATGGTGGGATTTTACTACCCATTAAAGTACCCAGGGTTAGTTACCACACTGGATTGTTATATATGCACCAATCTCCATGGTGGGATTTTCTTACCCATTTAAAAGTACCCAGGGTTAGTTACTCACACTGGATTGTTATATACTTTCCAATCTCCATGGTGGGATTTTACTTACCATTAAAAGTAACCAGGGTTAGTTAATCACACTGGAGTGTTATTTATATGTCCAATCTCCATGGGGGATTTTACTACCTTAAAAGTACCCAGGGTTTAGTCACAACGGATTGTTATTATTATGTCCAATCTCCATGGGTGGGATTTTTACCCATTAAAAGTAACCAGGGTTAGTTACCACACTGGATTGTAATATTATACAATCTCCATGTGTGGGATTTTACTTACCATTAAAAGTACCCAGGGTTAGTTACTCACACTGGATTGTGATTATATGCCCAATCTCCATGTGTGGGATTTTTCACTCCCATTAAAAGTACCCAGGGTTAGTTACTTCACACTGGATTGTTATTATGATGTCCAATCTCCATGTGGGATTTATACTTCCAGTTTAAAGTACCCAGGGGTTAGTACTCACACTGGATTGTTATTATGACCAATCCCATGGTGGGGATTTTACTACTCCCATTAAAGTACCCAGGGTTAGTTACTCACACGGATGTTATCATATGTCCAATCTCCATGGTGGGGTTTTTACTTCCCATTAAAGTAACCAGGGTTAGTTTACTCACACTGGATTGTTATTTTATGCCAATCTCATGGGGGGATCTTTACTCCAATTAAAAGTACCAGGGTTAGTTACTCACATGGATTTTATTATAGGTGCAATCTCCATGGTGGATTTTACTTCCATTAAAAGTACCCGGGTTAGTACTCACCACTGGATTGTTATTATATTCCCATCTCCATGGTGGATTTTACTTCCCATTCAAAGTAACCAGGGTAGTTACTCACACACCTGGATTGTTATTATATGTCCAAATCTCCTATGGTGGGATTTTACTACCCATTAAAGTAACCAGGGTTAGTTATCACATGATTGAGTTATAATGTCCATTCCATGGTGGGATTTTACTTCCCATAAAAGTACCCAGGGTTAGTTATCACAACTGGATTGTTATATGTCCAATCTCCATGGTGGGATTTTACTCCCATTAAAAGACCCACGGTTAGTTACTCCACGGATTGTTATTAATGCCAATCTCCATGGGGGATTTTACTTCCCATTAAAATACCCAGGTTAGTTACACAACTGGATTGTGAGTATATGCAATCTCCATGGTGGGATTTTATCTCCCATTTTAAAGTACCCAGGTGTTAGTACTCAACACTGGATTGTTTATATATCCAATCTCCAGGGTGGGATTTACTTTCACATTAAAAAGTACCCAGGGTTAGGTTACTCACACTGGATTTGTTATTTATGTTCCAATCTCCCATGTGGGATTTTACTTCCCATTAAAAGTTACCCCGGGTTAGTATCACACTGGATTGTTATTATATCCAATTCCATGGTGGGATTTTATTCCATTAAAAGTACCCAGGGTTAGTTTTTCACAGGATTGTTATATATGACCAATTCCATGGTGGGATTTTACTCCAGATTAAAAGTACACAGGGTTAGTTTCACACTGGATGTGTATATAGCCAATCTCCATGGTGGGGATTTTACTTCCCATTAAAAGTATCCAGGGTTAGTTACTCACACTGGATTGTTTTATATTTCCAATCTCCATGGTGGGATTTACTTCCCATTAAAAGTACCCAGGGGTTAGTTATCCACACTGGATTGTTATCATATGCCCAATCTCCATGGTGGGGATTTTACTTCCCATTAAAAGTACCCAGGGTTAGTTACTCACACGGGATTGTTATAATCCAATCTCCATGGTGGTTTTTACTTACCCATTAAAAGTACCCAGGGGTAGTTCACACTGGATTGTTAATATATGCCCAATCCCATGGTGGGATTTTACTTCCATTAAAGTACCAGGGTTAGTTACTCACACGGATTGTTATTTATATGTCCAATCTCCATGGTGGGATTTTACTTCCATTAAAGTACCCAGGTTTAGTTACTCACACTGATGTTTATAGTGATTCAGGTGGATTTTAATCTCCTTAAAAGTACCCAGGGTTAGTTACTCACACTGATGTGTTATATATATCCATCCCCATGGTGGGATTTTACTTTCCCATTAAAGTAACCAGGTTAGTTACTCACACTGGATGTTGTTATTATATGTCCATCTCCATGGTGGAATTTACTTCCATTAAAAGTACCCAGGGTTAGTTACTCACACTGGATTGGTATCATATATGTCCAATCCTCCATGGTGGGATTTTACTTCCATTAAAAGTACCCAGGGTTAGTTACTCACACTGGATTTTTATATGCCAATCTCCATGGTGGGATTTTTACTACCCATTAAAAGTACCCAGGGTTAGTTACTCACACTGGATTGTTATTATATGACATCTCCATGGTGGATTTACTTCCCATTAAAGTACCAGGGTTAGTTACTCCACACTGGATTGTTATTATATGCCATCGTCCATGGGGGATTTTTACTTCCATTTAAAGAACCAGGGTTAGTTACTCACACGGGATTTATTATATGCAATGCCCATGGTGGGGATTTTACTTCCCATTAAAGTACCCAGGGTTAGTTATCACACTGAGTTATTATATGATACTAATCTCCATGGGGGATTTACTTCCCATTAAAGTACCCAGGTTAGTTACCACATGGATGTTATTACTATGCCCAATCTCCATGGGGGATTTTACTCCATTAAAAGTACCCAGGTATGTTACTCAACGGATTGTTATTATATGTTCCATCTCCATGGTGGGATTTTACTTCCCTTAAAAGTACCAGGGTTAGTTATCACAACTGGATTGTTATTATATGTCAATCTCCATGGTGGGATTTATTACCCCATTAAAGTACCCAGGGGTTAGTTACTCACACGGATTGTTATTATATGTCCAAATTCCATGTGGGGATTTTATCTTCCCATTAAAGTACCCAGGGTTAGTTACCCACTGGATTGTTATTATATGTCCAATCTCCATGGTGGGGATTACTTCCCATTAAAAGTACCCAGGGTTAGTTACTCACACTGGATGTTATTATATGTCCAATCTCCATGGTTGGGATTTTAATTCCATTAAAGTACCCAGGGTTAGTTACTCCACTGGATTGTTAATGATGTCCAATCTCCATGGGGGATTTTACTTCCCATTAAATTATACCCAGGGTTAGTACTCACAGGAGTTGTTATTATAGTCCAATATCCATGGTGGGATTTTACTTCCCATTAAAAGTACCCAGGGTAAGTACATCACAGGATTGTTATTATATGTCCAACTCTCCATGGTGGGATTACTTCCCATTAAAAGTACCCAGGGTTAGTTACTCACACTGGATTGTTATTATGTCAATCTCCATGGTGGGATTTTACTTCCCATTAAAAGTACCCATGGTTAGTTACTCACACTGGATTGTTAGTTATTTCCAATCTCATGGGGGATTTTCTCCCATAAAAGTACTCCAGGGTTAGTTACTTACACTGGATTGTTATTATATTGCCTCAATCTCCATGGTGGGTTTTACTTCCCATTAAAAGTATACCCAGGGTTAGTTACTCACACTGGATTGTTATTAGTATGACACCATCTCCTGGTGGATTTACTTCCCATTAAAAGTAGGGTTTTCTCAGGTTGACTCACACTGGATTGTTATTATATGCACAATCTCCATGGTGGGATTTTACTTCCCATTAAAAAGTACCCAGGGTTAGTTACTTCAACATGGATTGTATGATATGCCAATTCCATGGTGGGATTTTACTTCCATTAAAAGTACCCAGGGTTAGTTACTCACACGGATTGTATTATATGTTGACCATCTCCATGGTGGGATTTTACTTCCCATTAAAAGTTCCACGGGTTAGTGACTCACACCGGATTGTTATTATATACCAATCTCCATGGGTGGGATTTACTTCCATTAAAAGTACCCAGGGTTAGTGTACTCACACTGGATTGTTATCTTATAGTCCAATCTCCATGGTGGGATTTACTTCCCATATAAGTACCCAGGGTTAGGTTAACTCACACTGGTTGTTTCATATGACCAATCTCCCATGGTGGGATTTTACTTCCATTAAAAGTACCCAGGGGTAGTTACTCACACTGGATTGTTATATATGACCAATCTCCATTGGTGGGATTTTACTTCCAATTAACCCTTTTACTGCCAGAAGAATTTCAGGATTTGTCCTTAACGCTTTTTTTAGACTATTTACAGTAGTAAACCTTGCAGTAAGTAGTTAGGTCAGTAAATCAGGAAATATTATACATGTTTTTTTTCAGCACCAAAGTGTACTTTAACATTGGCTAACAGAATTTGGTAACTTTTTGGAAAATTTTACTGGAAATGATGGGTAAAATAGAAAAAAAATTGAAAAATTTGCAAATTTTCAGGGATATTGTTACCAATTTACGTATATTATCTTACGGTTACGCACAAAAAGTATTAATGTTTCTAAAAATCTCAGAACTCCCCCCGATACAACGATACTCAGATATATTAGGTGGGACCCGACTTTCCCACAAGTGAGATATTTTTAGAAACTACATACCAGCAGGGAAGGGAGTGCAGGGGATTTTAGAGTGAGGTAAGTTTCGATCAAAAATGCAGGATACCTGGGAACGAAAGCTATTGTTCCCCAATTGATTGTAAGGTTACTTTCTCACACATTTTCCTTTTTTTTCCTCAACTGTTAAATCAGAGAAGAGACAAAATAATCTCAATCAAATGCGAGAATTTATCAATGCTTTAGCTTAAAAAAATTGTGGAGGAAGTTACAAACAACGAATCTCAATTGATAGCCTAACCCTCCCCGAATAGTAATATATATAATAACGGTGTATGCACAAGTCATGGGTGTGTGTTACCAGGCATTGGCTACCAACTCTAACCCAGAGCGTTGACCCAGTTGCCAAATGTCATAGTAGCAGCAAAAAAAAAAAATTAATAGCCAGTTTTTTGTATTATTTGAAACAACAGTCTGCAGTTTTTCCACACACAACACCCCCCCCCAAACCTCTCAAAAATACCCCCCCCCCACAAACTATATATCCTGAAATCCACACCTTAGCTAGTTGTAAACGCTTTTGTAGTTCGTTCATTTCATATCATCAATGGTTGTGGGGGCAAGAGTTTCTTAGTAGTTAGGAGGTAGAATGGAGTTTTGTTAGAAGGTTCTGAGTTCTCGTAAGGGAAATTTGCACTTTTTACCAGATTTTCAAAAAAACAAATGACATCTCATAAAACAGCGTTACTCCAAAGAGTCCGAAATCATGCCAACAAAAACCTCATGGAAGGATGTAAAAAAAAAAAAGTTAACCTAATATCAATTCTCCCAAATGCCTGCTGAAGCAAAACGGTATTCTTTCTTATGCCATATGGTTAGTAACACAAGCGACGGGAAGACGAAAAACCAACAAATGAGAACCATGCACGAGTGGCTCAGAAACGGCGCGACAATAATATTTAGCCAACTCCGAATTGGTGGACAGTCTGCAAGGTTTTCCACAAAATAACACCCCGTTAACTTAGAAATAACCCCCCAACAAAAATATATATTCTCTGAAATCTACACACCTTCAGATATGTAACGCTGTAGTTGTTCATTCATACCATCAATGGTGTGGGGGCAGTTTCTTTGTAGCAAGTTCACATTTGTCTGAAAAAACGAACTAAAAAACAACTTCAAAAGGTAAAAACATGCCAAAACCTCATGGAGAAGATAAAAAAAAAGTACTAAATATCAAATTCTCACAAAGTGTCCGGAATCAAACGGTTTATGCCATAGTGGGTTACACATGTGGAAGTGGAATGAGAAAAGACACAAGTGAGACCACAATGCACGATGGACAAGAAAAGCAGAAACAGCGCGAAAAAATTGTTAGCCAACGCCGAATTTGGACAGTCATGCAGTTTTTTTCACAAAACACCCCCCGGTGTGTTCCGCGGAACTCAGAAATAACCCCCACAAACTAATTGAGGCATTGAAATCTCCTAACGAACACCTTCGCAGCTAATTTTGTATTGTGCACTGTAGTTTCGTTCATTCTATACCATCATGTGGGTGATTGTGGGCGCAGTTTCTTCGTGAGAAGTTTGACACTTTTCTGCAAAAAAAAAATGAACAAAAAAAACAAATTCAAAAGGTAGAAGAAATCAGCCAAAAACCTGACGGAAGAAAAAAAAAGTTTACTAAATAGCAATCTCAAAATCGGTCCGAACAAAAACGGATGCCAATGGTGGTTACAAACATGGGACGTGGAAGACGAAACAGCCACGATGTGAGACAATGCATGAGGGTTGAGAGAGGAAAAATGGTTATATTAGCCACCTACTGGTAACCATTGGTTGGTACATCTCTATATTACACTACCCATTATTACTGTACATGTAATGGAAAATGGTTATATTAGCCACCTACTGGTAACTATTGGTTGGTACATCTCTATGTTACACTACCCATTATTACTGTACATGAATTGGTAAATGGTTATATTAGCCACCTACTGGTAATCATTGTTTGGTACATCTCTATGTTACACTACCAATTATTACTGTACATGTAATGGTAAATGGTTATATTAGCCACCTACTGGTAACCCTTGGTTGGTAGGTGATGTCAGTCTGTTTATTCCCATTATGGGAAATTGTCATTTTGTTTAGGAATAAACAATGTAAAAGAAACAAATCTTACCTGTCTGTTCCCCACTGGGGTTACTGGGTGGAGGCACTTCAGGGGATGTCGGTGATGAGGTGTCTATATAGAAAACACATATAAACCTATAAATCACACTGTGAGATGTTATATAACTTTATATCATCTTTTTATCTGTGATTGTAATATACATTCAGTGTTTGTATTTGAGGTTGAATAAAGACATATGTCCATCCAGTCCAACCTTCTCGGCAATACCCACATTTCCTGCCTAATACTGAGCAGGAAGATTTCTTAAAGGGCATGTCCACCCAGAAACTATAATTGACCCCAGTGTGTAATTTAAAAAAAATCCTCACCTTACATCTCTGCTCTTTATGGTTCTCCTGCAGTGTCTGTTTAAAGTCCAGGAAACTGAGTAGTAGGAGCTGTCTTCCTGTCCAAAGGTTTCTGCCTCCTGTCTTGCCTCCGGGAGGTAGTGTGACATGTTTGTTAGCCCTTTCCCCACCTCTCTCCCACCATTTGAATCCCTCTCTGCCTGCCCTTTCCCCTTGCTTAAAATTGTTTTGCTATATTGTTTCTCCCCCTGCCCACCCCCATCCGCCATGTTAGATCTGTAATAAAGTTTTCCAATTATACTTACATCCCTTTGATCCTGCAACTGGTCTTCTTAGTACCAGCAGCCAATCAGACGCGGCTGTTGTTGTCCGACCCCTCTCTGCAGCTTAGTTGCACAGAAGAACTTGGTGGTTGGGTGGGCATGGGGAGAGGAACAATATGCCAAATCTTTAAATTTAGGTGGACATGTCCTTTAATACCTTAACAGGTACCTCAAAACCCACCTCTTTAGCAACAACCTGGCCTAGATATTACCCTCTCACTGTCCCTACCCGCTAATAAAACTCCACTACCAATCTACTTACAGCCAACAAATTCACGGTATTGCTGTAAATTAATGCATCACTTTGTGTACTTATATGCATTACCCTTGTATGTAATTTGTATGACTTTGTATTTTATGTACTACCTTTATATGTAATGTATGACTATGTTATAGTAAAGCCCCCGGGCGATTTGGACACTATATAAATCCATCTATATATTTTTGTGTAAATGGCTTGGAATAAACAATGGTGTTTGATCAGTGTTTGATCAGGGGGTTGGTGTGGGGGTGACTGGTATACAAATTGGCAGGGGGTGGTGATGGTATTGTGGTGATGGTAAGATTCTGAGATCTCTTCCCCATTCCATTTGTTGTTTGTTCAATCAGCTTGATATTTGTTCACGGTCTAGTTCAAAGGGACAAGTACAATGTACATACCTCTATAGACGGGCAGGCACCATAACAGCAGGAGGTCTACTGGTTTAGAACTGAGCTAAAACCAAATGTCCGATCAAAGGCCATTCATATTTCTTAATAATTCAGGGTAAACAATTATGTAATATTTTTTGCAATACTCTCATTATACTGGAATCCAAGCTGCATCTGTAGATACCTTCTAAAGCATCGTATCTGAAGCATGCATCTCGTCCTACCAACCCCAATATATGTCATGTTTTTATTGTTTAAAATTAGGGAATGATAACATGTTAATATTGTGAATGTGACGTGTACTATACTCACAGTATAGACTAGATGGAAAAATTTCCCTCCCAAAAAATTGGAAACACCTTTCGGGCAGAACAAAGCCCACCCTCTAGAGACCAGACCATTTCCAGGAGAAAGGATAAATCATGGACTCAGCAGTAGTTCATCATAACATCTTAAGGAACACTAGCCAATCGGACGGACCATTTATTGGCTTCCATTGGGAAACATGATAGTGGACATTGTTATTTTTCCCATATTGGATTATACCTGTCGAACACCAACTGTCTGCCATGTACAATGCTGTTTTAACACCTTACTCTGGGCGTTCCTATAACACCTCTTAGCCACTCTAATCACACCCCTTAAACATCCTGGCTGTGATATGCTAATTGGATTTTCCCAGGTAACATAATGGCCACAGATTCTTGTACAAGTCATTCTGAATTGAGAAAGCCAGTCGGAGTCTAGCGAAACGTCTTCAAGAACTACATTTCAAGTCCAGTTGATCTAATTGAATACAACAGATACTCCAATACTCTGAGTTACTATGTAACTGGTTAGTACAGTCATTATGGGTAGGGTATATAGGTTGGACTAAGTGACGTATGTCTTTATACAACCTCCATACTATGTTACTATGTAACTGTTATACGACACTATGGGTAGGGGTATAAGGTTGGACCTATGGACGTATGTCTTATACAACCTCCAATCTATGTTACTATGTCACTGTTATACAGACATATTGGTAGGGTATAAAGGTTAGACTATATGACGTATGTCTTTATACAACCTCCAATACTATGTTACTATGAAACTGTTATACAGACATGATGGGTAGGGTATAAAGGTTGGACTAGATGGACGTATGTCTTTATTCAACCTCCAATACTATGTTACTATGTCAGGTTAACAGACATTATGGGTAGTAAAAGGTTGGACTAGATGGACATGTCTTTATACAACCTCCAATACTAGGTTACTATGTACTGTGTATACAGACATTATGGTAGGGTATACGGTTGGCCTAGATGGGACGTATGTCTTTATACAACCTCCAATACTATGTTACTATGTAACGTGTATAATCGACATTTATGGTTAGGGTCTAAAGGTTGGACTAGATGGACGTAATGTCTTTCTACAACCCCCAATACTATGTTCCTATGTAACTGTTATACAGAACTTATGGTAGGGTATAAAAGGTTGGACTAGATGGACTTGTCTTTATTACAACCTCCAATACTATGTTACTATGTACTGTTATACCGACCTTAGGTGTAGGTTAATGTTGGACTAGATGGATGTATGTCTTTATACAACCTCCAATACTATGTACTGAATGTACCTGTTATACAACATTTGGGTAAAGGTATAAAAGTTGGACGATATGGACGTATGTCTTTAATACCTCCAATACTATGTTACTATGTAACTGTTATCAAACCATTAGGGTAGGTATACGGTTGGACTAGATGGAACGTATGTCTTTACACAACCTCCAATACTATGTTACTATGTAACTGTTTATCAGACATTATGGGTAGGGTATAAAGGTTGGACTAGATGGACGTATGTCTTTCTACAACCCCAATACTATGTTACTATGTTACTGTTATACAGACATTATGGTTAGGGTATAAAGGTTGGACTAGAATGGATTAATGTCTTTATACAACCTCCAATACTTGTTACTATGTAACTGTTATACAGACATTATGGGTAGGGTATAAAGGTTGGCTAGATGGACATATTTCCTTTATAAACACCTCCAATACTATGTTACGATGTAACTATTATACAACATTATGGGTAAGGGTATAAAGGTTTGACTATATGGACTGTATGTCTTTATACAACTCCAACTATGTTCATGTAACTGTTATACAGACATTATGGGTAAGGTATAAAGTGTTGGACTAGATGGACGTATTTCTTTATTACACCTCCAATACTATGTTTACTATGTACTGTTATACAAACATTATGGTATAGAGGTAATACGGGTTGGACTAGATGGACCTATGTCTTTATACAACCTCCAATCCTATGTTACTATGTACTGTTTTATACAGACATTATGGTAGGGTATAATGGTTGGCACTAGATGGACGTATGTCTTATATACCCTCCAATACTATGTTACTATGTAACGTTATCCAACATTTGGGTAGTAAACGGTTGGACTATATGGACCATATTCTTTATAACAACCTCCAATTCTATGTACTATGTACCTGTTTATACAGACATTATGGGTAGGGATAAAGGTGGACTAGATGTACGTATGTCTTTATATAACCTCCAATACTATTTTACTATGTAACTGTTTATCAGAGACATTATGGGTAGGTATAAGGTTGACTAGACGGACGTATGTCTTTATACAACCTCCAATACTATGTTACGTGTAACTGTTATAACAGACATTATGGGTATGGTATAAAGGTTGGACTAGATGGATGATGTCTTTATACAACCTCCAATACTATGTTACTATGTAACTGTTACAACATTATGGTAGGTATAAGGTTGAGACTTAATGGACGATGTCTTTATTAACCTCCAATACTATGTTACATGTCTGTTATACAAACATTATATTAGGGTTAAAAGGTTGGACTAGATGGACTTGTCTTTCTACCACGCCTCCAATACATTTACTATGTAAACTGTTATCAGACATTATGGGTAGGTAATAAGGTTGGACTAGATGGAATGATGTCTTTATACACGCCAATACTATGTTACTATTCTGTTATACAGACATTATGGGTAGGGTATAAAGTTGGACTAGATGGACGTATGTCTTTATCAACCTCCAATACTATGTTACTATGTAACTGTTATACAGACATTATGGGTAGGGTATAAAGGTTGGACTAGATGGACGTATGTCTTTCTACAACCACCAATACTATGTTAATATGTGTGCTATTACTATGTTACAATGGGGTAGTAAAATACCAACATTGTCATTAAAAACCAAAATGGTGTTCTTGAATAACAGTAAGAATACATCCTGATGTTAAACATGTTCCAACTGCTGCTATGGCCCCCATATCTATGACTAGCATTCTTTCCACACCTATTTCTAATTATTTACATCTTTAAATGGGAAATGAAGGGGAAAGAGCTTAGTAAGAGTTTTGCTCTCTTTTAAGCCTCTGGTTCCTACTGACCCATTAACTATTTGGCAATTTGGTGGTTCGACTTACAGCTATATTTTAGGTGATGTTAATAATAAATTTAAAAATACTACGGATTTAGCCATTTTATAAAGTGTGCTGTTATAAAAATAGAGAAAATAAAATTCCTTGGTAAATATGGCCCTATGTGTTCATAAAACACTGATGGCTTAAAACTCATGTATAAACTTGGTCATTTTAAAAACCTGGCAAAGGTGCAGAAAGTAATAAAAATTCCCCATTGTGAGGTAATACAGTGCAATTGTCAGTTTTAATCATAGGATCTGGATTTAATTAAGGTTTGGGAAGGTAAATAATCCATGGTTTATATAATTATACACAGAACAACTTGATTTTTTCCCAAAGTGAACAAACAGTAACACTGCCAAATTAATCTTGGTTTGCCTTTTCAAGGGTATGTACACCCCTAAAATCACGCATTTCACTGTTTTAATCCTTACAGCTTCATCAGCGAAACGCGTAGGAACAACCTCACAAGCCATTACCAAGTGGATTGTACCTCACCACAAGACCACCTTGAGTTAAAGGGGCCACACCATAGCAGAGAGGTGCAACTTTAACAACGGCTAATGGACTGTTTCTGCAAGGTTTTTTAGTGCTTTTTATTGTTTTTAATTGCTATAATAAAGTTTGTTCCTTATTCCTGTGTGCAGAGGTTTTTTGAGCTACACAGACCAAGCAAGCATCAGAACAGCACAGAATAAACCCAGCAGTGCCCCTAGTGGTGGATAGGTATATATACAGAACTAGCAAGCATCAGAACAGCACAGAATAAGGTCTGCAGTGCCCCTAGTGGTGGATAGGTATATATACAGAACAAGCAAGTATCAGAATAGCACAGAGTAAACCCCGCAGTGCCCCTAGTGGTGGATAGGCAAAAGTGAGTGTTTTAAGAATTTTAATATATGGAAGTGTCATTTTAAACTGATTTTTTACAGAGATCTTGATCTTAACTTATTTATTTTTTACTTTTTGTTTTAACCCTACCCATACCCCCAAGCGCAAGCAAGATACTTTTAAAGATCAGATAATATAATAGTAATAGTAGGAGGCAGTAATTTATGATTGAGTGTACCAGATGGTAATAGTAAGGTGGAAGGTAAAATTGGATTGTGTGTACCAGAAACTATAATGGTAATAGTAATGGGAACGGTAATATAGGATTGTGTGTACCTGATAGTATAATGGTAACAGTAAGGGAACGCTAATATAGGATTGTGTGTACCTGATAGTATAATGGTAATAGTAAGGGAACGCTAATATAGGATTGTGGACTTGATAGTATACTGGGAATAGTAAGGGAAACGATAATATAGGGATTGTGATGTGGAATGAGAGTATATGGCTAATAGGAAGGGAACCTTTAACATAGGATGTGTGCTACCTGATAGTATAATGGTAAGTAAAGGGACACGGTAATATAGGATTGGTGTACACTCATAGTATAATGGTATAGTAAGGGACGGTAATATAGGATTGTGTGTACGATAGTATTAATGGTAATAGTAAGGGAACGGTAATATAGGATTGTGTGTACCTGCATAGTATAATGGTAATAGTTAGGGAACGGTAATATAGGATTGTGTTGTACCAGATACTATAATGGTAATAGTAATGGACGGTTAATATAGGATTGTGTGTACCTGATAGATTGGTAATACTAGGGAACGGTAATATAGGATTGTGTGTACAGATACTATAATGGTAATAGTAAGGGAACGGTAATATAGATGTGTGTGTACTGTGTATTAATGTAATAGAGGGACGTAACAGTGGTGTACCTGAGTATAATGGTAATAGTAAGGGAGGTAATATAGGATTGTGTGTACCAGTACTATAATGTAATAGTAAGGGACGGTAATATTAGGATTGTGTGTACGATAGTATAATGAATAGTAAGGAACGGTAATAAGGATGTGTGTACCGATAGTATAATGGTAAAGTAAGGGAAGGTAATATAGGATTGTGTGTACCTGATAGTATAATGGTAAAGTAAGGGAACGGTATATAGGATTGTGTGTACCTGATAGTATATGGTAATAGTAATGGGAACGGTAATATAGGATTGTGTGTACTGATAGTATAATGGTATTAGAAGGGAAGGTAATATAGATTGTGTTACCTGATAATAATGGTATATAATGGGACGGTATATGGATTGTGTGTACCTGTAGTATAATGGTAATAGTAGGGAACGGTAATATGGCTTGTGTGACCTGATAGTATAATGTAATAGTAATGGAACGGTAATATAGGATTGTGTGTACCTGATAGTATATGGTAATAGTAAGGGACGGTAATATAGGATTGGTGTGTACCTCATAGTATATGGTAATAGTAAGGGAACGGTATATAGGATGGGTGTGATACCTGATAGATAATGGTAATAGTAAGGGAACGGTAATATAGGATTGTGTGTACCTGTATGTATAGGTAATAGTAAGGGAACGGTAATATAGGATGTGTGTACCTGATAGTATAATGTAATAGTAAGGGAACGGTAATATAGTATTGTGTGTGTACCTGAACGTATAATGGTAATAGATGGGACGGTTAATATAGGATTGTGTGTACCTGATAGATAAGTAATAGTAACGGGAACGGTAATATAGGATTGTGTGTACCTGATGTATTATGGTAAATAGTAAGGGAACGTAATATAGGATTGTGTGTACCTGATAGTATAATGGTAATAGTAAGGGAACGGTAATATAGGATTGTGTGTACCTGTAGTATAATGGTAATAGTAGAGGGAACGGTAATATAGGATTGTGTGTACCTGATAGTATAATGGTACTAGTAAGGGAACGGTAATATAGATTGTGTGACCTGACCTGATAGTATAAATGGTATAGTAAGGGAACGCGATATAGGATTGTGTGTACCTGATAGATAACTGGTAATAGTAGGGACGGTAATATAGGATTGTGTGTAACCTGATAGTATAATGGTAATAGTAAGGGAACGTATATAGGATTGTGTGTACCTGATAGTATAATGGTAATAGTAAGGGAACGGTAATATAGGATTGTGTGTACCTGATAGTATAATGGTAATAGTAAGGGAACGCTAATATAGGATTGTGTGTACCTGATAGTATAATGGTAATAGTAATGGGACGGTAATATAGGATTGTGTGTACCTGATAGTATAATGGTAATAGTAAGGGAACGCTAATATAGATGGTGTGTACCTGATATGATAATTGGTAATAGTAAGGGAACGTAAATAGGATTGGTGTACTGATAGATAAGGTAATAGTAAGGAACGCTAATATAGGATTGTGTGTACCTATAGATAATGGTAATAGTAAGGGAAGGTAATATAGGATTGTGTGTACCTGATAGTATAATGGTAATAGTAAGGAACGGTAATATAGGATGTGTGTACCTGATAGTATAATGGTAATATAAGGGAACGGTAGATAATAGGATGTGTGTACCTGATAGGTATAATGGTAATAGTAAGGGAACGGTAATATAGGATTGTGTGTACCTGATAGTATAATGTAATAGTAAGGGAACGGTAATATAGGATTGTGTGTCCTGATACTATAATGGTAAGTAATGGACGTAATAGGATGTGTGGTACCTGATAGTATAATGGTAATAGTAAGGGAACGTAATATAGGATTGTGTGTACCTGATAGTATAATGTAATATAAGGGAACGGTATATAGGATGTGTGTACCTGATAGTATAATGGTAATATAAGGAACGGTAATATAGGATTGTGTGTACCTGATAGTATAATGGTAATAGTAAGGGAACGCTAATATAGGATTGTGTGGTACCTGATAGTATAATGGTAATAGTAATGGACGGTAATATAGGATTGTGTGTACCAGATACTATAATGGTAAGTAATGGGACGGTAATATAGGATTGTGTGTACCTGAGTATAAGGTAATAGTAAGGAACGCTATATAGGATTGTGTGTACCTCATAGTTAATGGTAATAGTAATGGGACGGAAGGTAATATAGGATTGGGTGTACCTGATAGTATAATGGTAATAGTAAGGGAACGTAATATAGATTGTGTGTACCTGATGTATAATGGTAATAGTAAGGAACGGTAATATAGGATTGTGTGTACCTGATAGTATAATGGTAATAGTAAGGGAACGCGAATATAGGATGTGTGTACCTGAAGTATAATGGTAATAGTAAGGGAACGGTTATAGGATGTGTGTACCTGATAGTATAATGGTAATAGTAAGGGAACGGTAATATAGGATTGTGTGTACCTGATAGTATAATGGTAATAGTAAGGGAACGGTAATATAGGATTGTGTGTTACCTGATAGTATAATGGTAATAGTAAGGGAACGGTAATATAGGATTGTGTGTACCTCTTAGTATAATGGTAATAGTAAGGGAACAGTAATATAGGATTGTGTGTCACCTGATAGTATAATGGTAATAGTAAGGGAACGGTAATATAGGATTGTGTGTACCTGATAGTATAATGGTAATAGTAATGGGACGGTAATATAGGATTGTGTGTACCTGATAGTATAATGGTAATAGTAAGGAACGCTAATATAGGATTGTTGTGTGTACCTGATAGTATAATGGTAATAGTAAGGGAACGGTAATATAGGATTGTGTGTACCTGATAGTATAATGGAATAGTAAGGGAACGGTAATATAGGATGTGTGTACCTGATAGTATAATGGTAACAGTAAGGGAACGCTAATATAGAGTGTGTATGATAGTATAATGGTAATAAGGGGAACGGTAATATAGATTGTTGTACCTGATAGTATAATGGTAATAGTAAGGGAACGGTAATATGGATTGTGTGTACTGATAGTATAATGGTAATAGTAAGGGAACGGTAATATAGGATGTGTGTACCTGATAGTTAATGGTAATGTAAGGAACGGTAATATAGATATGTGTGTACCTCATATATAATGGTAATAGTAAGGAACGGTATTAGGATTGTCGTGTACAGATTACTATAATGGTAATAGTAAGGGAATGCTTATATATGGATTGTGTGTACCTGATAGTATATGGTAATGGTAGGGAACGGCTAATATAGGATTGGTGTACCTGATAGTATAATGGTATAGTTAAGGGAACGGTTAATATAGGATTGTGTGTACCTGAAGTATAATGTAATAGTAGGGAACGGTATATGGATGTGTGTGTACGATAGTATAATGTAAAGTAAGGGAAAGGTAATATAGATTGTGTGTACCTCATAGTATATGAATGGTATAGTGGGAACGGTAATATAGGATTGTGTGTACCTGATAGTATAATGGTACTAGTAAGGGAACGGTAATATAGGATGTGTGTACCGATAGTATAATGGTACTAGTAAGGACGTAATACTAGGATTGTGTGTACCTGATAGTATATGGTAAAGTAAGGGAAGTAATATTAGATTGGTGTACCTCATAGTATAATGGTAATAGTAGGGAACGGTAAATAGGATTGTGGTACCTGATAGTATAATGTAATAGTAAGGGAATGTAATATAGGATTTGTGTACCTGTGATAATGGTAAAGTAAGGGAAAGGTAATATAGGATTGTGTGTACTCATGAGTATTAATGGTAATAGTAAGGGACGGTAATATAGGGATGTGGTGTACCTGATAGATATTGGTAATAGTAAGGGAACGGTAATATAGGATTGTGTGTACCTGATAGTATAATGGTAATAGTAAGGGAACGCTAATATAGGATGTGTGTACCTGATAGTATAATGGTAATAGTAGGGAACGGTAATATAGGATTGTGTGTACCTATAGTATAATGTAATAGTAGTGGAAACGGTAATAGGATTGTGTGTACCTGATAGTATAATGGTATAGTAAGGGAACGGT
This sequence comes from Hymenochirus boettgeri, assembly GCA_019447015.1. Classification (NCBI taxonomy): domain Eukaryota; kingdom Metazoa; phylum Chordata; class Amphibia; order Anura; family Pipidae; genus Hymenochirus; species Hymenochirus boettgeri. Next base: position 135,508 of record JAACNH010000115.1, read on the forward strand.
AATATAGGATTGTGTGTACCTGATAGTATAATTATAATAGTAAGGGACGGTAATAGGATTGTGGTGTACCTGATGATAATGGTAATAGTAAGGGAACGGTAATATAGGATTGTGTGTACCTGATAGTATAATGGTAATAGTAGGAAACGGTATATAGGATGTGGTACCTGATAGTATTTGGTAATAGTAAGGGAACGGTAATATAGGATTGTGTGTACCTGATAGTAAATGGTAATAGTAGGAAGAGAACGCAATATAGGATTTGTGTACTCATAGTATAATGGTAATAGATAAGGAACGGTAATATAGGATTGTGTGTACCTGATAGTAATGGTAATAGTAAGGGAACGGTAATATAGGATTGTGGTGTACCTTGATAGATTATGGTAATAGTAAGGGAACGGTAATATAGGATTGTGTGTACCTGATAGTATAATGGTAATAGTAAGGGAACGGTAATATAGGATTGTGTGTACCTGATAGTATAATGGTAATAGTAAGGGAACGGTAATATAGGATTGGTGTACTTGATAGTTATAATGGTAATAGTAAGGGAACGTAATATAGGATTGTGTGTACCAGATACTATAATGGTAATAGTAATGGGAGTAATAGGATTGTGGTGTACCTGATAGTATAATGGTAATAGTAAGGGAACGGTAATAAGGATTGTGTGTACCTGATAGTATAATGTAAAAGTAAGGGAACGCTAATATAGGATTGTGTGTACCTGATATATAATGGTAATAGTAAGGGAACGGTATATAGGATTGTGTGTACCTGATAGTATAATGGTAATAGTAAGGGAGCGTAATATAGGATTGTGTACCTGATAGTATAATGGTAACTAGTAAGGGAACGGTAATATAGGATTGTGTGTACCTGATAGTATAATGGTAATAGTAGGGACGCTAATATAGGATTGTGTGTACCTGATAGTATAATGGTAATGTAAGGGAACGGTAATATAGGATGTTGTGTACCTGATAGTTATAATGGTAATAGTAATGGACGTATATAGGATTGTGTGTACCTGATAGTATAATGGTAATAGTAGGGAACGGTAATATAGGATGTGGTGTACCTGATAGTATAATGGTAATAGTAAGGGAACGGTAATATAGGATTGTGTGTACCTATAGTATAATGGTAATAGTAATGGGACGTATATAGATGTGTGTACCTGATAGTATAATGGTAATAGTAAGGAACGGTAATATAGGATTGTGTGTACCTGATAGTATAATGGTAATAGTAAGGGAACGGTAATATAGGATTGTGTGTACCTGATAGTATAATGGTAATAGTAAGGGAACGGTAATATAGGATTGTGTGTACCTGATATATAATGGTAATAGTAAGGAACGCTAATATAGTGATTGTGTGTACCTGATAGATAATGGTAATAGTAAGGGACGGTAAATAGGATTGTGTGTACCTGTAGTATAATGGTAATAGTAAGGGAACGGTGAATATAGGATGTGTGTACCTGATAGTATAATGGTAATAGTAAGGAACGGTAATATAGGATTGTGTGTACCTGATAGTATAATGGTAATAGTAAGGGAACGGTAATATAGGATTGTGTGTACCTGATAGTATAATGGTAATAGTAAGGGAACGGTAATATAGGATTGTGTGTACCTGATACTATAATGGTAATAGTAATGGGACGGTAATATAGGATTGTGTGTACCTGATAGTATAATGGTAATAGTAAGGGAACGGTAATATAGGATTGTGTGTACCTGATAGTATAATGGAATAGTAAGGGAACGTAATATAGGATTGTGTGTACCGATACTATAATGGTAATAGTAAGGGACGGTATATAGGATTGTGTGTACCTGATAGTATAATGGTAATAGTAAGGAACGGTAATATAGGATTGTGTGTACCTGATAGTATAATGGTAATAGTAAGGAACGGTAATATAGGATTGTGTGTACCTGATAGTAATGGTAATAGTAAGGGAACGGTATATAGGATGTGTGTACTGATAGTATAATAGGTAATAGTAAGGGAACGCAATATAGGATTGTGTGTACCTGATAGTATAATGTTAATAGTAATGGGACGGTAATATAGGAGTGTGTGTACAGATATAAATGGTAATAGTAAGGCGGTATATAGGATGTGTGTACCTGATAGTATAATGGTAATAGTAAGGGAACGGTAATATAGGATTGTGTGTACCTGATAGTATAATGGTAAAGTAAGGGAAAGGATATAGGATTGTGTGTACCTCGAGTAATGGTAATAGTAAGGGAACGGTAATATAGGAGTTGTGTGTACCTGATAGTATCAATGGTAATAGTAAGGAACGGTTAATATAGGATTGTGTGTACCTGATAGTATAATGTAATAGTAAGGGAACGGTAATATAGGATAGTTGTGTAACTGATAGTATAATGGTAATAGTAAGGGAACGGTAATATAGGATTGTTGTGTAAAGTAGTATTAATGGTAAAAGAGGGAACGGTATATAGGAGTGTGTACTGATAGTATAATGGTAATAGTAAGGGACGGTAATTAGGATTGTGTGTACCTGATAGTATATGGTATAGTAATGCGGACGGTAATATAGGATTGTGGTTACCTCATAGTATAATGGTAAATAGTAAGGGAACGGTAATATAGGATTGTGTGTACCTGATAGTATAATGGTAATAGTAAGGGAAACGGTAATATAGGATTGTGTGTACCTGATAGTATAATGGTAATAGTAAGGGAACGGTTAATATAGGATGTGGTGTACCTGATAGTATAATGGTAATAGTAAGGGAACGGTATAATATAGGATTGTGTGTACCCAGATAGATAATGGTAATAGTAATGGGACGGTAATATAGGATTGTGTGTACTGATATATAATGGTAATAGTAAGGGAACCGTGTAATATAGGATTGGTGTGTACCTGATAGTATAATGGTAAAAATAAGGAACGCTAATATAGGATTGTGTGTACCTGATAGTATAAGGTAATAGTAAGGGAACGGTTAATATAGGATTGGTGTGTACCTGATAGTATAATGGTAATAGTAAGGGAACGGTAATATAGGATTGGTGTACCTGATAGTATAAGTGGTACTAGTAAGGGAACGGTAATATAGGATTGTGTGTACCTGATAGTAAATGGTAATAGTAAGGGAACGCTAATAGGATTGTGTGTACCTGATAGTATATGTAATAAGTAGGGAACGGTAATATAGGATTGTGTGTACCTGATAGTATAATGGTAATAGTACAGGAACGGTAATATAGGATTGTGTGTACCTGATAGTGATATAATGGTAATAGTAAGGGAAACGGTAATATAGGATTGTGTGTACCTGATAGTATAATGGTAATAGTAAGGGAACGGTAATAGGATTGTGTTGTACCTGATAGTATAATGTAAGTATATGGGAGGTAATATAGGATTGTGTGTACCTGATAGTATAATGGTAATAGTAAGGGAACGGTAATAAGGATTGTGTGTACCTGATAGTATAATGGTAATAGTAAGGAACGATTAATAGTGGTTGTGTGTACCTGATAGTATAATGGTAATAGGAAGGAACGGTATATAGGATTGGGTAGTACTGATAGTATAATGGTTAATAGTAGGGAACGTAATATAAGGATTGTGGTGTACCTGATATATAATGGTAATCGTTAAGGGAACGGTAATTAGGATTGTGTGTACCGATAGTATAATGGTAATAGTAAGGACCGTTAATAAGGATTGTGTGGATACCTGATAGTATAATGGTAATAGTTAAGGGACGGTATACTATAGGATTGTGTGTACCTGATTAGCTTTACTAATGGTAATAGTAACTTAGGGAACGGTAATATAGGAGGGATTGGTGTGTACCTGTAGTATAATGGTAATAGTCAGAGGAAACGGATCATATAGGATTGTGTGTACCGATAGCTATAATGGTACTTAGTAATGGGAACGGTAAATAGGATTGTGTGTACCTGTAGTATAATGGTATAGTAAGGGAAAGCTAATATATGGATTGTGTGTAACCTCATAGTATAATGGTAATGCTAATGGGACGGTAATATAGGATTGTGTGTACCTGATAGTATAATGGTAATAGTAAGGAACGCTAATATAGGATTGTGTGTTACCTGTATAGTATAATGGTAATAGTAACGGGAACGGTTAATATAGGATTGTGTGTACCTGATAGTATAATGGTAATAGTAAGGGAACGCTATATAGATTGTGGTACCTGATTAGTATATGTAATAGTAAGGGAACGGTATATGGGATGTTGTTACCTGATAGTATAATGGTAATAGTAGCGGAACGGTAATAAGGATTGTGTGTACCTGCATAGTATAATGTAATAGTAAGGGAACGGTAATATAGGATTGTGTGTACCTGAAGTTAATGGTAATAGTAAGGAACGGTATATAGGATTGTGTGTACCCTAGTGTATAGGTTAATAGTAAGGGGAACGTAATATAGGATGGTGTGTACCTGATAGTATAATTGGTAATAGTAAGGGAACGGTAATATAGGATTGGTGTACCTGATAGTATAATGGTAATAGTATGGGACGTGGGATAGGATTGTGTGTACTTCAGTATAATGGTAATGGTATAGGGGAACGTAATATAGGATGTGTGTGTACCTGATAGTATAATGGTAATATAAGGGAACGGTAATATAGGATTGTGTGTGACCTGATAGTACTTAATGGTATAGTAATGAACGGTATATAGGATGTGTTGACCTGATAGTATAATGGTATAAGTAAGGGAACGGTAATATAGGATTGGTGTACTGATAGTATAATGGTAAATGTCAGGGAACGGTACTATGGATTGTGTGGGTACCTGATAGTATAATGGAATAGTAAGGGAACGGTAATATAGGATGGTGTACCTGATAGTATAATGGTAATAGTAAGGGAAGGTAATATGGATTGTGTTGTAACTGATAGTAAAGGGAATAGTAAGGGAACGGGATAATATAGGATTGTGTGTACCTCATAGTATAAGTAATAGTAAGGGACGGTAATATAGGATTGTGTGTACAGATTACTATAATGGTAATAGTAAGGGACGTAATATAGGATTGTGTGTACCTGATAGTTATGGTAATAGTAAGGGAACCTAATATAGGATGTGTGTACTGATAGTATAAGGTAATAGTAGGAACGGTAATATAGGATGTGTGTACCTGATAGTATAAGGTATAGTAAGGGAACGGTAATATAGGATTGTGTGTACCTGATAGTATAATGGTAAAGTAAGGGAAAGGTAATATAGGATTGGTGTGTACTATAGTATAATGGTAATAGTAAGGGAACGGTATATAGGATTGTGTGTACCTGATCTAGTTAATGGTATAGTAAGGGAACGGTACTATAGGATTGTGTGTACTGATACGATATTAGAGTATGGAACGGTATATAGGATTGTGTTACTGATGTTATAATGGTAAAAATAAGGGGAAGGTAATATAGGATTGTGTGTACCCTAGTTAAATGGTAATAGTAAGGGAACGGTAATATAGGGAGTGTGTGTACCTGATAGTATAATGGTAATAGTAAGGAACGGTAAATTAGGATTTGTGGTACCTGATAGTATAATGGTAATAGTAGGGAACGGTAATTAGGATTGTGGTAACTCATGATATATAATGGTAAGTAAGGGAACGGTAATATGGATTGTGTGTACCTGATAGTATAATGGTAAGTAAGGGAACGGTAATATAGGATTGTGTGTACCTGATAGTATAATGGTAATAGTAAGGAACGGTAATATAGGATTGTGTGTACCTGATAGTATAATGGTAATAGTAAGGGAACGGTTAATATAGGATGTGTGTACCTGATAGTATAATGGTAATAGTAAGGGAACGGTAATATAGGATTGTGTGTACCTGATAGTTATAATGGTAATAGTAAGGGAAACGGTAATATAGGATTGTGTGTACCTGATAGTATAATAATATAGTAATGGGACGGTTAATATAGGATTGTGTGTACCTGATAGTATAATGGTAATAGTAGGGAACGGTAATATAGGATTGTGTGTACCTGATAGTATAATGGTAATAGTAAGGGAACGGTAATATAGGATTGTGTGTTACCTGATATATATGGTAATAGTAAGGGAACGGTATATAGGATTGTGTGTACCTGATAGTATAATGGTAATAGTAAGGGAAAGCTAAATAGGATTGTGTGTAACTGATAGTTATAATGGTAATAGTAAGGGAACGGAAATAGGATTGTGTGTAACTGATAGTATAATGGTAATAGTAAGGGAACGGTAATATAGGATTGTGTGTACCTGATGTATATGGTAATAGTAAGGGAACGGTAATATAGGATTGTGTGTACCTGATAGTATAATGGTAATAGTAAAAGGAACGGTAAATATAGGATTGTGGTTACCTGATAGTATAATGGTAATAGTAAGGAACGGTAATATAGGATTGTGTGTACCTGATAGTATAATGGTAATAGTAAGGAACGGATATAGGATGTGGGTACGATATATAATGGTAATAGTAAGGGAACGGTAATATAGGATTGTGTGTACCTTGATAGTATAATGGTTAATAGTAAGGGAACGGTAATATAGGAATGTGTGTACCTGATAGTATAATGTGTAAATAGTAAGGGAACGGTAATATAGGATTGTGTGTACCTGATAGTATAATGGTAATAGTAAGGGAACGGTAATATAGGATTGTGTGTACCTGATAGTATAATGGTAATAGTAAGGGACGGTAATATAGGATTGTGTGTACCTGATAGTATAAAGGTACTAGTAAGGGAACGGTAATATAGGATTGTGTGTACCTGATAGTTAATGGTAATAGTAAGGGAACGTAATATAGGTGTGTGTACCTGATAGTATAATGGTAATAGTAAGGGAACGGTAATATAGGATTGTGTGTACCTGATAGTATAATGGTAATAGTAAGGGAACGGACGGTAATATAGGATTGTGTGTACCTGAAGTATAATGGTAATAGAAGGGAACGGTAATATAGGATTGTGTGTACCTGATGTATAAGGTAATAGTAAGGGAAACGGTAATATAGGATTGTGTGTACCTGAAATAATGTGTATAGTAATGGGAACGGTTAATATAGGATTGTGTGTACCTGATAGTATAATGGTAATAATAGTAGGGAACGGTATATGGATTGTGTGTACCTGATAGTATAATGGTAATGTAAGGGAACGGTAATATAGGATTGTGTGTGACCTTAGATATAATGGTAATAGTAAGGGAACGGTAATATAGGATTGTGTGTACCTGATAGTATAATGGTAATAGTAAGGGAACGCTAATATAGGTTTGTGTGTACCTGATAGATAATGGTAATAGTAAGGGAACGGTAATAAGGAGTGTGTGTACCTGATAGTATAAGGTAATAGTAAGGGAACGGTATATAGGATTGTGTGTACCGATAGTATAATGGTAATAGTAAGGGAACGGTAATATAGGATTGTGTGTACCTGATGTATAATGGTAATAGTAATGGAACGGTATATTAGGATTGTGTGTACCTGATAGTATAATGGTAATAGTAAGGGACGGTAATATAGGATTGTGGTACCTGATAGTATAATGGTAATAGTAAGGGAGGTAATAGGATTGTGTGTACCTGATAGTATATGGAATAGTAAGGGAACGGTAATATAGGATTGTGTGTACCTGATAGTATAATGGTAATAGTAAGGGAACGGGTATAAAGGATTGTGTGTACCGATATATAATGGTAATAGTAATGGAACGGTAATATAGGATTGTGTGTACCTGATAGTATAATGGTAATAGTAAGGGAACGGATAATATAGGATTGTGTGTACCTGATAGTATAATGGTAATAGTAAGGGAAGGTAATATAGGATTGTGGTACCTGATAGTATAAATGGTAATAGTAAGGGAACGGTAATATAGGATTGTGTGTACTGATTAGTAAATGGTAATAGTAAGGGAACGGATATAGGATGTGTGTTACCTGATAGTATAATGGTAATAGTAAGGGAACGGTAATATAGGATTGTGTGTACCGATATATAATGGTAATAGTAAGGGAACGGTAATATAGGATTGTGTGTACCTGATGATAATGGTAATAGTAAGGGGAACGTAATATAGGATTGTGTGTACCTGATAGTATATGGTAATAGTAGGGAACGGTAATATAGGATTGTGTGTACCTGATAGTATAATGGTAATAGTAAGGGAACGGTAATATAGGATGTGTGTGTACCTGATAGTATAATGGTAATAGTAAGGGAACGGTAATATAGGATTGTGTGTACCTGATAGTATAATGGTAATAGTAAGGGAACGGTAATATAGGATTGTGTGTACCTGATAGTATAATGGTAATAGTAAGGGAACGGTAATATAGGATTGTGTGTACCTGATAGTAAATGGTTAATAGTAAGGGAACGGTAATATAGGATGTGTGGACCTTAGTATAATGGTAATAGTAAGGGAACATATATAGGATTGTGTGACCGATAGTATAATGGTAATAGTAAGGGAACGGTAATATAGGATTGTGTGTACCTGATAGTACTAAGTGGTATAGTAAGGGACGGGTAATAAGGATTGTGTGTACCTGATAGTATAATGGTAATAGTAAGGGGAACGTAATATAGGATTGTGTGTGACCTGATAGTATAATGGTAATAGTAAGGGAACGTAATATAGGATTGTGGTACTGATAGTAATGTAATAGTAAGGGAACGGTAAATATAGGATTGTGTGTACCTGATAGTATAATGGTAATAGTAAGGGAACGGTAATATAGGATTGTGTGTACATGATGTATAATGGTAAAGTAAGGGAACGTAATATAGGATTGGTGTACCTGATAGTATAATGGTAATAGTAAGGGAACGGTAATATAGGATTGTGTGTACTGATAGTATAATGGTAATAGTAAGGGAACGGTAATATAGGATTGTGGGTACCTGATAGTATAATGGTAATAGTAAGGGAACGGGAATATGGATTGTGTGTACATGATAGTATAATGGTAATAGTAAGGGAACGGTAATATAGGATTGTGTGTACCTGCATAGTATAATTGGTAATAGTAAGGGAACGTTAATATAGGATTGTGTGTACCAGATAGTATAATGGTATAGTAAGGGAACGGTAATATAGGATGTGTGTACCTGATAGTATAATGGTAATAGTAAGGGAACGTAATATAGGATTGTGTGTACCTGATAGTATAATGGTAATAGTAAGGGGAACGGTATATAGGAGTGTGTACCTGATAGTATACTGGTATATGTAAGGGAACGGTTAATATAGATTGGTGTATCCTGATAGATAATGGTAATAGTAAGGGAACGGTAATATAGGAGTGTGTACCTCATAGTATAATGGTAATAGTAAGGGAACGGTAATATAGGATTGTGTGTACCTGATAGTATATGGTATAGTAAAGGGGGAACGGTAATTAGGATTGTGTTGTACCTGATAGTATAATGGGAATAGTAAGGGAACATAAGGGTATGATAGTATAATGTAAAGGGGAAGGAATATAGGGATGTTGTGTACCTCATAGTATAATGGTAATAGTAAGGGAACGGTAAATAGGATTGTGTGTACCTGATAGTATAATGGTAATAGTAAGGGAACGGTAATATAGGATTGTGGTGTACCTGATAGTATAATGGTAATAGTAAGGGAAAGGTTATATAGGATGTGTGTACCTGATAGTATAATGGTAATAGTAAGGGACGGTAATATAGGATGTGTGTACATGATAGGATAATGGTATAGTAAGGAACGGTAATAATAGGATTGTGTGTTACCTGATAGTATAATGGTAATAGTAAGGGAACGTAATATAGGATTGTGTGTACCTGATAGTATAATGGTAATAGTAAGGGAACGGTAATATGGATTGTGTGTACCTGAAGTATAATGGTAATAGTAAGGGAACGGTGTAATATAGGTGTGTGTGTACCTGATAGTATATGGTAATAGTAAGGGGAACGGGTAATTAGGATTGTGTGTACCTGATAGTATAATGGTAATAAAGTAGGGAACGGTAATATGGATTGTGTGACCTGATAGTATAATGGTAATAGTAAGGGAACGGTATAAAGAGGATTGTGTGTACCTGATAGGTATAATGGTAATAGTAAGGGAACGGTAATATAGGATTGTGTGTACCTGATAGTAATATGGTAATAGTAAAGGGAACGGTAATATAGGATTGTGTGTACCTGATAGTATAATGGTAATAGTAAGGGAACGGCTATATAGGATTGTGTGTACCTGATAGTAATGGTACTAGTAAGGGAAGTGGTAATATAGGATTGTGTGTACCTGCATAGTATAATGGTAATAGTAAGGGAAACGGTTAATATAGGATTGTGGTGTACTTGATAGTATAATGGTATAGTAAGGGAACGGTAATATAGGATTGTGTGTACCTCATAGTATAATGGTAATAGTAAGGGAAGGTAATATGGATGTGTGTACTGATAGTATAAATGGGGTAATAGTTAAGGAACGGTAAATAGATGTGTGTACCTGATAGTATAATGGTATAGTAAGGAGAACGGTAATATAGGATTGTGTGACCTGATAGTATAATGGTAACTAGTAAGGGAACGGTTAAATAGGATGTGTGTACACTGATAGTAAATGGTATAGTAAGGGAACTGGTAATATAGGAGTGGTGTACCTGATAGTATAATGTAATAGTAAGGGAACGCTAATATAGGATTGTGGTGTACCTGATAGTATAATGGTAATAGTAAGGGAACGGTAATATAGGATTGTGGTGTACATATGTATAATGTAATGTAAGGGAACGGTAATATAGGATTGTGTGTACTGATAGTATAATGGTAATAGTAAGGGAACGGTAATTATAGGATTGTGTTGTACCTGATAGTATAATGGTAATAGTAAGGGAACGGTAATATAGGATGGTGTGTACCTGATAGTATAATGGTAATGTAAGGGGAACGGTAATATAGGATTGTGTGTACCTGATAGTATAATGGTAATAGTAAGGGAACGGTAATATAGGATTGTGTGTACCTCATGAGTATAATGGTTAAAGTAAGGGAACGGAATATAGGATTGTGTGGTACCTGATAGTATAATGGTAATAGTAAGGGAACGGTAATATAGGATTGTGGTACCTGCATAGTATAATGGTAATAGTAAGGGAACGGTAATATAGGATTGGTGTAAGTACTATAATTGGAATAGGGACGCTAATAAGGAGTGTGTACCTGATAGTATAATGGTATAGTAAGGGAACGGTAATATAGGATTGTGTGTACCTGATAGTATAATGGTAATAGTAATGGGAACGGTAATATAGGATTGTGTGTACTGATAGTATAATGGTAAAAGTAAGGGAAAGGTAATATAGGATTGTGTGTACCTCATAGTATAATGGTAATAGTAAGGGAACGGTAATATAGGATTGTGTGTACCTGATAGTATAATGGTACTAGTAAGGGAACGGTAATATAGGATTGTGGTACCTGATAGTATATGGTAGAGTAAGGGAACGGTAATATAGGATTGTGTTTACATGTATATAATGGTAATAAGACGGGAAGGTAATATAGGATTGTGTGTACCTTATAGTATAATGGTAATAGTAAGGTGGAACGGTAATATAGAGGACGTTGTGTGCTCACCTGTAGTAAATGGTACAGTAAGGGAACGGTTAATATAGGATTGTGGTGTACCTGATAGTATAATGGTATTAAAGTAAGGGACAAGGTAATATAGGATTGTGTGTACCTATAGTATAATGGTAATAGTAAGGGAACGGTTAATATAGGATTGTGTGTACCTGATAGTAAATGGTAATAGTAAGGGAACGGAATTTGATAGGAATTGTGTGTACCTGATAGTAAATGGTAATAGTAAGGGAACGGTATAATAGGATGTGTGTACTGATAGTATAATGGTAATAGTAAGGGAAACGGTAATATAGGATTGTGTACCACTATAGTATAATGGTAATAGATAGGGAACGGTAATATAGGATGTGTGTACCATAGTATAATGTAATAGTAAAGGAACGGTAATATAGGATTGTGTGTACCTGATAGTATAATGGTAATAGTAAGGGAACGGTAAATATAGGATTGTGTTTGTACCTGATAGTATAATGGTACTAGTAAGGGACGGTAATATAGGATTGTGTGTACCTCGATAGTATATGGTAATAGTAAGGGAACGGGAATATAGGATTGTGGGTACCTGATAGTATAATGGTAATAGTAACGGGACGGTAATATAGGATTGGTGTACCTGATAGTATAATGGTAATAGTAAGGGAACGCGAATATAGGATTGTGGTGTACCTCATAGTATAATGGTAATAGTAGGGAACGGTAATATAGGATTGTGTGTACACTGATTAGTATAATGGTATAGTAAGGGAACGGTAATATAGGATTGTGGTGTACCTCATAGTATAATGGTAATAGTAAGGGAAGTTAATATAGGATTGTGTGTACCTGATAGTATAATGGTAATAGTAAGGACGGTAATATAGGAGTGTGTGTACCTGATAGTGATAATGGTAATAGTAAGGAACGGAAATAGGATTGTGTGTACCTGATAGTATAATGGTAATAGTAAGGGAACGGTAATATAGGATTGTTGTGTACCTGATAGTATAATGGTAATAGTAAGGGAACGGTAATATAGGATTGTGTGTACCTGATAGTATAATGGTAATAGTAAGGGAACGGTAATATAGGATTGTGTGTACCTGATAGTATAATGGTAATAGTAAGGGAACGGGAATATAGGATTGTGTGTACCTGATAGTATAATGGTAATAGTAAGGGCACGGTAATATAGGATTGTGTGTACTCTGATATAATGGAATAGTAAGGGAACGGTAATATAGGATTGTGTGTACCCATGTAGTATAATGGTAATAGTAAGGAACGGGTAATAATATAGCGATTGTGTGTACCTGATAGTTATAATGGTAAAGTAAGGGACGGTAATATAGGATTGTGTGTACTGATAGTATAATGGTAATAGTAAGGGAACGGAGGTAATATAGGATTGTGTGTACCTGCATGAGTCTAATGGTAATAGTAAGGGAACGGTAATATAGGATGTGTGTACCTGATAGTATAATGGTAATAGTAGGGAACGGTAATATAGGATTGTGTGTGTACTGATAGTATCATGTGGTAATAGTAAGGGAACGGTTAATATAGGGATGTGTGTACCTGATAGTATAATGGTAATAGTAGGGGGAAGGTAATATAGGATTGTGTGATGACCTGATAGTATAATGGTAATAGTAAGGGAACGGTAATAAGGATTGGTGTACCTCATAGTATAATGGTAATAGTAAGGGAACGGTAATATAGGTGTGTGTGTACTAGTAACTTAATGGTAATAGTAAGGGAACGGTAATATAGGATTGTGTGACCTGAGTATAATGGTAATAGTAAGGGAACGGTAATATAGGATTGTGTGTACCTGATAGTATAATGGCTAATAGTAAGGGAAACGGTAATATAGGATTGTGTTGTCCTGATAGTATAATGGTAATGTAAGGGAACGGTAATATAGGATTGCGGTGTACCATAGTATAATGGTAATAGTAAGGGAACGGTAATATAGGATTGTGTGTACCTGATAGTATAATGTAAATAGTAAGGGAATGTAATATAGGATTGTGTGTACCTGATAGTATATAATGGTATAGTAAGGGAACGGATATATCAGGATTGGTGTACCTGATAGTATAATGGTAATAGTAAGGGAACGGTAATATAGGATTGGTGTACCTGATCAGTATAATGGTTATAGTAAGGGAACGGTAATATAGGATTTGTGTGTACCTGATCCAGATATTAATGTAAGAGTAAGGGAACGTTTAGTAATTATAGAGCCGAATGTGTGCTGTACCTGATATATATGGTAATAGTAAAGGGAACGGTAATAATACGGAGTGGCTTCTGAATGCATATCGGAGCACAATGATGGCTATCATATATATGGCCTAATAGTAAGGGACACGCCGTAATATAGGAATTAGTTGTGTGACCTGATAGAATAATGTAATAGTAAGGGAACGTAATATAGGATGTGGTGATCCTGCTACCTGATAGTATAATCCGTAATAGTAAGGGAAAGGTAATTAATATAGGATGCGATTGTGTCGCCTACCTCGATAGTATAATGGGTAAAGTAAGGGCACGGCCTAATTAGGATTGTGTGCCTACCGATGTATATGCGTATAGCTAAGGGAACGGTAATAAGGATTTGCTGTGTACACTGATAGTTTAATCTAATAGTACAGGACAGGAAACGCTAATATAGCGATATGCTACGTGTAACTCATAGGATATGGCTATAATTAATAGTAAGACGGAACCGGTTATTATAGGATTGTGTGTACCTGGCGATAGTATAATGGTAAGTAGTAGGAAAGGTAATATAGCGATTGTGTCGTAACTGATGCTATAAATGACGCTAATAGTATACCCCGAAGGGTATATGGATTATGATGTGATGGCTGTACCTGATAGTTATAATGCGTAATAGTAAGGGAACGTATATAGGATTGCGATGTACCTCGATAGATATATGGTAATAGTAACGCAGAATGGAACGGTAATATAGGATTGTGCTGTACCTATAGAGATAATGGTAATAGTAAGGGAATGGTAATTAGGGATTGTTGTGATACCTGATTAGGTATATGAATACGGGTTAATGTAAGGGAACGGTAATATAGGATTGGTTGTACTCATAGTTTATAATGCAGGAATAGTAGAGCGGCGATGGTAATATAGGATTGTGTGCTACCTGATATAGTATAAATGAAGTAAATCCTAGTAAGGGAACTGGTAAATAGGGATTGTGTGTACCTTGATCAGAGTTATAATGGCTCTATAATAGTAAGGGAACGACTATTAGCGATATGTGTGCCTGTACATCATAGTTATAATGGTAATGTAAGGGAACGGTAATATAGGATTGTGTACCTGATAGTATAATGGTAATAGTAAGGGATGGTATATAGGATTGTGTGTACCTGAATCGTAATAGTGTATTTTATGTGTATAGTAAGGGGACGGTAATATAGGATTGTGTTGTATGCGATAGTATAATGGTTAATAGTAAAAGGGAAATCGGTAATAATATAGGATTGTGTTTGTCCTGATAGTAATGGTATAGTAAGGGAACGGTAATATAGGATTGTGTGTACCTGATAGTATAATGGTAATAGTAAGGGAACGGTAATATAGGATTGTGTGTACCTGATAGTATAATGGTAATAGTAAGGGAATGGTAATATAGGATTGTGTGTACCTGATAGTATAATGGTAATAGTAAGGGAACGGTAATATAGGATTGTGTGTACCTGATAATATAATGGTAATAGTAAGGGAACGGTAATATAGGATTGCGTGTACCTGATACTATAATGGTAATAGTAAGGGAAAGGTAATATAGGATTGTGTGTACCTGATAGTATAATGGTAATAGTAAGGGAACGGTAATATAGGATTGTGTGTACCTGATAGTATAATGCTACTAGTAAGGGAACGGTAATATAGGATTGTGTGTACCTGATAGTATAATGGTAATAGTAAGGGAACGCTAATATAGGATTGCGTGTACCTGATACTATAATGGTAATAGTAAGGGAACGGTAATATAGGATTGTGTGTACCTGATAGTATAATGGTAATAGTAAGGGAAATGTATTATGATTGTGTTTACTGATAGTATAATGGTATAGTAATGGGACGGTATATATGGATTGTGTGTACCTGATAGTATAATGGTAATATTAAGGGAACGGTAATATAGGATTGTGTGTACCTGATAGTATAATGGTAATAGTAAGGGAACGGTAATTAGGATTGTGTGTACCTGATAGTATAATGGAATAGTAAGGGAACGGTAATATAGGATTGTGTGTACCTATATATAATGGTAATAGTAAGGGAACGGTAATATGATTGTGTGTACCTGATATATAATGTAATAGTAAGGGGAACGGTAATATAGGATTGTGTTTACCTGATAGTATAATGGTAATAGTAAGGGAACGGTAATATAGGATTGTGTGTACCTGATAGTATAAATGGTAATAGTAAGGGAACGGTAATATAGGATTGTGTGTACCTATATTAATGGTAATAGTAAGGGAACGGTAATATAGATTGTGTGTACCTGATAGTATAATGGTAATAGTAAGGGAACGTAATATAGGATTGTGTTACCTGATAGTATATGGTAATAGTAAGGGAACGTAATATAGGATTGTGTGTACCTGATAGTATAATGGTAATGTAAGGGAACGGTATATATGATTGTGGGTACCTGATAGTATAATGGTAATAGTAAGGGAACGGTAATATAGGATTGTGTGTACCTGATAGTATAATGGTATTAGTAGGGAACGGTATATAGGATTGTGTGTACCTGATAGTATAATGGTAATGTAAGGAAACGTAATATAGGATTGTGTGTACCTGATATATAATGGTATAGTAGGGACGGTAAATAGGATTGTGTGTACCGATAGTATTGGTAATAGTAAGGGAACGGTAATATAGGATTGTGTGTACCTGATAGTATAATGGTATAGTAAGGAACGGTACTATAGGATTGTGTGTACCTTATGTATAGGTAATAGTAGGGAAACGGTAAATGGATTGTGTGTACCTGATAGTATAATGTGTATAGTAATGGGACGGTAATATAGGATTTTGTGTACCTGATAGTATAATGTAAAGTAGGGAACGGTAATATAGGATTGTGTGTACCTGATAGTATATGGTAATAGTAAGGGAACGGTAAATATGGATTGTGTGTACCTGATAGTATAATGGTAATAGTAAGGGAACGTAATATAGGATTGTGTGTACCGATAGTATAATGGTAATAGTAAGGGAACGGTAATATAGGATTGTGTGTACCTGATATTATAATGTAATAGTAAGGAACGGTAATATAGGATTGTGTGTACCTGATAGTAAATGGTATAGTAAGGGAACGTTAATATAGGATTGTGTGTACCTGATAGTATAATGGTAATTAAGGGAACGGTAATATAGGATTGTGTGTACCTGATAGTATAATGGTAATAGTAAGGAACGGTAATTAGGATTGTGTGTACCATATTATAATGGTAATATTAAGGGACGGTAAATAGGATTGTGTGTACCTGATAGTATAATGGTAATAGTAAGGGAACGTAATAATGGATGTGTGTACCTGATAGTATAATGGTAATAGTAGGGAACGGTAATATAGGATTGTGTGTACCTGATAGTATAATGTATATATTAAGGGAACGGTAATATAGGATTGTGTTTGTACCTGATAGTATAAGGGTAATAGTAAGGGAACGTAATATAGGATTGTGTTCCTGATAGTATAATGTATAGTAGGGACGGTAATATAGGATTGTGTGTACCTATAGTATAATGGTAATAGTAAGGGAACGTAATATAGGATTTGTGTGTACCTATAGTATATGGTAATAGTAAGGGAACGTAATATAGGATTGTGTTACTCTAGTATAAATGGTAATAGTAAGGGAACGGTAATATAGGATTGTGTGTACCTGATGTATAAGGGTAATAGTAAGGGAACTGTAATATAGATTGTGTGTACCTGATAGTATAATGGTAATATAAGGGACCGGTAATATAGGATTGTGTGTACCTGATATTATATGTAATAGTAAGGGACGTAATTAGGATTGTGTGTACCTGATAGTATAAGGTTAATAGTAAGGAACGGTAATATAGATTGTGTGTACCTGATAGTATAATGTAATAGTAGGGAACGGTAATATAGGATTGTGTGTACCTGATAGTATAATGGTAATAGTAAGGGAACGGTAATATAGGATTGTGTGTACCTGATAGTATAATGGTAATAGTAAGGGAACGGTAATATAGGATTGTGTGTACCTCTTAGTATAATGGTAATAGTAAGGGAACGTAATATAGGATTGTGTGTACCTGATAGTATAATGGTAATAGTAAGGGAACGGTAATATAGGATTGTGTGTACCTGATAGTATAATGGTAATAGTAAGGGACGGTAATATAGGTGTTGTGTGACTGATAGTTATGGTATAGTAAGGGACGTAATATAGGATTGTGTGTACCTGATAGTATAATGGTAATAGTAAGGGAACGGTAATATAGGATTGTGTGTACCTGATAGTATAATGGTAATAGTAAGGGAACGGTAATATAGGATTGTGTGTACCTGATAGTATAATGGTAAAGTAAGGGAACGCTAATATAGGATTGTGTGTACTGATAGTATAATGTAAAGTAAGGGAACGGTAATATAGGATTGTGTGTACCTGATAGTATAATGGTAATAGTAAGGGAACGGTAATATGATTTGTGTACCTGATGTATATGGTAATAGTAAGGGAACGGTAATATAGGTTGTGTGTACCTGATAGTATAATGGTAATAGTAAGGGAACGGTAATATAGATTGTGTGTACCTATATAATAATGGTAATAGTAAGGGAACGGTAATATAGGATTGTGTGTGTACCGATAGTATAATGGTAAAGTAAGACATGTAATATAGGATTGTGTGTACCTGATAGTATAATGTATGGTAGGGAACGCTAAATAGTATTGTGTGTACCTGATAGTATAATGGTATAGTAAGGGAACGGTAATATGGATTGTGTGTACCTGAATGTATAATGGTAATAGTAAGGGAACGGTAATATAGGATTGTGTGTACCTGATAGTTAATGGTAAAAGTAAGGGAAGTAATATAGGATTGTGTGTACCTATAGTATAATGGTATAGTAAGGGAACGGTAATATAGGATTGTGTGTACCTGATAGTATATGGTATAGTAAGGGAACGGTAATATAGGATTTGTGTACCTGATAGTATAAATGTTAGTAAGGGAACGGTAATATAGGATTGTTGTGTACCTGATAGTATAATGGTAATAGTAGGAAGTAATATAGGTTTGTGTGTACCTATAGTATAATGGTAATAGTAAGGGAACGGTAATATAGGATGTGTGTACCTGATAGTATAATGGTAATAGTAAGGGAACGGTATATAGGATTGGTGTACCTGATAGTAAATGGTAAAGTAAGGGAAGGAATATAGGATTGTGTGTACCTCATAGTATAATGGTAATAGTAAGGGAACGGTAATATAGGATTGTGTGTACCTGATAGTATAATGGTAATAGTAAGGGAACGGTAATATAGGATTGTGTGTACCTGATAGTATAATGGTAATAGTAAGGGAACGTAATATAGGATTGTGTGTACCTGATAGTATAATGGTAATAGTAGGGAACGGTAATATAGGATTGTGTGTACCTATAGTATAATGTAATAGTAGGAAACGTAATAGGATTGTGTGTACCTGTAGTATAATGGTAATAGTAAGGGAACGGTAATATAGGATTGTGTGTACCTGATAGTATAATTAATAGTAAGGGACGGTAATATAGGATTGTGTGTACCTGATAGTATAATGGTAATGTAAGGGAACGGTAATAAGGATTGTGTGTACCTGATAGTATAATGGTAATAGTAAGGGAACGGTATATAGGATTGTGTGTACCTGATAGTAATTATGGTAATAGTAGGGAACGGTAATATAGGATTGTGTGTACCTGATAGTAATATGGTAAATAGTAAGGGAACGTAATATAGGTATTTGTGTACCGATAGTATAAGGGGAATAGTAAGAAGGTAATATAGGATTGTGTGTACCTGATAGTATAATGGTAATAGTAAGGGAACGGTAATATAGGATTGTGTGTACCTGATAGTATAATGGTAATAGTAAGGGAACGGTAATATAGGATTGTGTGTACCTGATAGTAATGGTAATAGTAGGGAACGGTAATATAGGTATTGTGTTACCTGATAGTATAATGGTAATGTAAGGGAACGGTAATATAGGATTGTGTGTACCTGTAATAGTATAATGGTAATAGTAAGGGAACGGTAATATAGGATTGTGTGTACAGATAGTATAATGGTAATAGTAAGGGAACGTAATATGGATTGTGTGTACCTGATAGTATAATGGTAATAGTAGGGAACGGTAATATAGGATTGTGTGTACCTGATAGTATAATGGTAATAGTAAGGGAACGGTAATATAGGATTGTGTGTACCTGATAGTATAATGGTAATAGTAAGGGAACGGTAATATAGGATTGTGTGTACCTGATAGTATAATGGTAATAGTAAGGGAACTGGTATAATAGGATTGTGTACCTGATAGTATAATGGTAATATGGGAACGGTAATATAGGATTGTGTGTACCTGATAGTATAATGGTAATAGTAAGGGAACGGTAATATAGGATTGTGTGTACCTGATAGTATAATGGTAATAGTAAGGGAATGGTAATATAGGATTGTGTGTAATGGGACCGTAATGTAGCGTTGTTTTACTAGATAATATAATGGTCATTTTTGCTCTTTGGGTTCGCTTTGTAATGTTATGTTTTACGAAAAGAGAATTTATTTATTAAGATTTGGACCAAAGAGGTAAACACAGGTAACGTTCCATTTATTTTATTATAAGGAAATAGCCTTTAGTCACCTGATCTCACAAAGAAATTATAACTTTTTATCATTGGCCATTTACTGATAGAGAAATGCCCCTTTGTAGATAATGGACACAATCCATATGTAGATACTTTCAGGCAGTGCTTAGAGATTGAAGTTTATAGATTCCATCATGGTAACATTTCTTTTGATTGGTGTCCACATCTGTATCAATCACTCATTTAGTGTAGCTGGTTATTTCATCCCCATAAACCTCCACTTCACAAAGTGTGAGATATTCGGCTCGCCCAGGAATTAGCACACTGACGTAACGTCCCTCCATCCCCTTACAGTTTAGAGTGATGGTGGCTTGAGAGACGTCACTGATGGTCCCACATCTACGAACAAAAGATTTGATTAATCAGTGAATATTTACTGCTGGATAGAGAGGAATTTAATGCTGATTAAAGGGAATGTACAGCGGAAATCAAAGTATTGTCCCTTGCAAAGCTGTACCTTTAAATCCCAAACTGTTACTTGGCAAAGTTCATCTTTCCTTCTTTTCTTGCTCTCAGGACAAGGTACATGCGGGTTACATCCTCACATGCGCCCGATATAACGTGGCTTGTTTCTCTCACATTATTTGGTGGAGGGGAGGCACACAGGAGACTGCTATGGATGGCCAGAGTAGTCCGGTGAGTATCTTTGAGGGGTGAACTTGCTCTTTAATAGCACAATCCATATTGTTCTATAGTTTATACAGAGATAGAACGGACTGGTATATATTAGTCTTCCAATTTATATGGTTTCCATAGCCAAATGTAGGCAAACTGACATTTTCCAAGCTACTATCTATACAAATAATAGAACTTTATGGAGTAGTAGACACGGAGATTCAAGTTCTTATCGTTAAAAATGTTGCCGCAACCAATAAGATGTTAACTTTCAAATGTTAAATAAGATCTCATTGGTAGGGGCAAAATTAGCACCATTTTTAACAATACTGTTATTGAATCTCCCTGTTATAATTCAAATAGCAGTGAATTCCTCCAGGATAGAAGGCTAACAGTAGCAGGAAACATTAAACTTTCAGCCATCATATCATCTGTTTGTCCTCACTTAGAGAAGGGCCAGGGCTTTTTTTTTAAATTTTACCCCAACATGTTTGGAGACCATTGTTCTCTTTAAAAAAAGGTAAAATTTCCCATTTTGCCGCCAAGAAAAGTTAGGAAGTATTTGTAAGTATAACAGTTGGTTGGTACTGTTAATAGGTGGTAGAAGACGAGGCAGAGGGAGGTAAGTAAAGTTGTCCTTTAAGATTTCTAAAATAAATAGTGAGACGAGGAGATGTTGGAAAAAAGGGTTGCAGGTAAATTAGACACCAACTGCCTTTTAGTGGTAGGTCTTAATATTCATCTCATCACAATGTTGTTTAACTTAAAACCTCCTTGGGGCTTCACAGGCAATAGAGATTTATAGATAAGAGCTACTTACACTGGATTGTTATTATCTGATGAATATCCAATTCGGACTTCTGCTCCTTTAAGACGCTCACTGCAACAATCCTTCCTGTTCACTATGACCACAGTCTGAACATTGTACCAATTCCTCAGATCCAACTGCCACCAAGATGGATTGTCATTATTGGTGTGGGCACAGGGATGTGAGAAGATATTTGTTTCTTTATTACCATCGATGGCTGTGATGGAGCTGTATTCAGGCCTGTAGGTGGAGCTTTGTCGGACGGCACCTGATCTTGCCAGATTAACTGTGAAAAGAAAATTTTAAAGATAAATGGAAGTAGTTTAAGGTGAACTATAGCCTAGTGATATTTCTAAGGTTTCCTGTGTAATAACAATCTGTATAGTGCCATATCTTTATGAATCAGTGCTATTGTCTTTGTTCTTCCCAGAATTCTTCATATCATCCTCTAACTCTGGAAACTATATAAATAGTTATGTACAATAATAAATATACAAGAAGAGGAAAGAGGCCCCTGTCCCACAGAGCTTACAATCTGTTTACAATGGTTTTACTCTAAGTCGTGAATATTTTATAGTGAGCCAAACACAAAAAAGACGTATTACATTATTTACACAACAGAACATTCCCACATCTTTTCTTCTTGGGTATTAGAAGAGAGGTTCCCCATAAAGCACAATAAACTGCTAATTAGTACAATGCATTCCTTCCTGACCAGATATACACTGAAATCTTACAGTACAGAGAACCAAACAGTTACAGCCCCTTTCCCAAGCTCAGTGATTTCACACATGCTCAACAAGGAGAGAGAGGGATTGGCCAATCATATACTTTGTATCTCTTCATGCCAAACCATGAGGCGAATAAAGTTATACATAACATGGGGAGTAGATACATTTTTCATCAAATTTAAACAGGTATACCTTTAGTTAAAGGACAACTGTAAAAAATAACATTTTAGAAATGAAAAGTACTTGGGACAGGGAGGTAAGATTGATTATTTCCACTTCCCAATATTGCTTTGTTGAGGATCTACGTTACATACAGTTTTCATCTGCCAGGTTAGTGCCCTAGGCTTTCCTGTATTAAAGATAGTGCTGAAGCACTCAGGAAGACTGGCAGAAGCATTTTTCTTCATGCTGCTGCTCTTCCCCCTGCCCCAGGTACCTTTCATGCTCTCCCCCCTGCCCCTGGTACCTTTCATGCTCTTCCCCCTGCCCCAGGTACCTTTCATTTTAACTGTTTGTAAAAAACCTTCCATGTACTATAGTTCTCTTTTAAAGAAAAACACAATTCATTGTATACATCCCATTATACATTTGGACCCAGGGTGAGGGTCTAAACTGCTTGGAGTTTGCAGTTGATTGAAGCTAGACATTGTGCTGACCTTTCTGGGTCTGGCCTATGGGAAGAAGCGCTATACAAGAAATATGACTTTATATTGGTTCTATTGGACTCAGGGCACGGGTGGGTCCAAATGGAATGCAATTTTCTAAGTATTATAGTTTGTGATCTATAGTGAACCCATTGGTAACATCCTAGTGCTTCAAATCCTCACCCTAATTACTGTAATGGGGAGAGGAAGGAGGCTTGTTTGTTTTTTTATAGGTAACGTTGTACTTCAAGGTTACTTAGCAAAATAAGTATTTTATAGTAATGCATTATTTTCAATATTCGTCTTGCTCATGCTACACATTTGCTTAGTTTTGTAGTATTGATGCTTCCATGTTGTGAATATTGGTGAATATAAACTTTAATGAGACAACTCGCTGCAACTTTTTTTATACAGTGGAGTTGTCCTTTAAGATGCAATGTTTAGCTAATTACTTCAGCTGCTGCCATGCATGGAAAAGGCAAGGAGCAGCAGCAGATGACTAAGGGAACAAGGGCTGGTAAGTGTAATTAGAAGCCTTGGAAGTTTAAACCATGTGAGGGGTAACTAGTTAACATACACATTTTGGTTTTAGTGTAGAAATGCCTTTTAAAGGTCCAAATGGACTACCCATGGGGTATGGACAGTTTTAATGATGCCAACTACAAAATAACCCACGTCATTATAAAAGTCTTACCTAGATCTTGAGCTTCCGTCCCATAAACCTCCACTTCACACAGTTGGAGATATTCGGCTCGCCCAGGAATAACCACACTCACATAACGACCTACCAGCCCCTTACAGCTCAGAGTGATGGTGGCTTGGGAAACATCATTGACAGTGCCACAGCTGGGGAAACAGAAAA
This sequence comes from Hymenochirus boettgeri, assembly GCA_019447015.1. Taxonomy (NCBI): domain Eukaryota; kingdom Metazoa; phylum Chordata; class Amphibia; order Anura; family Pipidae; genus Hymenochirus; species Hymenochirus boettgeri. The sequence continues at coordinate 159,768 of JAACNH010000115.1, forward strand.
TACAGTGAAAGAGTTAATAGCATAGCAAGAGTACAGTCCAAAATTATTACTTGGTTAAAGAATCAACATGGTATCAAAGGACCAGGCTACTCTTTAATATGTTCGTTGTACTGGGTTATCCCATGTGTAATCTATGTGTGAGGCATGCACGTACATTGTAAGGGAGAATGGATGTACAGTAGTCAGAACCTGTCAGAGGAGGCACCAGAGAAGTGTGAGTAAGTGGGTAAGTTGTAAGGCCTCATTAATGGCTCACGATGCATTAATTGAAGAACGGGAGGAAAGACATAGCTATTATTTAAGGTGCCCTAGTGTTTTTTTTTTTTTAAATTACCCTACTGAGTAACCTATTGTGCAGGATTCAACAGACCTCAAAGATCCCATAACAATATAGATTAACTACACGAGATAAGAGGAATAAATAGAGGTATTAGACACTTTCTGGTTTTATCAAGAGGTCTGATTAAGTCTGGGAATGATGTGAAATAATATATTATTTGTTCTGAAGTAGAGGAACAATTGGCACAACAGAAACCTCAGATTTATAGATAAACCAGGAGTTACTTACACTGGGTTGTTATTATCTGATGAATCCCCAATACGGACTTCTGCCCCTTTAAGACGTTCACTGCAACAATCCATCCTGTTCACTATGACCACAGTCTGAATCTTGTACCTCTTCTTCAGGTCCAACTGCCACCAAGATGGATTGTCATTATTGGTGTGGGAACAGGAGCGTGAATACATATTGGATAGTGTAACACCATCAATAGCTGTGCCAGCGTTGTATTCAGGTCTGTATGTGGAGCTTTGCTTGGCCTCTCCTAATTTTGCCACATTAACTGCAAAGAAAAGCAAAATGTTTCCCTCCATGCTAAGAATGAACCCTCCCCCATGAAGTCGAAACCCCCATGAAGTCTAAACCTGAGATGTAATGTGGGTTCGATTAGAACCCAGTTTCAATTCGAATCTGAGGGTTTTGAAGTCCCGACTAAACTTTCGGAACTCCCGAGTTTCACGGAACCCAAATTTTTAAAATTTTCGATTTTTATCGAAAGTAGATAATTATCAAAAATCGAAAGTAGATAATTTTCAAAAATCAAAAATAGAAAGTAGACAATTTTTGAAAATTGAAAACCGAAAGTAGACAATTTTCAAAAATTGAAAATCGAAAGTAGACAATTTTCGAAAATCCAAAGTAGACAATTTTCGAAAATCGAAAGTAGACAATTTTTGAAAATTGAAAATCGAAAGTAGACAATTTTCGAAAATTGAAAATCGAAAGTAGACAATTTTCGAAAATCGAAAGTAGACAATTTTTGAAAATTGAAAATCGAAAGTAGACAATTTTCAAAAATCGAAAGTAGACAATTTTCAAAAATTGAAAATCGAAAGTAGACGATTTTTGAAAATTGAAAATCGAAATTAGACGATTTTCGAAAATTTAAAATTGAAAGTAGACAATTTTTGTATATCGAAAGTAGACAATTTTCGAAAACTGAAAGTAGACGATTTTCGACAATTCGAAAATGAAAAGAAACTCAACAGTTTGGAACATCTCCAATGATGAGTTACTTTTTGCGGACTTGTTTGATCCGACTCAAAATAATTATGTTGGCACAATTTCCAGAACTATCTTTACTACAACAGCCTAATGGACTAATTTTATTTTATCACATGTAGACTATAATATAATCTCCGCCTTTATAATGGTCTTACCTATCTTGATTGCTTCCTCCCCATAAACCTCCACTTCACACAGTTGGAGATATTCTGCTCGCCCAGGAATAACCACACTGACATAACGACCCACCAGCCCCTTACAGCTCAGAGTGATGGTGGTTTGGGAAACATCATTGATGGTGCCACAGCTGGAGAAAAAACAATATTAATGGTAACATCACCCAAACCCCTGATACTACCATGGGAAAAGACCTAAACCGCTAGGTCTTCATCCCTGTGTTCTATAGGGTGTGTAACAAGCTGTCAAAGTCTGTCCACTGGCCCCAGTATCTCCCGTTTCCTGCACTGTTCCCAGATTTGACCAAAGGGAAGACATCATATTCTACAAGGAGTGTGTTTCCTCATTGGTCAGTCCAGACTCGTTTCTAAACTAAAGGAACATGGTGCTGGTCCAGCGGGCAATTTAAAATCATTTTCCGATATAGGGACATGGCGAAGTCTGGATTTCTTTATAAGGCATGTCCACCCACCAAAATGACATTTTAAATTATGATAGAGAAGCCCCCCAAACCATAAGATTGTTATACCCAAAACTGTACACAAAGCTATTTATTCAGTAAGATTCCTGCAGGCAAATTGCCAAGAACAGGGAAAGATCAGAGCTTCAGATGAGCTTTCCACCTGGGGTGAGCCTGCAGCCCCCCCCCCCCCTTATGAGATTGGAGGCCGGGCCCCTGACCCCTCCACAATCTCTGCAGCGACCAGACAATTTTAAACAGCTGATCGCACATATGAAGGAAACATAAGTGGGATCAGCTGTTTAAATTACTAAACTTCCGGAACTAAACTGGAAGTTCGGGTCCGGCCTTTTACACAGCTGATTACGTGTATGTTTCTTGCATACGAGCGATCAGCTGTTTAAAAATAGCTAGTCTCTGCAGAGATAATGGGCTTGTGGCGGGCCCTACAACCGTCCAGGCAAATTATTAATGTGAATAATTGGAAAACCAGTAGAACACTTTCTCTTATTTTTTCTTAACCCAAATTCACTGCCAAGTACAGAACTATCAGATACATAAAGTTGTCCTTTAATCTACCCATCCAGGAGTGGAATGAAAAAAATTCATACATTTGTTTTGTATTTGCTTTGAACTTCTAATTTAAAGCCACTTTGGGGCTCAACAGATAATACAGACTTGCAGAAAAATCAGAAGTTACTTACACTGGATTGTTATTATCTGATGAATCTCCAATACGGACTTCTGCTCCTTTAAGACGTTCACTGCAACAATCCTTCCTGTTCACTATGACCACAGTCTGAACCTTGTACCTCTTCTTCAGGTCCAACTGCCACCAAGATGGATTGTCATTATTGGTGTGGGAACAGGAGCCTGAATACATATCGGATAGTGTAACACCATCAATAGCTGTGTCAGCGCTGTATTCAGGTCTGTATGTGGAGCTTTGCTTGGCCTCTCCTAATTTTGCCAGATTAACTGCAAAGAAAATAAAATATGTACCAGGTTTAGAGATCTATATGGATACAAACAATAGAATTCTAGTGCACAAACAATTCTAATTGCATATTGGCTACCTCCATAAGGTTCTACTACAAACAGCCTGCTAAACCCTGGATACATAAAAGCAATTAGTTCAATAAGTTGGCCAAATTATTTTAACCCCAGTCACCACGTCAAGGTTACTTTATTTAACTGGGTCCTAACCTACTGGTACTTGCCTTTTTGGCTACATCAGTTGACAGCTTCTCCTGTGTGGCCTGGATGATTGAAGCTGACTCTCTAGTACTTTGCTCAAACGATCACATGACCTAACTCTTGCCCTACAAGAGTTGACCTACAATTGGATGTTCCAATGACCTACAATTGGATGTACAACAACAACCAATTTTCTATATATTGTGTGTTACATTGAAGGTTTGACCAAGCCTTCTGGGAAATTGTACTCCACCCAGAGTTAGGTCATGTGATCGTTTGAGCAAAGTACTAGAGAGTCAGCTTCAATCATCCAGGCCATACAGGAGAAGCTGTCAACTCATGTAGCCAAAAAGGCAAGTACCAGTAGGTTAGGACCCAGTTAAAGAAAGCAAACTTGACGTGGTGACTGGGCGATTATTTGACCAACTTATTGAACTAATTGCTTTTATTTATCCAGGGTTTAGCAGACTGTTTGCAGTAGAACCTTATGGAGTTATAGCCAATATGCAATTAGAATTGTTTGTGCACTAGAATTCTATTGTTTGTATGTATTATATTTATGGTCTCTATTTGCACTTTAATGTGGATGTACAACAGCCCAATTATCTATATATGAGATCTATATGGATATCTATTGTCTAAAACCTTTTATTAAGAACTAGACAGTTAAGCCCATTATATAAATGGGCACTAGACATTCTCTCTCTCTCTCCCCTCTTCTCTCTCTCTCTCCCCTCCTCCTGTCTCTCTCTCTCCCCCAAGAACCCACAATGGTTATACCGTTGGTCCATTAGTGGGAACAGAGAAATGGACTGTTGCCCTCAGAGCGTCTGAAAGGACAGCCGAGATTTCCGCTGGGGAAACTCCCCAGATAAAAACAACCCAGTGTGATGTTCATTATATTGACCTTTTTATTTCTAATGTTCTCTGTGGAAAGTTATTTACTTTGGCATTGACTTTCAAAAAAACCTGTTCCTCATTTCCCTCACCATCGTTCTATAAAACCCCCCCACCCCTATTGACAGCTAATTCTATGTTTTTTGGACATAGAAATGAAAAATCATCCATAACTAAAATACAAAATGTCAAAGGGTTTCTTAAAGACACATAGGACCATTGTCAATGCATCTCCCATTGTACCTCCCTTATGTACAGTAGGTTGTTCAAGACATGTGCGCAATGTGGTGGTAATTGTGATGGTTCCCTGTTATCTTCCTGGCTCTTTGAATTGGGTCCCTAGTGTGGGTCACATGTGCCCACCCATTCAATCCTGATTGGTTGCTAGTGGGAGTCAGTCGAGAAAATCACAAGCAAGCAAGGGCCAAATGGAGTCAGGAGTTGGGTTATATGACTGGGCACAAGCCACCACTTTGGACAGTTTGGGTAGGAAGCACAGATACATATTTTTTTGGCTTTAAGACCCTTAACCTTAGTGACTTATATGAAGGGATTAAACGATTGCTATCGATTGTTACTGTACAATGTAATGTTTTATCTAACATTTCATTTTCTCCAGTTGTGACACACCATCAGGAGATTTCCGAAACCCCCATACACCCGTGTGCTGTAGGGATATTGCACGCATTGTGCGGATTGCGCCGCTGAGACTCTGACACGTGAGTGAGGGTTATGGGTATCAAATGTCCCCTGGCCAGGTACCAATGCTATTTACTGGACAAATAACTTGGTTAGCTACGGGCACAGCTGAGCTTTATTGACATGGGGGAGTACCCAGTCATTGCTTAGTTCTTCTGCAATACTTTACTTCACTGGCCCACAATGTACACTAATTCATCTATAATTTCACATAAGAATGAGAACATTCAAAATGGGCGATGCAGAAATAAATGATTTAAATTAGCAATTGGCTCATGTTATATCTTAGAAACAAAACCAGAGGTGGTTTTGCAAATTGACCTTTCTAAGAAGGTAAGACTCTAAGCAGTAGGTGTTGGCGTGATAGACCAATGCTACATATATTTTTTTCCTTCGTCAATATTGAAGTGATGATTCTTGTGCTTGCCCTCCTTCCTCCTATGGGGCTGGGTACCAATACAGTTTTTTTTTGGCCCAGAACTGGACAGGAGTTACCAGCCCGCAGAGGATCTTGGAATATGCAAGGAAAGGTTTGTTTTCTGAACAGTTTCCATCAGATTGTCATTTTAACAATGTAAACAGTATTTCGCTGTGGAATCTATGTTCATAACACCCTAAGCGCGTGTGGTGACATCCGTGTGGCTTTTTGGCTTCTGCGCCGATGTTGGCGGAAGGGTCGGGTTTCCAGCGTCCTCGCGTGGCCGGACTATGCGCGCATTGCACAGATCCCTGGTGAGCCGATGATTTCTCTCCATCTCCAAGATTAATTAAGAATGCAATGGGCGCCAAGGCCGCGCCAATCATTAGGGGCCCCTTTTTTTGTTACTTAGCTCTGAAGCTGGCCCCCAGAAATGTTTTCCCTTGGCCCTAGAGGCAAAGGTGCCATGGTTTTCTGCCTATGGATAATCCTGCTCTTGGCATCTTCCCATCCATCCGGTATCTAATGCCAGAGAGGGGGGGTGTGGAGAGAGAAGAGAAGGGGAGAAGAAGTTGTTGCAGAAGGGTGAGATTGGTGGAAGAGTATGTCAAATGGGGGAGAGAGAGTATACTTTTTCCTTTTGTCCCTTTTTTCCTCCCTTTTTGTTTTCCTTTTTTTTCTCTTCTTACTTTTTTTCTCTCTCTCTCCCGTCTTTCTTTTTTCGCTCTTCTCTCTCTCCTCAATCCCACGAAGAGAGAATGTCCCCCTAGTGGCCCATGTTATATAGGGTTAACCTGTCCCTAGTTTTCTTAAAAAGGTTTTAGACCAATAATATCCATATATATCTAATAATAGATAAATTGGGCTGTTGTACATCCACATTAAGTGCAAATAGAGACCATAAATATAATACATACAAACAATAGAATTCTAGTGCAAAAAAAACATCTCATTGCATATTGGTATAACTCCATAAGGTTCTACTGCAAAACAGTCTGCTAAACCCTGGATAATAAAGCAATTAGTTTCAATAGTTGGTCAAATATCGCCCAGTCACCACGTCAGTTTGCTTTCTTTAACTGGGTCCTAACCTACTGGTACTTGCCTTTTTGGCTACATGAGTTTGACAGCTTCTCCGTATGGCCTGGATGATTGAAGCTGACTCTCTAGTAATTTTTGCTCCATATACGATCGCACATTCAGCCTGATCTGGTGGGAGTGCATATTTCCCAGAATCTTGGTCAAACCTTCAATGTAAACACGACAATTTAGAAAGAAAAATTGGTTTGTTGTGTTTGTACATTCCAATGTGTGTAGCGAGTCTGTGAAACTCCAATTGTCATGTCTTCTTAACTCTTGTAGGGTCAGTCAGTTAGGGTCATGTGGATTTCGCCTTTTTGAGCAAAGTACTAGAGAGTCACTTCAATCACAATCCCAGGCCAACACACAAGCTGGTCTTACTGATGTAGCCAAAAACGGCAGTAACCAGTAGGGTTAGGACCCAGTTTTAATAAGTGAAAGCACTTGACGTGGTTGATTCTGGGGTTTTTCGAGAAATAAGTTGGTGCGACACTTTATGTGAACAGATTGCTTTTTGTATCCAGGTTTTGCGATCGCTGTTTTAGTAACACTTAGGAGGTACCAATATGCTCACACTTAGAATTTGTTTTTGTGCCACTAGAATTCGATGTTCTCGTAATCCATATTGATCTCTCTAAACCTGGTACGCAATATTTACTTTCTATCTTGGCCAGTGTGCAGTGGCGTGGGCACAAATTAGGAAGGCAAGCAATCCCTTCCACATACAGGACCTGGAAATACCCAAGGCTTACTCTGATGTATGTTAAGACACGAGTCTTCATCTCGAATTCAGCCTTTAATTCTAAGTGCCCCCCTGTTCACTAATCACTCTTTTTGGCTGGCGTTGGGGCACCTTCTTGTCAAGTAGTAGCCGTGACCAGTCGATATCTGCTGTCTTAGAATGTAAATGCTTTCCCGAGCGGGTCCGTCGCTTGATTGATTCGTTCATCATTTTATAAAACAATTCCACGTGTAAGTAACAAACTCTGATTTTGTTCTGCAACGGTCCCTGTATTAATAATCTGTTTGGGAGCGTCCCCCATATACTTGTGTCCGCCTCTTATCAAACCTTCTAAATGTGTATCATCCCACTCCCCTGGAACATGGTTAGAGTTTAATCCGCATCTCTACTCCTTACCATTGTCTCTTCCATCTTTATTAGGTTTCCTGTTTCACACTCCTGGCTCTATGTGGATACCTTTGTTTCTTCAGAAACCAAATACCGTTTAGTCTGAGTGTTTTCTAGTCCTCGGCGCTCTTGTGCTTTCCAATTTATTCGTCTTAACTTATATTAGTTATATCTCTTTGCCTGGATCGGTGCATCTCTACAAGCTGAGGGCCTCCACCGCCACCTTCTTCTCGCTTCATGTCTATACCTCATTGCGAGTCCTAGGACTTAGCTCTCCTTTAACCGCTGATTCCTTGCTCGTTCGGCCCCTTCTTCGCCTGTCTCACGACTTCTCTTCCCTCCACTGTCTCCAGTGCACATCTCTATACACTTGGGCCGTCTTTCCCGGTCTTCTTTTCTTCTCGTTATTACATCTCTGCCTTCGTAAAGGGTTCTTCCAGCTCCCGAATAATGTACAACAACTACCGGGGGGGGGGAGTTGTTTTCCCCGGACAGTTGTGTATGGTAAAAAAACGCTTGGATCCCAACTTTTTTTTGCCTTCCATATGTGCGATCAGCTTTTTTAAAATTGGCTGGTTGGCCCCGCTGCCAAGAGGATTGGGGTGGAGGGGGTTCGGGGCCCGGGCCTCCAAATCTTCATAAAGGGGGGGGGGGGGGCTGCCCCTCAAGGCCTCACCGCCCGGGTGGAAAAAGATCCATCTGAAGACTTCCTGATCTTTCCCTGTTTTTTGCATTTGGCAATTTTTGGCCCTGCAAGTCAAAATGCTGTAACGGAATAAATGCTTTGTTTTGGTGACAATATTTTTTGTCTGGGTCCCCCCCTCTTCCTTGGGTTTTTGGGGGGGGCTGTTCTCCCGCTCCTCAATTTAAAATGGTCACTTTTGGCTTGAGGTCCAGGCGCCACCAAGGATCCTTGTCGTTATTGGTGTGGGAACAGGGGTGTATGGGTAAGAGTGGCTGGGGGTTCCCATCGATGGCCACTGCAGCGGGATATTCAGGTCTGTAATTGGAACTTTGTGCAGCATCTCCAGATCTTGCCACATTGACAGCTAAAAATAATAATTGTGATTTTTAGGAAATGAACTTTAATAACAAATTACATTGAAGGGGAATTGTGGTCTCTAAACATTAGTGTTACATAAAAATATTCAATCTTACTTTTAAAATGAGCCCTAGATCATATATTAGTTAAACCCTGCTGGAAAAATTCAGCACTATAACTTCCTAAACACACGCTGCTTTCAGCAGCTTGTAGGCAGGTGCACAGCTTGAAGCCATGTAACCAGTGAAGGTAAGGAACTTGCTCGCTCGCTCCCCCAGTGCGTAGTCTGACAGGTCCCGATGGACTCTGTACTCTATGTGCATGCGCGATCCATGCGCATAGAAGAGTCAGTTAGGACCTGTCAGACTACGCACCGGGGGAGTGAGTAAGCAAGCTGGTAAGTTCCTTACCTTCTCTCCTGGCTCCTGATTGTTTTATTGAAGAACGGGAGGTAAGACACAGCTCCTTTACCTCCCGTTCTTCAATTAAACTGAATTCCAAAAATGTGTTAATACGAGTGGAGATAAATTTTAACCCTACAGTAACCCTACAGAGTTTCTTTTAACCCTACAGTAATCTACACCTAAAAAATATGAAAACTTATTTCAGGGTATTTGAAGAAGGGGAAGTGTCTTGCACGCATGCGCATACATTGTATGGGAACATGGATGTGGTCGGCACCTTTCAAAGGAAGCAGTGGTTGAACACGATCATGGGTAAGTTAGTTTGCTCTGGTCTCCTAATGAAAAATCTCCTTTACCCCATAAGCAGGTGTGCAAGTCCAAGTAAACTCTTCCATACATGTATCACCAGGTACCTCCAGGTGTAGTATCACAAATATGTTAATTGGGTGATCAAACTAATAAATTGATCACCCAATAATTTTTTTTAATGAAATCCAGAGTGCCCGGGACCTTCTTGATCTTAACATATTAAACATAAATAAGTAAAGTCATATTATTGGGTGGAGATACCCTTTACTGTGACTGCCCATGTAAACTACTATATTGTATACTCTAAGGAGATAAGAATATTAAATCATGATGGGAATAAGCTTTCATTTTTGTTGTGTATGGAGATCGGAAATCGCTGATTATTAATAGTCTGAAATAAAAGGTCATAGCTAATCTACAGCATGGATAATTATTGAACTAATTATAATATCAATGGAAAATGTCCTATTAACAGGTCAGAAAAGTCCACAAAATTCCTTTCACCATCCTGGGCATGGCCAGTTGATTTGGGAACATCTTTGTTGAATAATGGTCGATTGCCGCCTTATAAATCGCTCACTGATTTGCTCCATAGAGCAGAAAAGTCCAGGACTAGTAAACTACATTGTATCAAATTGTCTAAATTCTCTTACCTCCTGGCTTTGGACTGCATGACTGAGTCCAACCCACAGCAACACAAGCCAACAGGACCACGAGGCACCTCATCCTCCTGCCCCAATGGTCCAATGGAAAGGTGGCCATTACATTGGTGATAAAGGGGGATCTGTTTTATGTGGACTACACTCGACAGGATGTGCGTTAACTTAGTATTCCAGTATATACCAGTAGTTGTTTTGGGGGGTTGTTTTTGCTAAAAATCCCCCTTTTTAATGGTTGGCAAAGTTTTTGCTTTTGCAATTTCTACCTTTTCGGATATCAAGTAGGACTAATTGAAAAGCAATATTCCATGAAAATTACCATACCCAAGCGCTTCATGCACAATGTCCTAAAATGCCAAACCTAATACTTAAAGGGACATAATATAATCCCTCTAAAGATTGTCCCTAAAAAAACTAACTCCTGTGGGTGGCTTAGTTACGCCCCAGTGCAGGATCCTGCCCATTGTCAATTAGGATTGCATTGTTGTTTCTGAACAGTCATGTGGGCTGTCAATTTTGATTTCCATGTGATGTCCATGTGAGGGTGGTCCCCCCCTTTTCCTTGATAGCCATCTTTTAAGGCAAAGTGGAAGTGAAAAACTCTAACTTTGGCTGTAAACAAATAATACCAGGAAGGATTCCCAATAAGTTTTCTTATCCTTAAAACCGATGCGGAGTTTTTTTGCCCCCCACCACCAGAAAGTTTAACTTTCCTCAATTTTTTAAAACTAATAAAAGTTTATTTTTTTTGCTCCAACCCAATAGATTTTTAATTTTTACCTATTTGAAAGATAACATTTGATTGGTTTTGGGGAAACCATTTTTTTAAAGATACTAACTTTAATTACACCATCTCCGCTGGTTTAGTTATTAACAGGTTTGTGATAGTGACATGTTTTTGTTTTTCCCCCGAACCCCATTTCTCCCAAGGGTCCCAGAGCCATTTTTTACATAAGTGACCATTGATTATTTTTAAAGAATTTGAAATCTTGAACTTATTTCCAAACTGTTTTTCTCCTAATGGACTTTAGGGTTTTAATTTTTTTGAACTTATTTGAACGGTCTTGAACTTTAGTGAAGTTTTGGAAAGGTTGAAATGAACCACGTTTTCAGGCCCATCTCTGTCACTGTTTTTGTTCCCCTCCTTCTCCTTTTACAGTGGCAAGTCCCAAGCCCAAACCTTACTCTTCTTTAAAATGTATATTAACCCCCCCGCCCCGCCCACCCCCTTTCGAAAAGTGGGGGGTTTTGGGGGGGTAATCAACATTTTTAAAGAAGAGTCCATTTTTTTTGGCTGGACTTGCCCTTTAATCCCAAGATTATCATGCATTTCACTTTTGTCCAAAGCAGTCCAACCCTTTTTCCACTGTAGCCTCTCTTTCAGAAAAATTTTTTCCCCCCCCTAATCCCGGTCCCCCCCTTACAGTTGTTTTACTGCATTTTTTAGGCTCCACCACCACCTTGTCATTCTAACTATTCATCTACCCATAGGAAAACAACCCCCCTCCAGGCTTAATGGGCCCTTATTTACCACTAAGTGTTTCGGTTTTTTTCATGAACCCTTCGGGTCTCACTACAAGATCTGTGACATCCCATAGGCTGGTTAACCTCCCTGGCCTTTAATATCACGTGCATAGGGGTTTTATTCCAATAAAAGTTTTAATCGTGTTAAAAAATGGTGCTTAATTTTTTGCCCCAACCAATATCAGATTCTTAAATGTAACCATTTGAAGCTAAACCATCCTTTGATTGGGTTTGGGGCAAAAATTATCAAACCATTTAACGAACAGACTTTTATTGAATCTTCCCCTGGCTATTTTTTTATTGAACACTACTTTTTCCCTATCATCCACTTTCAAAGACGCTCCCCAACTTCCCTAACCCTGGGTCAACCCTGGGGTTACAAAAACTTGCTTTCCCTTTACCAAACCGAAGATAAACATTGTCAATAGTAAATACTTCGGGGCGGCATTATAAACCCAAATTATTTGGAAAAAGGTGGAGTGAGGAGACAGCTGTATACTGTCCCTATACTGTAAATAGTCAAATACTGACTCCCCACTTTAGGGCATTTGGGTGGGAGGGGCCCTTGGTCGAATTTGGGAATTAGGCCCTTGGGTATTGGAGGTTACATTTTATAAGTTTTTTTTGGGCATATTAATGCCCTTTGACACCAGACAGTTGATTGATAATCAAGAAATCCCACAGGAAATTTTCACGGCCCAACAGGAAAATTCTAAATAAACCACACTGATATGTTTTAGAGTCCCCCTCCCAGCACACAAGAAGATGAAAACAAACCGGGGAATTTTTGGTGGCTCTTTTGTGAAGGGTGTGGTGAATTTGGTAACCCTGTAAACTGTTTTTGCGTGGGATTTTACCACAAACCCGATGGAACAAAATGTCCCCCCCGACTCCCCCTGATCAATGTTTAATATTAATTTACTATTGTTTTTGATGCAACACAGAACCATTTTGTTTAAAGCAGTTGCAGTGTTGGACAATGTAAGCACACCCAATACTAAACCAGTGGGGGGGGAACTGTCCTCTCCGTCAAAAGACATGTTGTAATGGCAAGTTCCACTGGATAGCTTTACATGGTCCCTGGATAAGTTTCCTAAAAACTAAACAATAATTGAAGCAATATGGTATTAATGCGCCATATACTGTATTTTTCCCTGGTTAGGGTACCGAGGGATACTCTTATAATATTTGAGAGTTACTGGTATTTGAATGCCATATACTGTAGTTCTGTTTTGTAACATAAATACTATTTAATTATTGATAATTACTGGTATTATACATCTACTGTTTCTTCGGTTTGGTACGGGGGGATACCTATATTTGAAGAATTACTGGTTCCAAATTAATTACTCTACTTGTTAGTTTCTGGTTTGGGTACAGGGCATCCTAATATACTATTGAAGAAATTACTAGGTATTAAAACATATACTGTAAGTCCCTGGTTTGAGTAACAAGGGCATACTATCTAATAATTGAGATTACTGGTAATTACAATCGAAACCAACCTGGTATGTCAGTTTCCTTGGGTTTGGTTCGACAGTGCTACTTATATAAAATATGAGAAATTTTCCTGGTATTATACAATTACTGCTGTTAAGTTTCTGGTTGGTACCACCGTGGGGTTACACTAATATACAGTGAGAAATACTGGTATTATCCATATAAATGTGTTTCTGGTTTGGTACAAAAACCGGGTTTTACTAATATCATAATGAGATTACTGTATTAACCATCTCGGTGTACGTTGTTTTCCTGCTGGTTGGTCCGGGGAAATCTCATATAATCTTGAGAATTTACCTGGTAATTTTAAATCAATATACTGTGTTGTCTTGGTTGGTAGGGAGGATACATCATACTTGAGATTAAAACTTGTTTATACAAAACATATACTGGTAGTCGGGTTGGTAACAGGGTTACTATATAAATTTAGAATTGCTGGTAACTTAATTACCTTCTGTAGTTTTCTGGTTTGTAACGGGGAGTCCTATCTAAATATTGAGGAATTACTGGTATGAATAATACTACTGTAAGTTTTCCGGTTGGTAGGGGATACAATTATAATATTGAAAAGAATTACGGTTAGTAATACCTATACTGTAAGTTCTGGTTGGTAAACAAGGTAAATACTAAATATAATATGGAGAAATTACTGGTTTACTACATATAAAACTGTGTTCCTGGTTGGTAAAGGGATGCTATAAATAATATTTAGAAATTACTTGGTAATTCCTACAAATATACTGTAGTTTCCTGGGTGGTAAAAGGGATGCTATTATAATATTGGAAGACATTACTGTTAGTAATACATATACTGTAAGTTCTTGGTTGGTACAGGATGCTCTATAATCTTGAGAAATTCACTGGTATAATACATCACACTTGTAGTTTCCTGGTGGTCAGGGGAAATACTATATTTTTGGAGAATTTTAAATTGGTCCTTTTCATTCAAACCTTATATTACAATTAACTTTATTTTTAACTCCCTCCGGTTCCACACACTGTACTGGTAAATAAACCAAACAAGAAAATGGAACTGTTAGGGGGGGGGGCCCAGTGGGGGTGTTACAAGGTTTTTTACTTCTGTATATTTGGCCCCCCAATGGCCGTTTGAAAATGTCCCCCTGGGGCCCTTGAGACATAAGTATAAACGGTCAAAGGATAATTTTCGGGCTGTAAAGTGACCAGGAAATTCTGTTAGGTAAGATCTCCTAATGTTTTTACTTTCCCCCTACACTGGGCTTGATTGTATTATTTTATTAATTGAATTGCCCACCACCATCATTCAAAGCCTTGGTCCAACAATTAATCTTGTTAAATAAGGGATTAAAGTAATCCCAAAAATGTTTTCACTTCCCAGTTAAGGGAATGTTATCGTCCCCTCTATTCAATGGAACATATAGTCCCTCCCCTATCCAAAGGGAATTTAAAATAGTCTTCTTTAATAACAATGGGAATTGAGTCCCTATGTCATTGGAATTTATATTCTCTATTCAATGGGGAAATTATAGTCTCTATTTCCCAATGGTAATTTATAGTTCCCTCTATAACATGGGGAATAATAATCCTCCTAAAATGGGAAATTAATAGTCTCTATACAATGGGAATTTAGTCTTCTATCAATGGAATTAAAAATATTTCTAATCCAACAAGGAATTAAAAAGCGTTCCCTCTATTTCAATGGGAATTAAATTCTCTGTACATGGGGAATTATGCCTCTACACAAATGGGGAATTATAGCCCCTCTATCAAGTGGAAAACTTATAGTCCCTACATTTTACCAACAATGGGAAATTAATAGTCCCTATATATATACAATGGGAATTATCGTCTTATTTCAATGGGAATTAGAGTCCCCCCCCCCCTCTATTCCAATGGTAATTTAAATCCTAAATTTCCAATGGGAATTTTATAGTCCTATAGCAAATGGAAATATAGTCTCCTTATTCACATGAATTATAGTCCCCCCTCTACTTTCACTGGGGAACATTATAGATTCCTCTATAACATGGGAATATAGTCCCCCCTCTTATACAATGGGCATTATAAGTCCCCCCCTGTATAGAATGTGCAATTATAGTCTCTATTTCACTGGGAATTATCGTCCTCTATGTCCCATTGGAATTTCTAGTCCCTTCCTATTCAATGGGGAATATAGTCCCTTATACAATGGGATTCATCAGTTCCCCCTCCTATAACATGGGAATTTTTTATATCCCTCTATTCAATGGAAAAATTTTAATACATTTTTCCCTCCCCAATGGGAATTTAAAGTCTCTATTTCCAATGGGATTTCTAGTCCCCCTTCGGTCACAATGGGAATTTTATGTCCCCCTCAATATAACATTTGGGAATTATAGGTCCCCGCTATACAATGAAAATTAATATCCCCCCTATACATAGGAATTATATCCCCTCTTATACATGGGAAAATTAATAGTCCCCTCTATTTCATGGGAAAATTATATCTCTATCAATGGGAAGTAAGTCCCTTTCCTATACAATGGGAATTATATTCCCCCTCTATTCCATGGGAATTATAAATCTCTACTATCCAAATTGGGAATTAATAGTCTCATAAAACCAATGGGGAAAAAATTATTAGTCCTCTTATACAATGGGAATTTAAGTTCGTATCCAATGGGAATTATAGTCCGCTAATGCAATGGAATTAATAGTCTTATACAATGGGAAATTTATAGTCCTCTTACAAATTGGGAAATTAATGTCTCTATACAATGGGTAATGAGAGTCTATTTTAACAATGGGGATTTATAGTCCCCTATATACAATGGGATTATAGTCCTATCTACAATGGGATTTTATAGTCTCCTTTCAATGGGAATTATAAGTCGTCCTATTCAATGGGAATTTCAAGTTCCTCTATTCAATGGGAATTCTAGTCTCTTTTCAATGGAAGTATAGTCTCTAAATACAATGGGGAATTTATGTCTGTATACAATGGATTAATAGTCCGGTTATACAATGTGATTCTTAGTTTTCTGTGGCAATGGGAAATTCTAGTCTCTATACATGGTAATTTATAGTCCCTTCTTCTCCTGTGCCATGGGAATTATAGTCCCTCTATTCAATGGTAAAATTAATGTCCCCTCTTTACAAATGGGAAGATGTCCCTCTATAGAAAAATGGGAATATAGTCCCCCCCTCTATTAGAAAATGGTAATGATAGTCTTCCTCTTCACTGGAATTATAGTCCTCTATACCAGTGGGAAAATTATAGTCCCCTCCCTACAATGGGAAATTAATAAGAGTTCCTCCATACAATGGGATTATTAGTCCCTACAATATACAAATCCAAATTAGAGTCTTCTGTAACAATTGGGGACTTAAATAGCTCGCTAATACACATGGGAATTTTCAATAGTCCTCTATACAACTTGGAAATTATAGTCCCCCCTCTAATACAATGGGAATTATTCGTCCGTCTATTCAAATGGGACATTAATAATTGTCTATCACTAGGGAAATTAATAGTCTCTATTTCAATGGGAAATTATAGCGTCCTCTGTCCACATTGGAAATTATAGTTCTCCTAAACAATGGGAATTATATCTTTATATCTAATACAATGGTAATTATAGTCCCTATACAATGGTGAATTATCGTCTATTTACAAAATGGGGAAATGATAGCCCCCTATATACATTTAATTATAGTCTATATACAATGGGAATTATAGTTTCTCCCTATTCCAATGGGAATTTATCGTCTCTTCTATTCAATGGAAATTAATAGTCTCCCCTATTCAATGGGGAATTAGAGGTCCTCTATTCAATGGAATTAAGAGGCTCTATTCAATTGGAATTAATAGTCCCCCCCTAATTTACTGGGGAAATTATAGTCCCCGTATACATGGGGAAGTATAGTCCCCTGTATACAAAATTGGTAAATTATATCTGTCCAATACAATGTGGATTCCTAGTTTTCCTGGGCAATGGAATTTATAGTCCCTCCTATACATGGTAAATTATCAGTCCCTCTGGTGCACTGGGACTTATAGTCTCTGTGCAAATATAATTATAGTTCCCTCCTGTGCAATGTGGGAAATTAACTTCTCCCTTCCTGTTGCATGGGAATAAGTCACTGTGCAATGGGAATATAGTCCTCTATACAATGGGAATGTTATAGTCTAATAATACAGTGGGAATTATAGTCTCTGTGCAATTCTAATTTATAGTCTCTGTGCAATGGGACTTATTAGTCCCGTGTGGCCATGGAATTAGAGTCTCTGTGCCAATGGGAAAAAAAACTTATGTCCCCTCTGGTGCAATGGGAATTATAGTCCCTGGTTGCAATGGGAAATTATCAGTCTCTGTGCAATGGGAATTAATAGTCCCAACTCTGTGCAATGATATTGTTAGAGTCCCCCTCTGTGCAATGGGAAATTAATAGACTCCTTGGGTGCAATGGGAATTATATTCCTACTATCACAATTGGGAAACAATTATGTCTTTTTATCAATTTGGAATTATAAGTCTTATATACAATGGAAATAATAGTCCCCTATAAACTACCAATGGGAATTATAGTCCCCTTAATATCCAAGGGAAATTATAGTCGTATACATGGGAATTATAGTCCCCTATATACAATTGGGAATTACATAGTTCGTTATACAATTGGAATTTGGTCCCTTATAATCATGGGAAATATAGTCTTTATCCATTGGGGAATTCTACCTTATATACATGGGAATTATAGTCTACTATACAATGGGAATAATAAAGTCCCTCTATACAATGGGAATTATAGTCCTCTTATGCATGGGAATGAATAGTCCTCCGATCAATGGTAATTTAGGTCTTTTTATACAATTGTAATTATGTCTAAAATATACATGGGGAATTAAATAGTCCTCCTATAACAATGGGGAATTTATAGTCTTATCATGGGAATTATAGTCCTCTCAAATACAATGGTAAATTATACGTCCCCCTATATACAATGGGAAATTTATAGTCTCTATACAAAAAAAAAAATGGGAATTATGTCCTCATACAATTGGTAAATTATGTCTCTATACAATGGGAATTATAGTTCCTCTTATGCAATGGGATTATAGTCCCTGATATCAAGGGGAATATAGTCGTTTTAATACAATTGGAAAATTATAGTCCTCTTATCCAATGGAATTATAGTCCTATATACAATAATAATTTATTAGTCCCTATTATTATTAATCATTATTGATTTTGTTTGTTTTTTGTTGGTTTGGATGAGTTTGCAAGTAGAAGGAGTTGGTATCATTATTGTAGGTAAGATTTACAGTAGTAAAGCAGTAAAGAAATGTTAGCTGCAGCATTAATAGTAGTTACTGGGGCTTTAGTAAGTATTAGTTTGTAGCAATTCGTTTAAGTATATTAGCTGTTTGCAAGTAGTTTTTTTTTTTGTAGTAAGTAAATTAAGCAATTTAGTATTTGTATTATCAGCATTAGCATAAGGCAACCTTTTTAAATTGACACCATATAACCTAAATTAATTGTGTCTTCATGATTGTTGGGGGAAACTGGAGAACCGTCCGGTTCCAGACATGTGTCCAATGGGGATTGAACTTAGGACTTTGTAAGCTGCAAGTCCCATCACTATCACGCCAACCACTGAGCCCACCAAGCGCTTCCCACTTCAAACTTCACTTTGTCTTCTCGTACTAAAATATAAATACATTTATGTTATGCCAATCATATAATGGAATTCCCTTGGCAATAATGGTGTTAAAGGTAAGAGCCGCATACAGCTGAACGAACAACCCATCTAATTCCCCTATGACAATCCTAGGGGGCGGTTAAGGTCCCGAACGGTGGTTATACAAATAGTAGGAATGAAGAAGAGCAGGGAAGGTAAATATAATTGTTCTTTAAAGGGTCTTTATTGAATGGTCTTTAGCTCATACCTTTCCAACAATACTAGGAATGAAATGTCTTCTGCCTTCTTCTCTATGTTTTAAAAGTTTTAGAGTCTTGTAAAATTAACACTTTCCCAGAACGGCCCCTGTCCCTCTGTGTCCCTCCGGTGGACAGTCAATGTGTTATGACATACTCCCCCACCACCCCCACAAAATTATCTTTTTCTCAAGCTATTTTTACGCCTGCAACCATGTCCTGTCCCTTGCCCTCTAACACCTTTCAGGAATGGAAAATATTTTTCATGCTTGTGGGCATCTTAAATGATTTGAAAAGCTTGGGTGGGTCTTATGTGTTCCAATCTGAGGATATGTTCCCCCAGTCAGTAGAAATACAAGTGGGCAAGGCTCTAGACTTAATAAACCTGAAAAGGTATGGCCGGCCCTGGCTTTTTTCCTTCGCCCAGCACTTTCCCCTGGTCTCACCACCAAGCCCCTGGGAAAATGCCCCTTCCCCCCAGAATAATACTATCAGAAAAAAAAGCAAAACAACCACTGGTGATCGTAAAAGTCCCACACAACTTGTATTCCATATTTGGTTTTTTAAAAAATGTTAATAAACAAATGTAGAAAAAAAAAATGGGTTTTTAACCCTAACGCGTTTCGGACGTTTCGAAAGTCCTTACATGTGTATAACCACTTTCCCTATCTCTTCCTCTGTAACCAAACCCCTTCCTCATACTTTTTTGAGACTTTTCAATTAACACCACTACATATTCCTTTAGCAAATCTTTACAATGTTTTATAATGGTCCCTTTAAGGTTACAAAACCCCAACATAATCTATCCCGTTAAAAATAACATCTATAATTCAGTAATGTTTTAATCCATAATATCCACTAAACAACAATATTCTCTAAACCATTTCTTCAAACAATAAAGTTGGAACATATTCCATTGATTACAATCTTTTAATGATGTCTTTTATAATTGGTCCCTAATAGTTTACCAACCCCATCATATCCCTTAAATGGAAAACATTTAGGATCATATGTTTAATCCATAATATCTCACTAGAACCATTTCTTCAGGACCTAAAGTTACATAATCGCCATTTATACAATCTTTATGGTGTTATAATGGTTCCTAGTGAACAAACCCCCACATCATAGCCCTTTTTAATGTACATCTAAGATTCCACTATGTTTTGAATTTCCATACTATCTCAACTAACCATTCCCTTTTCTTCAGAACAATCAGTGACCATAAAGTCCCATTTTATACCTTAATCTTTATGATGTTTAATGGTCTAGGTAAACAAAACCCCCAACCTATGCCCTTTAAATGTAACATCTAAGAATCATAGTTTTAATCCATAAGATCTTCACTAACACCATTTTCTTCTTTCAGACAATAAGTGACATATCCCCATTTATACAATTTTTTTATGATGTTTTTTAATAATGGGGGTTCCTATGTAACACAACCCCCACATAATCCCGTTTAAAAAATGTCACATTTAGATCAATTAATGTTTTTAACCCAATGAATAATCCTCACTAAAACCATTTTTCTTCAGACAATAATTACATATCCCATTAATACACTCTTTTTATTATTTTTATAAGGGTCCCCCCCTATGTAACAAAAACCCCACCAATATTCCCTTTTAATGAACTTTTAGATCAATCTGTTTAAATCCCCATAAATATCTCAACTAACCATTTTCTTTCAACAATAAGTGGAACAAAATGGCCATTTTATGATTGAATCCCTTTGGATTCCCTACCCAAATCCACCCTTTATACTGGCTGTACTTTGGATAGACTGCATCTAGAAATTATGTTCCCTAGGGGTCATTTTCAAGGTGGAAATTGGCATTATTTCCCATTTGTAATGGAGAATCACATTGTGGAAAATGATTGTTTGGTGCCTTATGGAAGTGTCCCCTCCAAGGAATTTTTTCACATTTTCCTCCTTGGAACAATTTTTGCTTTTTCCCTTCTTCATCAGGATGAACAACCCACAGCAACACAAGCCAACAGGACCACGAGGCACCTCATCCTGATGAAGAAAAAGCAACATGTCAAGGAAGAAAATGTGAAAATTCCTTGGAGACACTTCCATAAGGCACCTAACATCATTTTCACCATGTGATCTCCATACAAATGGGAAATAATGCACATTCCTACCTTTAAAATGACCCCAGGAACATAATTCTAGATGCAGTCTATCCAAAGTTACAGCAGTATAAAGGGTGGATTTGTAGGACTCCAAAGGGATTAAATCATAAATGGCATATGTCACTTATTGTCTGAAGAAATGGTTAGTGAGATATTATGGATTAAACATATTGATCTAAATGTTACATTTAAAGGGATATGTTGGGGTTTTGTTACCTAGACCATTATAACATCATAAAGATTGTATAAATGGGATATGTCACTTATTGTCTGAAGAAATGGTTAGTGAGATATTATGGATTAAACATA
>JAACNH010000115.1:183489-194827 GCA_019447015.1 Hymenochirus boettgeri
ATTGTATAGAGACTATAATTCCCATTGTATAGAGACTATAATTCCCAATGTATAGAGACTATAATTCTCATTGTATATAGACTATAATTCCCATTGTATGGAGACTATAATTCCCATTGTATGGAGACTATAATTCCCATGGTATAGAGACTATAATTCCCATTGAATAGAGACTATAATTCCCATTCTATAGAGACTATAATTCCCATTCTATAGAGACTATAATTCCCATTGTATAGAGACTATAATTCCCATTGAATAGAGACTATAATTCCCATTGCACAGAGACTATAATTACCATTGTATAGAGACTATAATTCCCATTGCACAGAAACTAGAATTCACATTGTATACAGACTATAATTCCCATTGTATACAGACTATAATTCCCATTGTATAGAGACTATAATTCCCATTGAATAGAGACTATAATTCCCATTGAATAGAGACTATAATTCCCACTGAATAGAGACTATAATTCCCATTGTATATAGACTATAATTCCCATTGTATATAGACTATAATCCCCATTGTAAATAGACTATAATTCCCATTGTATAGAGACTATAATTCCCATTGTATAGAGACTATAATTCCCATTGAATAGAGCTTTCCCATCACCAAAGCGCCACAGACCTCACCCCCCCAACTAATTATGCGAGGGAATTTTGAAAATTTCGATTATGTCTAGAATCTGTCTCTGAATCGCTAAACAAGGATCCGTTCAGATTCAACAAGAGGAATCATGCCAAGTATGCAGGGACATGATTCAACAAAAAGGGTTAGAAAAAAATCTGTATATCTAACGGTAACAGTTCAGTGGAAAATATTTTTTTTTTAATTATTGATTATTCCCTGCTGTTGACATTATGAGCGGACATTTCAGGTTCTGTAACATCCTTGGATGTCCTAGCAACAGTAATTTCATAATGATTGGCTGTTGAGATGGGTCACACATGCTCAGATCTCTACTGAGCAAATGAATGAACCCAGTGCGGGTCAAGGGCACAAGTCCATAACGGTCTGTACTAGGGGTCCTGCAAACAGGAGTCAGTATTTTCAGAAGCATGTATTATCCACAGAAACACTGCTGAATGGGAAAGGGGTTGGCACTGATAAAAATAGATGTTATTGGTGATTGGGAACATTTGGATGTATCTTTTTCCCAATTCAAAAAATGTAAAAATTTTGAAAAAAATGGAAAGATTTGAAAAAATTTACAATTCTCAAAGTGTGAAAAGTTTCAAAATCCAAAACGTTTGAAAAAGTTTCAGATTCATTGAAATCCTATTAAAGTTTCGATTCAACTCAGGTTTGAGTTCTAGTCCATCTCATGCAACAGCAGAAGATAACCGGGAACGCTTGAAGCTTTAGTTACAATTTTGAGAGCTACGGGCCAGTAGGAGAGTCCGAAGTTCGCAAATCCGTACGCTCGAGGGATCCACAAATTTTCGAAAAAAATTTGAAAATTCGAAAATCGGCAAGCGGACCATTAAATGGAAAATACGAGGAAATCCTCGTAATTTTGAAAATGTCGAAAAATACGTTATTCCAAAATACAAAGAAATCCTCATAATTTCGAAAAAATTTCGAACAATAAAAAAAACAAATTCCTCGTTTAAATTCGAAAATTTTCGAAAATAAGTATTTTCACACATTTTCGAAAATCCGAGGAAGAAAGAAATTTTCGTATCGAATAATTGTCGAAAATACGAGGAAATCCGCGGTTTCAGAAGTTCGGAAAGGCGGAAAATCCGAAAATCTGCCGTTTCGCAAACGGGATACATCCGAGGCGGATCCGTGGTTCCGATCAGTTGAACCGGCCAAGCCTACGGCCCATCTATCTCGTTCTACAACCTACCTATTAGAGAGACATGTTTAGCAGTTAAACATATAATCAGTTAGGAAAAGAGACAACACTTGAACTAGAAAGGGAAAGTTGAATTATAAACTTCTAAATTTTGGGAGGGAAAGTGTGTGTGTTTGAACAACTCGAACTTTGAACTAGTTCGTTCTCCCAGACTCGGGGGTTGTATTTTCGATAATTATAGTTAAATGAGGAATTATCAAAATTACGGACCATTCGCTAACATAGAATGTATGGTTATTTCAGTAAACACTCGAATGGAAGGATCGTTTTTGCTAACACTAGAAATGTAGTTCGTTAACCCTCGAACTGCAGCTTCAATTTCCGGCAAACCTTACGAAATATCATTCGTTTTCAGTAACCCTTGAAGGTACGGATCATTTTCGATAACTCTCGAAAGTAGGTTCGTTTTCGATAACCGACAAAGGGTCCAGGAGGTGTAACTACATGGTTTAAATTGGTCTAAATTCTCGTACCTCTGGCTTTGGACTGCTGACTGAGTACCAACCAACAGAACACAAGGCCAACAGGACCCACGAGGCACATCAGCCGAAAGGAAGAAAAAAAAAAGCAAAATGGGAAAATTTCAAAGGACTCTTCAATAAGGCCACCAAGCATCATTTTTCACCTCGTAAAAAGACAATTATACCCCTCCCCTCCCCACTATCACCTTTCTCATTAATTGCACACAGAATGAGGTCCACTAAACTGCTGGGTTTCTTATCTTTGGCTTATAACAAATGGATTGAGGGAGGAAACCAGCGTAACAATGGACTTTGGTAAGTAATGCTGCTTAGCTAAACTAAGAAGAACCCAGGATGGGAAGACCTAGCTGTTTAGGTCCCTTAAATGGACAAGGCTCCGTGGATGAGGGAGATAACGAAAAAAGTTCTTCCTTTAGCTCATAGTTGCATTAAGTTGCCTTGTTTTTTAATACAAGATTGGTCCATTTTTTATTTGTATCTCGGCCACTGTTAATTCTATCTCGGCCATGTTAATTCTATCTCGGGCCAATGGTTAATTCGATCTCGGCATGGTAATTCTATATCGCGCAATAATGTTAATTCTATTAGGCCATGGTAATTTCTATCTCGGCCATGTTAATCTATCGCGGCCATGTTAATTCTTATCTCGGCCATGTATGCTATCCGGCCATGTTAATTCTATCTCGGCCATAATGTTATTAATCTATCTCGGCCATGTTTAATTCATCTCGGCATGTTTAATTCTCATGTCTCGCCATGATGTTAATTCTATATCGGCATGTTAATTTCTATCGCGGCCATTGTTAATTCATCTCGGGCCATGTTAATTCTATGCTCGGCCATGTTAATTCGATCTCGGCCAATTAATTCTATCTCGGCCATGTTAATCTCTATCTCGGCCAGGTTTAATTCTATCTCGGCCATGGTAATTCTTATCTCGAGGCAAGTAATTCTATCTCGGCCATGTTAATTATATCTCGGCATAATGTTAATTATATCTAGGCCATGTTAATTCTATAATCGCCATGTTAATCCTATCTCGGCCATGTTAATTAATCTCGGCCATGTTCTTCTATCTCGGCCATGTTAATTCTATCTCGGCCATGATGTTAATTCTATCTCGCCATGTGAATTCTATATAGGCCATGTTTAATCTATCCTCAGCCCTGTTAATTCTATCTCAGCAATGTTAATTCTATCTCGGCCATGTTATCTATATCGGCATATGTAATTTAATTCTATTCGGCCATGATGTTTAATTCTATCTCGGCCATGTGAATTCATATCGCCATGTTAATCGATCTACAGCAATGTTATTCTATCTCAGCCATGTTAATTCATCTCGCCATGTTAATTCTATCTCGGCCATGTTAATTCTATCTCGGCAATGTTAATTCTATCTCTCCATGTTAATTTATCTCGGCCATGATGTTAATTTATCTCGGCCATGTTGTTAAATTCTATCTCGGCCATGTTAATTCTATCCGGCCATGTTAATTCTAGCCGGTTGTTAAATTCTATCTCGCCATGGAATTCTATCCGGCCATGATGGTATCTATTCTCGGCCACAGGATGTTAATTCATATATCGGCCATGATGTATTCTATCCGGCCATGAGTAATTCTATCTCGGCCATTGTTAATCTATCTCGGGCCAATTAATTCTATCCGGCCATGTTAATTCTATCTCGGCCATAATGTTATTATATCCGGCCATGTTAATTAAGCTCGGCAATGTTTAATCTATCCGGCCATGTTAATTCTAT
Organism: Hymenochirus boettgeri; assembly: GCA_019447015.1. Taxonomy (NCBI): domain Eukaryota; kingdom Metazoa; phylum Chordata; class Amphibia; order Anura; family Pipidae; genus Hymenochirus; species Hymenochirus boettgeri. Next base: position 187,607 of record JAACNH010000115.1, read on the forward strand.
CCGGGGCCATGTTTAATTCTATCCGGCCCATGTTAATTCTTCTCGGCCATGATGTTAATTCTATCTTCGGCCATGTGAATTCTATCTCGGCCATTGTTAATTCATCTCAGCCTGTTAATTAGATATCAGCCATGTTAATTCTTCGCGGCCATGTTAATTTATATCTCGGGCAAGTTAATTCTATCTCGGCCCATGTTAATTCTATCTAGGCCATGTTACTTCTATCTCGGCCAGAGTTTAATTCTATCTCGGCCAGTTAATCTATATCGGCAATGTTAATTCTATAAGGCCATGTTAATTCTACGCGGTCATGTAATTCTATCTCGGCCATGCTTTAATTCTATCTCGGCCATGATGTAATTCTTTATTCTCGGCCATGATGTGAAATTCTATCTCGGCCATTGATGTAATTCTATATCGGCCATGAGGTTAATTCTATCTCGGCCATGATGTTAATTCTATCTCGGCCATGTTAATTCTATCGCGGCCATGTTATCTATCTCGGCAGTTTAGTCTATCCGGCCATTGTTTATGCTATCTCGGCCATGATGTTAATTCTTATCGCGGCCATGATGTTAATCTAATCTCGGCCATGAGTAATTCTATCTCGGCCAGTTTATTCTATCGCGGCCATGTGTTAATTCTATCTCGGCATGTTTATTCTATATGGCCATGTTTATCATTCGGCCAGGATGTTAATTCTATCTCGGCCAGTGTTAATTCTATCTCGGCCTGTTTGTAATTCTATCTCGGCCATGATGTTAATCTATCTCGGCCATGTTTTTAATTTCTATCTCGGCCCATGTATTCTATTCGGCCATGTTATCTATCTCGGCATAATGTTAATCTATATCGGCATGGTAATTCATCTCGGCCATGTTAAATCCTATCTCGGCCATGTTAATTCTGATCTCGGCCATGTTAATTCTATCTCGGCAATGTTAATTCTCATCTCGGCCAGATGTTAGTAATTCTATCTCGGCCTGTTAATCTAGCTCGGCCATGTTAATTCTATCTCGGCAATGTTAATTCTATTCGGGCCATGTAATTCTATCTCGGACATGTTAATCTATCTCGGCATAATGTTAATTCTATCTCGGCCATGTTAATTCTATCTCGGACATGTTTAATTCTACCGGCCATGTTAATCTATCTCGGGCCATGTTATTCTATCTCGGCATGGTAATTCTATCTCGGCCATAATGTTAATTCTATCTAGGCCATGTTAATTCTATCTCGGCCCCCCATGTTAATTCTATCTCGGCCTGAGGTTAATTCTATCTGGCATGTTAATTCTATCTCGGCATGTTATTCTATTCGGCCCTGTTTGTTAATTCTATCTGGCCATGGTTTTAATCTATCTCGGCCATGTTAATTCTATCTCGGCCAATTATTCTATCTCGGCCATGTTAATTCTATCTCGGCCATGTCTAATTCATCTCGGCCATGTTAATTCTATCTCGGCCAATATCTATTCGGCCAATGTTAATTCTATCTCGGCCATAATGTTAATTCTATCTCGGCAATGTTAATTCATATCGGCCAGTTAATCCTATCTGGCAAATGCTTCCAATTCTATCTCGGCCATGTTAATTCTATCTCGGGCCATGTTAATCTATCTCGGCCATGATGTTAATTCATATCGGCCATGTTAATTCTATCTCGGCCATGTTAATTCTATCTCAGCACATGTAATTTCTATCTCAGCATGGTTAATTCTATCCGGCCATGTAATTCTATCTCGGCCAGTGAAGTCTATTCGGCCATGTTATTCTATCACGGCCATGTTAAGTCTATCTCGGCCATGATGTTAATTCTATCTCGGCCTGTTAAATTCTATCTCGGCCTGTAATTCTATCTCGGCCATGTTAATTCTATCGCGGGTCAGGTTAATTCTATCTCGGCCATTCTAATTCTATCTACCGGCCATGATGTTAATTCTATCTCGGCCTGATTGATATGTTAATTCTATCTCGGCCATGATGTTAATTCTATTCTCGGCCATGAATAGTTAATTCATCTCGGGACTGATGGTTAATTCTATCTCGGACCATGATGTTAATTTCGATTCGGCCATGTTACTTCTATCGCGGCCATGTTTATTCTATCTGCCATGTTCTTATTCTATCTCGGCCATGTTATTCTATCTCGGCCCATGTTTATTCTATCTCGGCAATATGTTTATTCTATCTCGGCCTGATGTTAATTCTATCTCGGCCATGTAATTCTATATCGGCCATGTTGTTAATTCTTATCTCGGCCATGAGGTTATTCTATCTCGGCCATGTAATTCATATCGGGCCATGTTAATTCTATCTCGGCCATGTTAATTCTAGCTCCGGCCATGTAATTCTAGCCGGCCATGTGAATCCTATCTCGGCCATGTTACATTCTATTCGGCCATGTAATTCTATCATCGGCCATGTTAATTCATATACGGCCATGATGTAATTCTATCCGGCCATGTTACTTCTATCTCGGCCATGTTTAATCTATCTCGGCCATGTTAATTCTATCTCGGCCATTGATGTTAATTCTATCTCAGCCATGTTAATTCTATCTCGGCCAGTGAATTATATTCTTCGGCATTGTTAATTCTATCTCGGCCATGTTAATTCTATATCGGCCATGTTAATTCTATCTCGGCCATGGAATTTCTATCTCGGCCATGAGTTAATTCTATCTCGCATGTTAATTCATCTCGGACATGTTAATTCTATCCGGCCAGTTAATTCTATCTCGGCCAGTTATTCATCTCGGCCATGTTAAATTCTATCTCGGCCATGAGGTTAATTCTATCTCGGGCATGTTAATTATCTACTCGGCCATGTTAATGCATCTCGGCCATTGTTTGTTAAATTTATATCTCGGCCAGGTTAATTCTATCTCGGCCATGTTTTTATTATATCTCGGCCATGGGGTTATTCTATCTCGGCCATGTTTATTCTTCTCGGCCAGTTTATTCTATCTCGGCCATGAGGTTAAATTCTATCTCGGCCATGGTAATTCTATCCGGCAATGTTAATTCTATCTCGGCCATGTTAATTTATCTCGGCCATGGTAATTCTATCTCGGCCATGTTAATTCTATCTCGGCCATGATGTTAATTCTATCTCAGGCCATGTTAATTCTATCTCGGCAATGATGTTAATTCTACTCGGGCCATGTTTTTTTTTTTTTTTTTAATTCATCTCTGCCATGTTTAATTCTATATGGCCATGTTAATATATCCGGCGGTTTAAAATAAAGCACTTTAATCAAAGACATCTGGAGGGCTTTTAATTTGTGAGATTTTTTGTGCGGGGATGAGTTTCTGCCAACAAAAGAATGGTACAAGTTACTGTATTGATACATTAAAGTAGAGTTGGTCCAGAGGAAATTTCCGATTGCCACTGGCAAGTCAGGAAGGAAATGTTTCCCCTTTATAATTCTGGTTGTGTGTTTTTCCCCTTCCTCTGGATGAAACAGTAGGCAGGAATTGAGGATATTGCTTAGAAAGGACGACGAGGAAGGAAGATAGTTTCACAAGTATAACTTTATATTTTTATTATTTGCACTTCTAAAAATTATATGAAGATATATAAATTTCAACTCAATGCAGAGTAAATTTACACTACAGTGATTTTAATACAATTAAACTGGGGAATTCTAAGTTAAGTCCAAAAAACTAAGAAGAGCCTCGAGAAACCATTGCCAAGTGCACTGAGCTCTGAAAAGGTTTGAGAAACACGGTATTAAAGTGCTCGTATTAAAAGTAGGTTAGAAATAAATGAGTAAAAAATACATTAAGTGCAGCTAACATCTAGATAAGGCCAGACATAAATTTTTTTTTATCCATCGTTTATTGTGTATAACACAATCCCTTTATTCTGTTTCTTTATACATATTTCTGCTTCAACTGCCTTCATCCATATACATTTAAGATTCATTTAAGCAGTGCTTAAAAAAATTAATAAGGGATTAAAAGACTCACTCCCAGCATTTTAAAGAAATGGGCACAGTCATGCCAAAGTTTTTCCTTAATATCCCTATCATAACAGTTGATTATAGCAAACCAACAACTGGGGGGACTCTCCCAATAAAGGAGGACGCCCCACTCGTGTGCCTGAACCCCTCTCCACTAGACCGGAAAGTAGTCTTTCCTATCACTTTGATTTATCGGTTGTCACCCACTGTACCACTATGGTATTATTAATGACTTTAGTTGAAGGGATGATTAGAGTTTTAAATATTTTAATTATTGGTCCCAGATAGATTATGAAGAATAAAGGACGGTTATTATTATATTGAAAATAATACAGAGTTTGGTTGCAGTCTGCTTCCTCTCTTTCTATTATTTTTTATATTGTATTTTTTCCAGACTAGCACTGTACACAATGTGTAAGGATATACTAGTACAGTGGCCCGGATCACCTTCTCCCTTGTTTATCCCATAAAGGGAAGTCTCCTTCTCTGCTATGGAGACGGGGGGACTGGGAGTGATCTAAAATGGTCTCGATACATAAAATTTTAGAAATGTTTTGATAGATAAGACTCACATTTTATACAAACAGCAAATAATTGGGTGTTATACAGAACTTCCTTACACTTCTCTTTCAGTTGTAGACACTGGTAGAAGTTTTAGCATTAACAAGAGGTGGGACTAAAACTTCCTTTTGACTATCAATATTAAAAATAGGAGTACGCAACTGTAAGAAAGAACATTTATTAACTTAATATAGTAATGGATGGGGACATTAGGTGCAGCCTAATTTTAAGTGTTACTATTACTTTATATGGATATATTTATGGTTATTTAGATGGCAATAGTAGAAATAAACCCCACATACATAACATCTTTCCTAGATGTAATATTATATACCTCCCACCTCCTTGTTTTAGCTCATAATTGTTAAAAAAAAATCAATAAATACACATAACGGTGCATCCCCAATTATACTTATTCACTTATTAATTAATCTTTATCATTTACAGATCATGGATCCTCTCGTTAAGAGGGACTTAGAACCTGTACTGTCAAACCTATTCCTTAGTATATTAAGAAAATAAACAATAAGTAATACACTATCTACGACAAAATACAGAATAATAATATATACAAATCATACTACTACGACTTACAGAACATACTACGACGACGTACTACTATAATTATTGTTCTGTAATTATAAGAACGAAATACAAGCATAATACAATTACTACTACTATATCTAATGAAGTATAAGAATAACACCACTAACATATACGGATAAAGAAGATTTATGGTGGACAGATGCATTATAATAAGACACAATCATAGCTACAAAAGCCGGGATCTACTCAGATAATAATAATATAATATGTACTATACTACAGATTATCATAACTCATAATGATAATGGAAATAGAATAGATGAAGATAATAATAATGCTACTACTATTACGTGATAATGCTACTATACTATACTACTATAATATACTACTACTACTACTATGATATAATAATAATAATAATATAATAATTGTACTACTACTACAGATACTAATAATCTAATCCGATACGACTACTACTACGGCGCTACTACTATATGAAATAATAATAAAGCAATCCTACTACTGCTACTACTACTACACAACTTGCTACTACTACTATATGTAATAATAATAATAATTATAGACTAACAATTTGACTACAAACTAATACTATTATCGATACTACTAATATAATAATAATAATCCTACTCTACTACTACTATACTACTACATTAAAACTAATAATAAAACAACCGTATACTACTACTATAGGATATAATAATAAGTAAATACTAATATAATATACTGTAATAAAATAACCTATATATAATAATAATAATAATAATAATAATAATAATAATAATATAATTAGTAATGGCTGTTTTTGAAAAACTGGATTAGGTCCCATTATCCTTTATTTTCTTACAATTCCCATTGTATATAGACTATAATTCCCATTGTATATAGACTATAATTCCCATTGTATAAAGACTATAATCCCCATTGTATATAGACTATAATTCCCATTGTATAGAGACTATAATTACCATTGCATAGAGACTATAATTCCCATTGCATAGATACTATAATTCCCATTGCATAGAGACTATAATTCCCATTGTATAGAGACTATAATTCCCATTGTATAGAGACTATAATTCCCATTCTATAGAGGCTATAATTCCCATTGTATAGAGGCTATAATTCCCATTGTATAGATACTATAATTCCCATTGTATATAGACTATAATTCCCATTGTATATAGACTATAATTCCCATTGTATAGAGACTAAATTTCCCATTGTATAGAGGCTATAATTCCCATTTTATATAGACTATAATTCACATTGTATGGAGGACTTTAATTCCCATTGTATAGAGACTATAATTCCCATTGTATAGAGACTATAATTCCCATTGTATAGAGACTATAATTCCCATTGTATATAGACTATAATTCCCATTTTATAGAGGCTACAATTCCCATTGAATAGAGACTATAATTCCCATTGCACAGAGACTATAATTCCCATTGTATAGAGGCTATAATTCCTATTGTATATAGACTATAATTCCCATTGTATAGAGACTATATTTCCCATTGTATAGAGGCTATAATTCCCATTTTATATAGACTATAATTCACATTGTATAGAGACTATAATTCCCATTGTATAGAGACTATAATTCCCATTGTATAGAGACTATAATTCCCATTGTATAGAGACTATAATTCCCATTGTATAGAGACTATAGGATTATCATCATCAGTGCGCTTATACATATGGGGCAATTACTATTACCTCTTATCCTGGGAATTAAGTCCTCTAGACAATTGGGAATTATAGGTCCATATAATACTGGGAAGCTATGTAGCCCTCTATACAATGGTTTAAAGTGTGATATATATAGTCCAAACTCTTACCATTGGGAAACAATTAACAGTCTCTATATACAAATGGGGTATTAAGTAAGCCTTCTATACATGGAATTATAGCTATATAAATGGGAATAGTCGATATAAAAGGGGAATTATAGCTCTACAATGGGAAATCCTCTATACTGGATTTGCTCTATACAATGTGGCATTCTAGTTCTAATACAATGGAATTATAGTCTCATTACAATGGGAATTATAGTCTTACTATAATGGGAATTATAAGCCTCTATACATGGGAATAATACCTCTATACAATGGGTAATTAAGC
>JAACNH010000115.1:195052-232659 GCA_019447015.1 Hymenochirus boettgeri
CTACAGTATATGTATTAATACCAGTAATTCTCAATATTATATAGTATCCCCGTACCAACCAGAACTACAGTATATGTATTAATACCAGTAATTCTCAATATTATATAGTATTACTGTACCAACCAGAACTACAGTATATGCATTAATACCAGTAATCCAATATTATATAGTATCCTGTACCAACCAGATCTACAGTATATGTATTAATACCAGTAATATCTCAATATTAATAGTATCCCTGTACCAACCAGAACACAGTATATGTATTAATACCAGTAATTCTCAATATTATAGTATCCCCGTTACCAACCAGAACTTACAGTAATGTATTAATACAGTAATTATCAATATTATATAGTATTACTGTACCAACCAGAACTACAGTATATGCATTAATACCAGTAACTCTCAATATTATATAGTATCCCTGTACCAACCAGAACTACAGTATATGCATTAATACCAGTAATTCTCAATATTGTTTAGTTTTAGAAACTTATCCAGACCACTTTTAAAGCTATCCAGTGAACTTGCCATTACCACATCTGCCGGAGGACAGTTCCCCCACTGGTAGATATTTGGTGAATTACATTGTCACACTGTCACACTGCTTTAATAAACTGGTTCTGTGTTGCATCAAACAATAGTAAATAATATAAACATGATCAGTGGATTCGACATTTTGTCCCATCTGGGTTTGTTGGTAAAAATCCCACGCAACATTTCTACAGTGTTACCACATTACCACACCCTTCACAAATAGCCACACAATCCCCGTTTGTTCTATCTCTGTGCTGGAGACTCTATACATCTCCTTGTGTTTTATTTTAGAATTTTCCTGTTGGTGCCTTGAAATTCCTGTGGATTCTTTATTCATAATCACTGTCTGGTTTCAAGGGCATTAATATTGCCCAAAACTTGTCTAAATGTATCTATCAATACCCAAGGCTAATTCCCCATCTGACAGCCCTCCCACAAATGCCCTAGTTGGGGAGTCAGTATTCTATTACAGTATAGGGACAGTATATTACAGCTGTCTCCTCACTCCACCTTTCCAATAATTTGGGTTTATAATTACGCCCCGGAGTATTTACTATTTACAATGTTTATCTTTCAGGTTTGGTAAGGAGCAGTTTGTACCCAGGGTAGAAGTAGTGGGGAGCGTCTTTTAAGTGGATGATAGGAAAGTAGTGTTAAATAACTATCAGGGAGATTCAATAAAAGTTCTTGTCGTTTAAAATGGTGCTAATTTTGCCCCAACCAATCAGATGTTAGCTTTCAAATGTTACATAAGATCTGATTGGTTGGGGCAAAATTAGCACCATTTTAAACGATAAGAACTTTTATTGAATAACCCCTATGCACTATATTAGCAAGGTAACCAGCCTATGGGAGTCACAGATCTGTAGTGAGACCAGAAGTCATGAACCTAACTAGTGTAAATAAGGCACCATTAGCCTGCAGGGTTTGTCCTATGGGTAGAATGAAAGGTGTAGCCTAAAATGAAGGAACCTGTAAGACAGGATTAGGGGACATTTCTGAAAGAAGAGGCTACAGTGGAAAAGGGTTGGACTGCTACAAAGTGAAATCCATATTATCTTGGATTAAAGGGCAAGTCCAGCCAAAAAATGACTCTTCTTTAAAATGTGTATTACCCCCCCAAACCCCACTTTTCGAAAGGGGGTTGGGGGGGGTAATATACATTTTAAAGAAGAGTCATTTTTGGGCTGGACTTGCCCTTTAAAGAGAAGGAGACAAACAGTGACTAGAGATGGCTGAACTTGGGTTCATTTTCAAACTTTCAAACTTCACTAAAAGTTCAGAAGTTCAATAGTTCAAAAATTAACCCATTAAAGTCAATTAGGAGAAATAGTTTGAAAAGTTCAGATTCAATTCTTTAAAAATATCAATGGTAACTTATTGTAAATGGCTCTGGGACCTGGGAAATGGTCTGGGGAACATGTCACTATCACCAAAACCTGTTTAAATACTAACAGCGAGATGTAATTAAAGTTCTTATCTTTAAAAATGTTTCCCCAACCAATCAAATGTTATCTTTCAAATAGTAAATAAAATCTCATTGGTTGGAGCAAAAATAACTTTTATATTTAACATTGGAAAGTTAACTTCTGGTTGGTTGGGGCAAAACTAGCATCGTTTTTAAGGATAAGAACTTTTATTGAATCTCCTTGTATTTACTTTGTTTACAGCCCAAGTAGATTTTTCACTTCACTTGCCCTTTAAATATGCTATCAAGAAAGGGACACATCACATGACATCACATGACATCACATGACTGTTCAGAAACACAATGCATCCTAATTGCAATGGCAGATCCTCACTGGGAGTAAATAGCCACCCACAGGAGTTTTTTAGGGAAATCTTTAGAGGGATATATTTGTCCCTTTAAGTATAGTTTGCCTTTAAGGACATTGTACATTGAGCCGCTGGTAGTGGTAATTTTTGCAATGGAATATTGCTTTTCACTTTATTCATTACTTTATATCCGAAAAGAGAAATTGCAAGCAAAAATTTGCCAACATTAAAGGGGGATATTTAGCAAAACCCCCAAAACACTAATGTATATACTGAGTACTTATTAGTATTGCGAAACACTCAACAATGTACTGACACCTTCCATGGACCCATTGGCAGGCTAAATGCGTTTTGGCCGTTCAGACTTGGCGATTTTCAATGGCTGAACTTAACACATTAAAACACTTTTCGGCATTTTATAAAAACGATTGAGCTGTTACCGCAGCGATGTATGGCGAAAAGCGAAACGTTGAAAGGCGGCGGTAAAGACTTTTCCCCACTGGTTATCACTGCTTTTTAAATTGCGAAAAATCCAAATTTGCCGAAAAGGCGGCGATAACGGAGGTAAAAAATGTAACGAGCCTTTATAAATATGCCCCTAAGGGCATCGCACAATTGCATGTGATTTTGTGTGCGTTTGCGCATGCGTTTTTCAATAGAAAACGCGGTTAAAATTTGCGCTTAAAAATGCGGAAAGCAAATCGCAATCGCATGCGCAATTTCAACGCACCCAAAAATGCATGTTTTCGGCGCGTTGACACATTTTCAATGTTCGGAAAAAACGCATGCGTAAACGCAGAAGAAACGCTGCAGAGTGGCCTAGCTCTAAGTGTCTCTGCATGTTCTAAATGGCCCGGACTGGACCACGTGAGTATAGGAAAATACCAATAGCTTCCCAAGCAGAACTGTTAGGGCTAGGCCACACTAGCGCGTTTTTCGCATTTGCGCCCGCGATTTTCGCTAAAATGGAAATCGCGGGAACGTGAAAATTCCCGGGATTTCCGATGCGCATGCAATTGCGCGTCCGTTTGCGTTTTGGTAATGCATGCGTTCACCATTTTTGGCAGCGTTTCCATAATGCGAAAACGCGAACGCAAAACGCGAACGCACAAGAAAAGCGAACACAATCGCGTGCGAAAACGCTCGCGATTTTGTGCGCAATTCCTGTGCGTTGCAGTTGGCCTCAGCCTTATATCTATTGCCCTAACTATTTATAGTGGAGGGCTATCCACTTGTCTTTTTACTTACCGTCCATAATATGTCACATGGGCTATTTTGGTCTCAACAGTTGCAATATATGTTTTATAAGTTTTCCTTGTGAGAGACGGATCCTTTTTATATAGACACAGATATTAGTGGTGTTTGCAAAATCATCCTGGAAAAACTTGATTCTGTGCTTGATGAACAGGGACAATATATCCCTTTATATAATATATCTATATAATATATCCCTTATATATAATATATCTATATAATATATCCCTTATATATAATATATCAATATAATATATCCCTTTATATAATATATCTATATAATATATCCCTTATAAATAATATATCTATATAATATATCCCTTATATATAATATATCTATATAATATATCCCTTATATATAATATATCTACATAATATATCCCTTATATATATAATATATCAATTATAATTAATTCCCTTTATAAATAGATTATATAAATATCTTAGATATATATCACATCATCCCTTATAATCACACTAATCCCTTATAAATAATATACTATATATATATCCCATACTATTACTATATCATATATAATATATCCCTTATATAATATATCTATATATATCTCCCTTATATATATATATTCTATATAATATATCCCTTTATTATAAATATCTTATATAATATATCCCTTTATATAATTAATCAATATAATATATCCTTATAAATAATATAATCTATAATAAATATCCCTTAATAATATATCATATATCTTATATAATATAATCCCTTATAATATATATATCATATATATATATATCCCCTTATATATAATATATCTATATAATATAATCCCTTATATATAATATATCATATATAATATATCCCTTTATATACTATATCTATATATATATCCCTTTATAATTATCTATATAATATCCCTTTATATAATATCATATTCCCTTATTAATATTCTATATATACCCTTTATATAATATATCATTAATTATCCCTTATAATAATATATCTATATAATATATCCCCTATATAAATATATCTATATAATATATCCCTTATATATATATATCTATATATATATTCCCTATATATATATATCTATATAATTATATCCCCTTTATATAATATATCTATAAAATAGCCCTATTATATATATATCTATATAAATATATCCCTTATATATAATATATCTATATAATATATCCCTTTATATATATATCTTATAATATTACCCTTATATATATAATATATCATATAATAATATATCCCTTAATAATTAATCTTATAATATATCCCTTATTATATATATCTATAAAATATATCCCTTAATATATATATATTCTATATAATATATTCCCTTTAATATATATCATCTCTATAATATATCCCTTATATATAATATATCTATATAATTATCCCTTATATAAATATATCTATATAATATACCCTTTATATATAATATATCTATATAATATAATCCCTTATATATATAATATCTATATAATATATCCCTTATATATAATATCATATATTATATCCCTTATATATAATATATCTATATAATCTATATCCCTTATATATAATATATCTATATAATATATCCCTATATATAATATATCTTATAATATAGTTCCTTTATAGAATAATCTAAATATATACCCTTTATATAATATATCTATATAATATATCCCTTTATATAATGTATCCCTTATATATAATATATCCCTTATATATAATATATCCCTTATATATAATATATCCCTTATAATATATAATCTATATAATAATCCTTTATATAATATATCATATAATATTCCCTTATATATAATATACTATATAATATTCCCTTATATAATTACTATATAATATATCCCTTATATAATATATCCCTATATAATAATCCTTATCATATAATATAATATATCCCTTATATATAAATATCTATATAATCAATCCCTTATATTAATATATCATATATATATATCCCTTTATATATAATATTCTATATAATATATCCCTTTATATAATGTATCCCTATATATATATCCCTTATATATAATATCATCCCTTATATATATGTATCCTTATCATAATATATCTAATAATATATCCTTATATAATATATCAATATAATAATCCCTTATATATAATATTCTAATAATATATCCCTTAATAATATATCTATATAATATACCCTTCTATATAATATATCTCTATAATATCTATCCCTTATATAAATAATATATAATAATCCCTTATATATAATATAGTCTATATAATATATCCCTTATATATAATATATCATATATATCCCTTATATATAATATATCAAATATAATTTATACCCTTATAATATAATATATCTATATAATATATCCCTTATATATAATATATCTATATAATATATCCTTATACATAATAATATCATATAATATATCCCTTATATATACATATATAACCTATATAACTATATATATCCCTTATTATATATATTAATAATCATATCCCTTATATAATAATATATCTATATAATATATCCCTTATTATATAATCAATATAATATATCCCTTAATAATATATCCTCTTATAATAATATAATATATACCTTATATTATAATATATCTATCTAATATACCCTTATAATATATACTCATTAAATATCCCTTATAATAACTATATCAATATAATATTCCCTATATCTAATATATCTAATATAATATACCCTATATATAATATATCTTAATAATATATCCTTTATAATAATATATCTATATCATATATCCCTTATTATTATAATATATATAATATAAATCCCTTATAATAATATATCTATATAATATATCCCTTATAAATAATATATCTATATATATAATCCCTTAATATAATATATCTATAAATATATCCCTTATAATATATAATCTATATAATATATCCTTATATATAATATATCTATTAATATCCCCTTATATATAATTATATATTCCTATATAATATATCCTATATAATAATCCCTATATAATATATCTTATATATATATCCTTATAATATACTTTATACATAATCCATACAATATAAATCTACCTTTATATATAATTCTATAAATAATATCCCTTATATATAATATATCTAATATACTTATATCCCTTATATATAATAATATCCTATATAATATATCCCTTATATTATACTACTATCTATATAATATCCTTATATATATATCCTAATATATATAATCTAATAATTACCTTTATATATCTATATAATATATCCCTTTAGTAATAATATATCCCTTATATATATATATCATCTATATAATATTCCCTTATATATAATATATTCTTTCTATAATATATCCTTATATTAATATATCTATATATATATCCCTTATATTATAATATATCTATATATATAATCCCTTATAATAATAATATCATATAATATATCCCTTAATAATATCTATATCATATAATAAATCCCTTATATATAATATTATCTATCTAATATATCCCTTATATATAATATATCTCATATAATATATCCCTTATATATAATATATCTATATAATATTCCCTTATATATAATATATCTATATATATCCCTATAATAATATCATATATAAATCCCTTATATATAATATATATATAATATATCCCTTATATATAATATATCATATAATATAAATCCCTTTATATAATATCTTCCTAATATATAATCATCTATATAATATATCCCTTTATATAAGACTCTATATAATATATCCCTTATAATTATCCCTTATATTATATATCTATAGACTATATCCCTTATATAATATATCCTATAATAATCCATCTATATTCCTTTATATAATATATCCTTTATTAATACATCTCAATATATCCTTTATAATATTATTCCCTTATTATAATATATCCCTTATATATAATATATCCTTATATATAATATATATATATTTATATCCTTTATACAATATATCCCCTATAATATATACCTATATAATATACCCTTTATATAATGTATCCCTTATATATAATTATCCCTTATACAATTCTATAATCTTCCCTTATATACATATACCCTATTTATTACCGATAATAATATATCCCCTTATTGTAATCCCTTTATAAATATATCCCTATAGATCTAAATCCTTTCTGATACACAGTTTATATATCCGTATCGTTGTTCTGTAATTTTTACCCTATCTATACGAATTTCCTTATCCCGGTGATTTTATGCTAAGTATTTACCGTTAGAATTGGACTTTTGTACATGTATGTTATATTTTGTGGTTTTTCTATATGTATCCAGAGGATGACGAATGATCTCTAGAGATATTGTTTATTTGTATCCTAGGGTCTGACTCTGGCATTATTATTAATAGATTTTATGGTAAGATACTTCTTATATGCGACTCTGATTAGTAAAAGTTAATAATTCCCTCTTCTCTTGAATACTGGATAGTTTGTCCTTTTTATTTAATTTTCTGATTTAAAATAGTAGAATATGTTTTGTATTTGGCACATACGTTCATGGTACAGTACATGCTACTGATGTTTAATGTCATGGAATAGATACACTTTAATGTGCCCTTTACTCAACACGATAATGGCCTGCTGTGATTGGGATGATAGACCATACGAATACATACATATGAAATGTCATTGGTTGGAAGGGTGTCCCTATTTGGATGGATAGACCCGACTGCGGTCCTGGCAGCTCTGGCCCAGAATGCCTCTCCCCAGCATGTGGCTCCTAACCCTACCTACCCACTCTTCACCCCGACCCATTCTCTCTCTGCCCCAGAATGTCCAAACTACTCTACCAACCCCCGCAACCCTGCCACAACCACCGGTATCTGTCTGTCTGTCTGTCATTCTGTTGTTCTTGCATTTTGTCCTGCATAACTGGGTGAAATATGTTGTTTTTTCTTGTTTTCAAGCTGCATTTAATTTCTTTGAACATAGATTCTTACTTTCTCTCCTGTAAACAACATTAACGTCTACTCCTTTCTATAATCAGAGACAGTGTGTAATAACATGCTACAGATCAGAAGGTTACTGCATGTGACTAAACTAGTGTTCAAACCTGTGACATTTAGATTACCAATGTGACTTTCCAGTGTTTATAATCATTGTGTAGATATATGATATAACTATACCTAGGATGGTATAGGCCCCATCTACCTTTATTTTCCCTGCCACAAAACCACTGTAGATGAATTGCCCCATTAATAGTTTTGCGATGGGAATGGGGGAAGTGATTTCTTTTCAGTTACGCTACTGTTTTTGCACTAATTTTGGGACAAAAATGGCAGATTTGCACTGACCCCAAATATCATTCTCCCAACATGTCCGAATCAAATGGTATGCCACATGCATGAGTGCACAAAGAGACATGGCTCAAATAGCCCCCCAAATGTCCTAGAATATACAGTAACTCTGGGGTTCCCACTAAACATTGATCTTCTACTATCCTGAATACAACGTGTATCATACTTGCATGAGTAGACACATAGTTATGGCATCAAAAGCGCCACAGCCTTCCTTTTTAGTGCTATCCGTGGAAAACCAAATGTTATTGAGAGATGCTCACTTATTGATTCTCAAAATTCAATTGTGTCTCATTTTGGTACCTTGTAAAATTTCCTTTATTGTATTGTAAAGGCTTAGGGGCATATTTATAAGCTATTTTGGCATTTCAATAACGGTATATGCAATGGCAAAGAGCATTATTTACGCTGAATTTATTAAAACACTTTGTGTGCGGTAGTAGTCAGTGACGTGCCACTGGCAACAGTCGCCTTATTTTTCCGTTAAGCCTGGTATTGTGGCGAAAGAGAAATTGCTCTTTAACATCGGATCTTACCAACCAGGGCTGCAAGCAAAATTGGCAACATTAAAAACGGGGTCTTAGCAGAAAAAAACGCATCGGTCCCGCCAATCACAGCAGCACCTCCTGCCAGTCTGGCCCCTTTTTTGCAGCTTCCGTGCACAGAAAAGGCATTGAAGCCAAGCAGAGGACATCCGAGGACTACAGGGCTGGTTAGTAGGTTTCACACCTTTTATAAAAACACAACCTGGCTCGATGTCAGGTTTTGGGGGGCAACTTATCCTAATCCTAAAAGTTTATTTTGGGGGTGAACATACCTTCAAGGCAATATTTATAGCTTAAAGGAACCAAAGCAGTACTTATAAAGTGCCAAATGTGGATTTTTGTCTGAAGTGGTGTAAATGCATTATGGGGAAGGTCCAGATTTGGCTTTTACTTACTGAATGTTTCATCAGGGCCGTTTCTATCCATTTGGTGTCCTCCCCCATGTGATCAGAAACGCAATCCCCTCACATTAAACAGTGCAGTAGTGTGGCCTACCCCTCCAATGATTTGCATACACACTTTGTAGTGCCAGCCTTCCCCATGAGTATTGGCTATTACCACCCTTCAGTCAGCGAAGTTCAGGCTCCGTACTAGATACATTTACACTTACAGCATACAATGAGAGCAATCTAACACATTCAGTTCTTTGTAACATGTATCCAATTTTAGGGTCTATTAGATAGCATGTACACAAATTCCAGCAGAACAGGAGAGCAGATCTACACATTCAGTTTCTTGTAACATTGTAGCCAGTTCAGGTCCGTACTAGATACAATGTTACAAATTACAGCAGAACAAGAGAGCATAATCTAACGCTCATTTCATTGTAACATTGTCAAATCCAAGTTCAGGCTCCGTCACTAGATACAAATTACAATTACAGCAGAACAAGGGAGCAGATCTAACGCATTCTTTCAATTTGTACCATCGTAGCCAAGTTCCGGCTCGTCACTAGATACATGTTACAAATTACAGCAGAACAAGGAGAGCAGATCTAACGCATTCATTAATTTTTAACATTTGTAATCCGAGTTCAGTCTCTGTACTCAGATACAATGTTCAATACAGGGGCAGAACAAGGAGAGCATATCTAACGCATTCAGCAGATTCATTTGGTACCCTTGTATCCCGAGTTTCAGGCTTCCGTACTCGATACATGTTACAAATTACAGCAGAACAAGGATAGCAGATCTAACGCATATCAGTTCATTTGTAACATGTATCTCAAGTTCAGGAGAGCTCCGTACTATATACAATATTACAAATTAACAGCAGAAACAAGGAGAGCAGAATCTACGCAATTCAGTTCATTTGTAACAGTCGTATCCAAGTTCAGGCTTCTTAACACAAACAAAAGACTGATACAATTTTTAACAAATTACCGGCAGAACAAGGAGAGCAGATCTAACGCATTCAAGTTAATTGGTAACATTGTATCTCCAAGTTCAGTCTCTGACTAGATACAATGTTACAAATTACAGTCAGACAAGGAGAGCAGATCTAACACATTCAGTTCATTTTGTAACATTGTTCGATTTTCAGGCTCCGTACTAGAATCAATGTTACATTACAGCATAACAGGAGAGCAGATCTAACACATTCATTTCAAAATTTGTCACATTGTATCCAAGTTCAGGCTCCGTACTAGATACAATGTTACAAATTACGTAGAACAAGGAGAGGCAGATCTAAACGCATGCAGTTCATTTGTAACAGTTGTATCCCAAGTTCAGGCTCCGTACTAGATACAGATATTACAATTACAGCAGAATCACTGAGAGTCAAATCTAACTCATTCAGTTTTCATTTTTAACCTTGTATCCAATTTAGGCTCGTATAGATACAATGTTACAACATTACAGCAGAACAAGGAGAGCAGATCTAACACCTTCATTTCATCATTGTACATTGTATCCAAGTTCAGGCTCCGTACTATCTACATAATGTACAAAATTACAGCAGAACAAGAGAGCAGATCTACCGCATCCAGTTTCATTTTGGTAACATCGTATCCAAGTTCAGCCCTCAGGCTCCGTACTAGATACAATGTTACAAATTTACAGCAGAAACAAGGAGATCAGATCGACCACATTCTTTTCATGTGTAACATTGTATCCAAGTTCAGGCTCCGTCCTAGATCCAATGTTAATACAAAATACCGCAGAACAGGGAGTCGATCTAACACATTCATTCAGTTGTAACATCGTATCCCAAGTTCGAGAGCTCATACTAGATACAATGTTACAAATTAAAGCAGAACAAGAGATCAGATCTAACACATTCAGGTTCATTCATTTGTAACATTGTACCAGTTCAGGCCTCATACTAATACAA
The DNA here is from genome assembly GCA_019447015.1 of Hymenochirus boettgeri. Classification (NCBI taxonomy): domain Eukaryota; kingdom Metazoa; phylum Chordata; class Amphibia; order Anura; family Pipidae; genus Hymenochirus; species Hymenochirus boettgeri. The sequence goes on from JAACNH010000115.1 coordinate 206,796, forward strand.
GGTACAAATTACCGCAGAACAGGAGAGCACTCTAACCAAAAGCAGTAAATGCTTGCCCGGAGATGCCAGGGATATGCCAGGGAGAACCTGGGCGTCCTGGCTCAACATAGGGGCCCTAGTTCTTTGGCCTAGGTGGCTTATATTCCTACAAACGTCCCTTGTTTCATTTTACCATACATTTCGTACACAGCACTAATGGTGTGTTACCCTATTTATTCAGTTTTATTCAGTGAATCACATTTACACCTTTTCGTTTCGGGAAACACCTTTCCCTGTCCCCTTCTCAGGTGTGACACCAACCCAATCCCATTACCCCTTAAGTGGACCAGTGAACAATCGGCCACTGGTTATGTAAACTTATAATTCTAACATCAACAATATGACCATTGTAAATAATTGATTAAAGTTCATATTTTCAACCTGGAAGCAAGGACAAGAACATTACTACTCTGCAGAAATTGCAGTATCTTTAATTGTATAATATGCAGGACTGTGTGTACATCCTACATAGGGTACGGATACAAGTTTTGACTAGACACAAAACTACACAAAGCAGACACTTTTTCCAACAATAAGCACAAATTGCCCAAATCCAAATGCAAGTGTTTGGAGACCCTAAACGTAACCCTACATACAAAATACCACATAACACAAGAGAAGCCTAGCACACCCAATTCCATTCCAATGGGGGTCCACTAGTTTTGTAATGGAGTATCTATCCCATCTTTATTGATAGTTTTGTGTTGGAAATAGGTGTAAAGCAGTGCATAACTACCCCCCCACCCCCCGCCACCTTTACCAACCCCCCCTCCCCGCACCACGGTTGGTAGAAGGGCCAACCAAAGCACCACAACTCTGCGATCAGCTTTTTTTAGACACCCGATGCGGCATATGAAAGACAACATGCACGATCAGCTGTCTAAAAGACCGTACTCAAACTTCCGTGTCTATGTATAAACAGCTGATTGTAGAGGGGTTTGGTCAGTGTCCCTGCCCTCCAATCTCACTGGTTTGCCCTGGGCCCCTGCATTTACTCCCCTGAGTCAAGAATACAAATAGAGGGGTGACTTAATAAAACCCTATTACGGAAAGAATCCAAGTGGATAGACGGTTAAGGGACACGCCACCCTCATGAACAGTTATTTAGAAAGAATTGGCCTCTTTATAATATGTTGATATATCATAGTTTGTCCTTGATTCATTACTGTGTGGCCTGCTATGCTTCTTGAGCCGTCATGGAAACTGAGCCATTTAGAAACCGTACTGAGCCTGTACTTACCTGGGCATGCGCAGAAGAGACAGAAGGGGATTAACATTCATGTCCATTGGCTGTGATGTCAACTGTTCAAATCCATAACGGACAGTTCTACTGGAATAACCAGGAAGCAGAAACAGGGGAACAGGACATTGTGGCAGGATTTCAAAGGTTAGACGTACATCTCTCAGATTTCTAACTATTACCGGTTTAGGGTTTTGGGGGTGATTTACATTTATTAAGTTTTCATTTTGGGGGCTGGACTTGCCCTTTAAACACACGGACTCCTCTGGCCCTAAATGAAGGAATCGGCCCTCAACAGCTTCTTATGGGCCAAGATCCATCTAAATCTACACACAGTAATTACCTACATTAGGTAACTCTTATTGCTTGTATTATATAAAAATATTGTTTGATTTATAAATAAAGTATTAGATAATAATAATAAGGGTACAATCCTAGAACCATTAAGGGTTTAAAATCAACGTTTTGGATATTAATTTCAAAGAAAATATTCTAGTAAGATTATTTTTATTATTGCGCTGTATCTAGAGAGTAAATTCCACTTTACCAGTACCACCTGTTTACGTTCACTTTACGAAACTTTTTGACACTTAAAAGAACCCATTATATGGAAACTATGAATGTGGCCTAACGCGTGGTAATTATGGAATACTGATAATATTTAATAACGATGACAAAGAAATGTGGAAATTGGTGGTTAAGTCTGCGGGAAACAATAGCTAAATAAAGCCCTTTATAAATGGTGTCCCCATAAGGCCATATTTATAAAGCCGCAATATCGCTTTTACATTACCGCGACTTTAAACAATCGGTATCGTAAAATTTGCATCGTAAGCCAATCGTAGATTTATGATCCCCATAGAATCCATTGTCGTAGTTTACTTCCGCATGCGGTATGCTAGATCGGACGTTCGTTAATTAATGACAGTTAGGAGGTCGTAAATGTATGATGGGGCAACCGTAACTTAACTAATCCATTGTATCTTAGAGCGATATCGCGGCTTTTATAATATGGCCCTAAACCCCATTTGGAAACATTAGAACCTTATAAAGTGATCACAGTAAAATCGGAAACACAGATCAATATTCCAGTAATGCTGGAAACTATTCGAACCCCCTACTATTAATTAGTATTGAGAAACACTCCATCTTCCATAGACCATGGCCATGCATCAAAAAAGATAAATGGCATCTTCCATATACCCTATGGCATGCCTAGATAAATGGCATCTTCCATAGACCAATGCATGCGATATAAATGGCCCACTAATGCGTTTTCCCCAACTTTCCCCATTTGAAATGTCCTGAATTTAATGCAAATAAAACACTTTTTCAATTATAAAAAAAATTAAGCCTTTAACCACAGCATTTTTTTGGAGAATACAGCGGCACTAGTGGTTATTGCCCGCTTTAATAAATTATTATACCACCGTATATACTCGTATAAACCAAGGTTTTCAGGCTTTTAAAAAAGCCTGAAAATCTTACCACCTCTTTTAATACTTCGAGTCATATCTTTCTCCTACGCATTGTCCAGCCAGCCACGCATCCGCATCCTCAGTGCGCTTCCGGTGACGACACTACCCGGCGCCTCCCAACTTGTTGCGCACCGGTTCATGACATATCCTGAAGTGCAGAGGATATGGAGCGAGGAGTGAGCGCCGCCGGACCAAGGTAGGAGAATACCGACGGACACCAGGGCACACAATATTACAAATAAAGTAAAACCTTCTTTATTTGTGCATCTGTATCACTAATCAAAGGAGGATTTACCCTATGTCAAGTATTGGCTTCTGCAGATGCTTGTTAACCTACAGCTCCCCGCATGACAGGCAATGCCGGGAGTTGTAGTTTCCAAAACATCTTAGTGGCAAATACTAGTAGGGTTACACCCTCGGTTTATACCAGGTCAATCTCTTTTTTCTCCTTTTTTAGGTAAAACAGGTACCCATCACCGTCACTCGTTTATAATCGGGACGTTTTATACTCGAGTATATACGGTAAAGTCAAATTTGCCAAAAGGCAGCAATAACCATAGCAAAAAGTTAATCGACACCTTCAAAATCTGCCCCTTAAGTTTCCCTTGTGAAATATATCCTGTATAATAAATATATAGTCTATATATATATCCCTTATAACTAATAATCTATTAATATATCCCTTATCTAATATACAATATATTACTATCCCTTATATTAATATATCTATATAATATATCCCTTTATATAATATATCTATATATAATCCCTTTATAATAATAATATCTATATCATATATCCCTTTATATATATATCAATATAATAATCCCTTATAATAATATATCTATATATATATCCCTTATAAAAATATATCTATATAATATATCCCTTATATATAATAATCAATATAATTATCCCTTATATATAATATATCTATATAATATATCCCTTTATATATTATATATCTTATCATAATATAATATCCCTTTATATAATATATATATCTATAATCTCCCTTTATATAATCTATATATATAATATCCCTTTATATAATCATATAATCTATATAATATAGTCCCTTTTAATTTAATATAATCTATATATATATCTCCCTTTATAATATATCTATATAATATTCCCTTATAAATACTATATATCATATACTATAGTATCCCTTATATATAATATAATCAATAATCTCCCTTATATAAATATCTATATAATATATCCCTTATATAATATATCTAATAATATACCCTTTATATATATAATCTCATATATATATCCTTATATATAATATAATCCCTTATATTATATATCCCTATATATTATATATATCTATATTAATATTCCCTTTATATAATATATCTAATAATATATCCTTATATATAATATATCTATATAATATATCCCTTTTATCATATATATATATTAACTATATAAATATATCTATAACCTTTTATAATATATCTATAATATAGTCCCTTTATATAATTATATCTAATATATATATCCCTTATATATAATAATTCTATATAATAATCCCTTTATATAATATATCTATTAATATATCCCTTATTATCATTATCATATAATATATCTTATATATACTATATATAATATAATAATCCCTTATATATAATATATCTATATATATATCCCTTATATACATATATAACCTATATAATATATCCCCTTTAATATAATATATTCCTTATAATATATCCCCTTTATATAATATATCATATAATAATATCCCTTTATATAATATATCTATATTAATATCCCTTATATATTATATCTATATAATATATCCCTTTATATAATTATCCCTTATATATAATCTATCCCTTATATATAATATATCCTTATATATATATATCCTTATATATAATTACTTATATATATAATCCCCCTTATATCATAAATATCATATAATATATCCCTTATATATAATTATCTATATAATAGATCCTTTTATATATATCTATATAATTATCCCTTTATATAATATATCCCTAGTATATATATCAATACATCCCTTATATATAATATATCTATATAATATATCCCTTAATAATATACTATATAATATATCCCTTTATATAATATTCTATAATATATATCCCTTTATATATTATCCCTTATATATACTATAACCCTATATATAATATATCCCTTATATATAATGTATTATAATAATATATCTATATAATATAATCCCTTTATATAATATATCATATAATATATCCTTATATATAACTATATATATAATATATCCCTATATATAATATATCTATATAATATATCCCTTATATATAATATATCTATATAATATATCCCTTATAATATATATCATATAATACTATATCCCTTATATATAATATATCCTGTATATATATTCCACTTATATATAATATATCTATATAATATTATCCCTTATAATAATATATCTATATAATATATCCTTATATATAATATCTCTATATAATATATCCCTTATATATAATAATCTATACTAATATATCCCTTATAAATATATATATCAATTAATATATCCCTTATATCATAATATATCTATATAATATATATCCCTTATATTATATATCATATAATATATCCCTTATAAATACTATATCCTATATAATATATCCCTTTATTAATAATATATCATATAATATGTATCCCTTATATATAATAATTCTAATTAACCCTTATATATAATATTCTATATAATATATCCCTTATAAATACTATATCTATATATATATCCCTTATAAATAATATCTATATAATAATATCCCTTATATATAATATCTAATAATATCCTTATATATAATATATCTATATAATATATCCTTACTAAATATATATCTATATAATATATCCCTTTATATATAATATATCTAATATATATATATCCCTTATATATAATATATCTATTATATATCCCTTATTAAATATTATATCCTATATAATATATCCTTATATATAATATATCCCTTATATATATCCCTTATATATAAATATCTATATAATATATCCCTTATAAATTATTCTATATCATAATATATCCCTATATATATTATCCCTATATATATAATATCCCTTATAATATCATAATATCTATATAATATTCCATCTATATATATATATCTATATAATATATCCCTTATAAATAATATATCAATATAATATATCCTTTATATATAATTACTCTATATAATATATCCCTTATATATAATATATCTAATATTATATATCCCTTATATATTATATCTATATACTTACCCTTATTATACTATATCTTATAATATATCCTTTATATAATATATCCCTAATATATACTTACATCTAATATAATATATCCCTTTATATCATATCCCTATATAATATACTAATATATATTCCCTTATAATAATATATCTATATAATATATCCCTTATATATAATATAATCCCCTTATATATAATATATCTATATAATATATCCCTTTATATCATATATCTATATAATATATCCCTTATATATAATATCTATATACTATATCCCTTATATATATATACCTATATATATATCCCTTATAATAATATATCCATATATATATCTAATATATATTCTATATAATATATCCCTTATATATAATATACTATATAATATTATCCCTTATTATAATATATATATATAATATATCCCTTATACTAATATATCTATATAATATATCCCTTATATATAATATATCTATATAATATATCCCTTATATCAATATATAATATATATATAATCTCTTATATAATAATATATCTTATATATATCTTTTTAATATCCCTATATATATAAATACATCTATATAATATATCCCTTTATATAACATCATATATATAATATATCCCTTATATATACTATATCCCTTATATAATTATATAAATATACTATACTCTATATAATACAATATCCCTTATATATATCTAATATAATAACCCTTAATATATAATACACTCTATATATATAATATCCTTTATACATAACCTATATCCCTTATATATAATACCTATCTATACTAATCTAATACGATCTATCTATAATATACCTTATCTATATAATAAATATCCTTAATATAATATATCCCTTATACATCTAGACATATATACTATATATACTCTATATCACTTATCTTATACATATATCCCTTATATATAAACCTATATATATATCCCTTTATATAATGTATCCCTTATATATAATATATCCCTTATACATAATATATCTATATAATATATCCCTTATATACAATATATCCCTTATATATAATATACCTATATAATATATCCCCTTATATAATGTATCCCTTATATATAATATATCCCTTATATATAATAAATCCCTTTCTGATACACAGTTTATATATCCTGATCTGTTGGTTCTGTATATTTTAACACCATATATCTATATCGAATGTTCCTGTTATTGAATCCGGGTGATTTATTAGTGGCTACAAGTATTTATACCTGTATAGAATTGGACTTTTGTACATGTATGTTATATTTTGTGGTTTTTCTATATGTATCCAGAGGATGACGAATGATCTCTAGAGATATTGTTATTTGTATCCTAGGGTCTGACTCTGGCATTATTATTAAATAGATTTTATGGTTAAGATACTTTCTTATATGCGACTCTGATTAAGTAAAAGTTAATAGATTCCCTCTTCTCTGAATACTGGATAGTTGTCCTTTTTATTTAATATTTCTGATTTAAATAGTAGATATATAGTTTGTATTTGGCACATACGTTCTATGGTACAGTAGCATGCCTACTGATGTTTAATGTCATGGAATAGATACACTTTAATGTGCCCTTTACTCAACAGATAATGGCCTGCTGTGATTGGATGATAGACCATACAGAATACATACATATGGAAATGTCATTGGTTGGAAGGTGTCCCTATTTGGATGGGATAGACCCGACTGCAGGTCCTGGCAGCTCTGCCCAGAATGCCTCTCCCCAGCATGGATGGCTCCTAACCCTACCTACCCACTCTTCACCCCGACCCATTCTCTGCCCCAGAATGTCCAGAACTACGTCTACCAACCCCCGCAACCCTGCCACACCGGTATCTGTCTGTCTGTCTGTCATTCTGTTGTTCTGCATTTTGTCCTGCATAACTGGGTGAAATATGTTGTTTTTCTTGTTTTCAGCTGCAGTTAATTTCTTTGAACAATAGATTCTTACTTTCTCCTGTAAAAACACATTAACGTCTTACTCCTTTCTATATCAGAGACAGTGTGTAATAAACATGCTACAGATCAGAAGGTTACTGCATGTGACTAAACTAGTGTTCAAACCTGTGACATTTAGATTACCATGTGACATTCCAGTGTTATAATCATTGTGTGTAGATATAATAGATATAATATACCTAGGATGGGTATAGGCCCCATCACCTTATTTTCCCTGCCACCAAAAACCACTGTAGATGAATTGCCCCATTATAGTTTTGCGATGGGGATGGGGGAAGTGATTTCTAGTTACGCTACTGTTTTTGCACTAATTTTGGGACAAAAATGGCAGATATTGCAATGACCCCTAAATATCATTCTCCCACATGTCCGGAATCAAATGGTATGCCACATGCATGAGTGCACAAAGAGACATGGCTCAAATAGCCCCCAAATGGTCCTAGAATATACAGTAACTCTGGGGGGTTCCCACTAAACATTGATCTTCTACATATCCTGAATACAACGGTATCATACTTGCATGAGTAGACACATAGTTATGGGCATCAAAAAGCGCCACAAGCCTTCCTTTTTAGTGCTATCCGGTGGAAACCAAATGTTATTGAGAGATGCTCACTTATTGATTCTCAAAATTCAATTGTGTCTCATTTTGGTACCTGTGAAAAATTTCCTTTATTTGTAATTGAGGCTTAGGGGCATATTTATAAAGCTATTTTGGCCATTTCACTATTACGGGATATTGCAATGGCAAAGAGCATTATTTACGCTGAATTTATTAAAACACTTTTGTGGCGGTAGTATCAGTGACGTGCACTGGCAACATCGCCTTATTTTTTCCGTTAAGCCTGGTATTGTGGCGAAAAGAGAAATTGCTCTTTAACATCGGATATTACCAGACCAGGGCTGCAAGCATAAATTGGCAACATTAAAAAGGGGTCTATAGCAGAAAAAAACTCATCGCGTCTCAGCCAATCACAGGCACTCCTGCCAGTCTGGCCCCTTTTGCAGCTTCCGTGCACAGAAAAGGCATTGAAGCCAAGCAGAGGACATCCGAGGGAACAAGGGCTAGTTAGTAGGTTTAACACCTTTAAACACATACCTGGCGATGTCAAGGTTTTGGGGGGCACTTAGCCTAATCCTAAAAGTTTATTTGGGGGTGAACATACCCTTCAAGGCATTATTTATAGCTTTAAAATGAAACCAAAGCAGTACTTATAAAGTGCCAAAATGTGGATTTTTGTCTGAAGTGGTGTAAATGCATCTATGGGGAATGGTCCAGATATGGGCTCTTTTACTTACTGGAATGTTTCATCCAGGGCCGTTTCTATCCATTTTGGTGCCCTAGTGTGATCAGAACGCAATCCCATCACATTTAAAAGTGCAGTAGTGTGGCCTACCCCTCCAATAGGGGCATAAACACTTTTAGTGCCAGCACTTCCCCAGAGTATTGCTATTAACCCTTCAGTGTCAGCGAAGTTCAGGCTCCGTACTAGATACAATGTTACAAATTACAGCAGAACAAGGAGAGCAGATCTAACACATTCAGTTCATTTGTAACATTGTATCCAAGTTTAGGCTCTATACTAGATACAATGTTACAAATTACAGCAGAACAAGGAGAGCAGATCTAACACATTCAGTTCATTCGTAACATTGTATCCAAGTTCAGGCTCCGTACTAGATACAATGTTACAAATGAACTGAATGTGTTAGATCTTCTCTCCTTGTTCTGCTGTAATTTGTAACATTGTATCTAGTACGGAGCCTGAACTTGGATACAATGTTACAAATGAACTGAATGTGTTAGATCTGCTCTCCTTGTTCTGCTGTAATTTGTAACATTGTATCTAGTACAGACCCTGAACTTGGATACAATGTTACAAATGAACCGAATGTGTTAGATCTGCTCTCCTTGTTCTGCTGTAATTCGTAACATTGTATCTAGTACGGAGCCTGGATTTGGATACAATGTTACAAATGAACTGAATGCGTTAGATCTGCTCTCCTTGTTCTAATGTAATTTGTAACATTGTATCTAGTACGGACCCTGGACTTGGATACAATGTTACAAATGTACTGAATGTGTTAGATCTGCTCTCCTTGTTCTGCTGTAATTTGTAACATTGTATCTAGTATGGAGCCTGAACTTGGATACAATGTTACAAATGAACTGAATGCGTTAGATCTGCTCTCCTTGTTCTGCTGTGATTTGTAACATTGTATCTAGTACGGAGCCTGAACTTGGATACCATGTCTCACTCTGCCTCATGGTAGATGTGGCCCTGAGTTAACCCTTTCAGTGCCACCAGAGTATTACATTCAACCCTTTAGTTTTAGAACTTTCCCAGAGTTTTGCCATTAACACTTTCAGTGCCAGCTCAGTATTACCTTTAACCCTTTCAGCTGGCAGCATTGACACGATATACAGTATGTACCTGATTTCCATGTCTCCTCCATTGAATTGTTCACTCCTCACCTACTCTAAGTTCTAATTGGAGAGTTGGGTGGAGGAAGGAAGAGGCAGGGATAGGGATCTCATGGCTGCTAGTCACAGGGACCACTGTTATAAAGTCTGCAGCAGCTTTTACCTGGCATTTTAGAACTGTTCTCCCCAGTACTATTAGCTGGGCTTATCCTTCCCCCTCCTTCCTTCACCTTCAGTTCATTTGTAACATTGTATCATCCCAGTTCAGCTCCCTTACTAGATACATGTACAAATTACACAGCAGAACAAGGAGAGCAGTCTAAACACATTCAGTTCATTTGTAACATCGTATCCATCCAATTCAGAGCTCCATACGAGTATCAATGTTACAAAATTAAGCAGAAATAGGAGACAGATGCTAAAACGCATTCTCATTTGGTACAATCTTTCCACGTTCAGCTCTGTCTAAGACATGTTCAAATTACAGCAAACAGGAGCGCAGATGTAACTCATATCAGTTCATTGGTAACATTGTATCCCAGTTCATAGCTCTGTACTAGATACAATGTTACAAATTCAAGCAGAACAAAGAAGCAGATCTAACACATTCAGGTCATTTGTAACATTGTATCCAAGTTCAAGGCTCCCTACTATATACAATGTACAATTGAAAAAACGCAGAACAGGAGAGCAAGCTAAAACACGCATTCGGTTCTTTGTAACATTGTATCCAAGTTCAGGCAGTCGGCTCCGTTACTAATACAATGTTTACAAATTACGCGAACAAGAGAGCAATCTACGCTTCGGGTCATTTGTAACATATTCTCCTCCAGGTCAGGCGCCGGAACTAGATACACTGTAACAATTACAGCAGAACAAGGAGAGGCAGATCTAACGCATTCATTTCATTTGTTAAGAAACCTTGTATCGCCAGTTTCAGGCCCGTACTCGATCAATGTTACAAATTACAGGCAGAACAAAGCAGAGCAATCTAACAACATTCGGTTCATTTGTACCATTTATCCAAGTTCGGCTCTGTCTAATCAATGTACAAATTACAGCAGACCAAGGAGAGCAGATCTAAACATTCGTTCATTTGTACAGTGTAGCCAGTTAAGGCTCCTATAATACAATGTTACAATTACAGCAAAACAAGGAGAGCAGTCTAACCATTCATTTCCTTTGTAACAATGGTAATCCAAGTTCAGGCTCCGTACTAGATACATGTTACAAAGTACAGCAGACACAAGGAGAGCAGATCTAACACACATTCATCATTTGAACATCGTATCAAGTTCAGGCTCTGCATGTACTAGATACATTATTACAAAAATTCCATTAGCACAAGGAGATCAGATCTAACCCAGCAGTACAGGCTGCCAGGGATATGCTAGGGAAAAGGGGGCTCTCTGGTTTACATAGGCCTAGTTTCTTTTATCCTAGGTGGGTTATGCCTAAATGTCCCTGTGTTTCCCAATACAAAGATCCATTACTGTGTCTGTAACCTGGCATCTATACACTGGAACTGTAAGGAATCTGTATCCCTAGTGTCCTTTCACAAACTCCCACCCCCCATTCTTCAGCTAAAGAACAAAATCCTTGTATCGGCTGCCTTCAAAAACGCCTGTGTCTCCTGTAACTCTCTTCACCGATATCCAGCTTCCCCCAGTCTATTCGATCCTATGGCTGTCCCAGTCGATTCCTCCTATGGCTGGCCCCAGCGCGCCCCCCCCCCCGCCCCCCCCCCCTATTCCTCCTCCTATGGCTGTCCCAGTCTCTTTCCCCTATGGCTGTTCCCGGCTATTCCCTCCTATGGCCTGTCCCCCCGTCTTTCCTCCTTGGCTGTCACAGTCTATTCCTCCTAGGCTGTCACTGTCTATTCCTCCTATGGCTGTCCCGTCTATTCTCCTATGGCTGCCCAGTCTAGTCCCCTATTGGCTGTCCAGTTCTATTACTCCATGGCTGTTCACAGGTCGATTCCTCAAAAGTGCTGTCACAGTCTTTCCTCCTCCCACTGGCGTCCCAGTCTATTCCGTCATATGGCTTCCCCGTCTATTCTCCTATGGACTGTCCCATCTATTTCCCTATGCTGTCACAGTCCCTATTCCTCAAAAGGCCTGTCCAGTCTAGTCCTCCTATGGCTGTCCCAGTCTAGTCGCTCCTATGTCGGGTCCCGTCTATTTCCTCCTGATGGCTGTCCCAGTCTAGTCCTCAACAGGCTGTCACAGTCCTCTTCTCCTATGGCTGTCCGCAGGCTATCCTTCTATGGCTGTCCCCGTCTATCCGCCTATGGCGTCCCAGTCCTATTCTGCCATGGTGTCCCAGTCTCTTCTCCATGGCTGCCCCGTCTATTCCTCCTCCATGGCTGTCCCATCTATCCTCCCATGGCTGGTCCCAGTCTATTCCTCCTCCTATGGCTGTCCCAGTCTAGTCCTCCTATGGCTGGTCCCCGTCTATTCCTCCCAGCGCTGTCCCAAGGCTATTCCTCCCATGGCTGCCCAGTTTTTCCTACTCCTTATTAGTCTCCTATCGTGTCCCAGGGGTATTCCTTCCATGTCTGTCCCGCGTGTATTCCTCCCAACGGCTGTCCCAGTCTAGTCCCTCCGCATGGCTGATCCCAGTGTTATTTCTTCCTATGATCGCTGTCCCACTCTATTCCTCCCATGGGCTGTCCCAGTGTATTCCCTCCATGGCTGTACGCAGGTTTATAATTCCTCCTGAATCGCTGTCCCATTCTATTCCTTCCTCCCACGGCCGTCCCAGTCTATTCCTCCCATGGCTGGCCCGTTTTTTTCCCCCACGGCTGCCCAAGTCTTTCCATCCTCCACGCTGTCCAATCATTCCTCCCATGCTGGTCCCCCAATTTTTATTCCTCCTATCGCTGTCCCAGTGTATTTCCTCCCCTCTGTCCCAGTGTATATTCCCCATAGGCTGTCCCCAGTTGTATTCCTCCTACCCGTTCCCAGTCTTTCCCCTCCCACGGGCTGTCCCAGTCTATTCCTCCAGGGGGCATGTCCCAGGCTATTCTCCCACGGCTGTCCCAGTCTAATTTCCTCCCCGTCGTCCAGTTCTATTCTCCCCATGGCTGTCCCTCTATTCTCCCTGGCTGTCCCCAGTTTATTTCCTCCTATCGCTGTCCCGCAGTGTGTTCCTCCCACGGCTGTCCATGTATTCCTCCATGCTGTCCTCAGTGATAATTCCTCCTATCGCTGGTCCCAGTCTATTCCTTTTTCTCTCGCCACCACACAACGAACGCTGTCCCAGCTATTCCTCCCTGGGCTGTCCCAGTTTTATTCCTCCTATCCCGCTGTCCCAGTGTGATTCCTTCCATGGCTGTCCCCGTCTTTCCTCCCAGGCTGTCCCTCTATTCTCCACGCTGTCCCAGTTTATCCTCACGCCTGTCCCATTGTATTCCTCCCAGGCTGTCCTCAGTGTATTCCCTCCTAATCGCTGTCCCAGTTTATTCCTCCCACTAGCTGTCCCAGTGTTTCCTCCCACGGTTGTCCCAGTCCTATTCCTCGCCCGTCTGTCCCGTGTATTCCTCCCACGCTCCCTCTAATTCCTCCCACCGGCTGCTCCCATCCTATTTGCTTTTCCTCCATGGCTTGTCCCATTTTATTCCTCCCATGGCTGTCCCCAGTTTATTCCTCCCACGCTGTCCCAGTCTATTCCTCCCATGGCGGTCCCAGTTTATCTTCCTCCCCTGGCTGTCCCAGTCGATTCCTTCCTCCCACACGGCGGTCCCAGTCTATTCCTGCCTTCTTCTCCTCCCATGGCTGTCCCAGTTTATTTCCTCCCATGACTGTCCCCAGTTTATTCCTATTCCTCCCCTGCTGTCCCAGTTTATTCCTCCTAGCGCTGTCCCAGGGTATTCCTTTCCTCCCACGGCTTCCCAGTGTATTCCTCCCATTGGCTGCCCAGTCTATTCCTCCCAGACTGCTGTCTCCCAGTCTATTCCTCCCATGGCTCCCAGTTTATTCCTCCATGGCTTTCCCAGTTTTATTCTCCCACGGGTGTCCAGTTTATTCCTCCCTAATCGCTTTCCCATCTGTAATTCTCCCACGTCTGTCCCAGTGTATTCCGCCCACGCGTCCCCTTGTCTTCCTCCACGCTGTCCCCAGTCTATTCCTTCCCACGGCCTGTCCCATCTATCCCCTTGCTGTCCCCAGTGGATTCTCCACCCGGGCTGTCCCAGTTTTTTTCCTCCAACGGCTGTCCCATGTATTCCTCCCATCCGAATTGTTTAGATCTGCTCTCCATTGTTTGCTGTAATTTGTTTAACATTGTATCTAGTTAGTAAGACCCTGACTCTGGATAACAATGTTACAAACGAAACTGAATGTGTTGATTTCTCTCCTTGTTCTGCTGATTGTAATTTGTAACATGTATCTAGTACGCGAGCCGGAACTTGGAACAATGTTACAAATGAACTGAATGGTTAAATGCTCTCTGTTCTCGTAATTTGTAACATGTATCTAGTACGGAGCCTGAATTAGATACAATGTTCAAATGAAATGAATGCGTTAGATCTGCTTCTTTGTTCTGCTGAAAATTGTAACATGTATCTAGTACGGAGCCTGAACTTGGATACAATGTTACAAAATGAACTGGATGCGTTAGATCTGCTCTCTTGTCTTGCCTGTAATTTGTAACATTGTCTAGTACAGAGCCTGAACTTGGATACAATGTTACAAATGAACTGAATGTGTTAGACTGCTCTCTCTTGTTCTGCTGTGTAATTGTAACATTGTATCTAGTACAGAGCCTTGAAAAACTTGGATGCAATGTCTACAAATGTAACATCTTGTATCTAGTACGGAGCCCTGAACTTGGATACATGTTACAAATGAACTGAATGCATTAGATCTGCTGCTCCTTTGTTCTGTGTAATGTAACATTGTATCTAGTACGGGCCTGAACTTGGATACAATGTTACAATGAACTGATGTGTTAGATCTGCTCTTCCTTGTTCTGCTGTAATTTGTACATTGTATCTAGTACAGAGCCTGAACTTGGATACAATGTTACAATGAACTGAATGTGTTAGATTGCTCTCTGTTCTGCTGTAATTTGTAAAATTGTATCTAGTACGGAGGCCTGAACTTGGTACAATGTTACAAATGAAACTGAATGAGTTAAATCTGCTCTCCTTGTTCTGCTGTAATTTGTAACATTGTTACTAGTGCAGAGCCTGAACTTGGATACATGTTACAAATGAACTGAATTGTGTTAGATCTTCTCTCTTGTTTGCTGTAATTTGTAACATTGTATCTAGTAAGAGCTCCGAACTTGGATACAATGTTACAAACGAACTGAATGAGTTAATCTGCTCTCTTGTTCTGCTGTAATTTGTAACATTGTATCTAGTACGGAGCCTGAACTTGGATACAATGTTACAAATGAACTGAATGGTTAGATCTGCTCCTTGTTCTGCTGTAATTTGTAACATTGTATCTAGTACAGACCTGAACTTGGATACAATGTTACAAATGAACGTGTGTTAGATCTGCTCTCCTTGTTCTGCTGTAATTGTACATTGTATCTAGTACGGAGCCTGGAATTGGGATACAATGTTACAAATGAAACGAATGCGTTAGATCTGCTCTCCTTGTTTCTAATGTAATTGTAACATTGTATCTAGTACGGACCTGGACTTGGATTACAATGTTACAAATGTACTGAATGGGTTAGATTGCTCCTTGTTATGCTGTAATTTGTTGTAACATGGTATCTAGTATGGAGGCCTGAACTTGGATACAATGACAAATGAAACTGAATGCGTTAGATCTGCTCTCCTTGTTCTGCTGTGATTGTAACATTGTATCTAGTTACGGAGCCTGAACTTGGATACCATGTCTCATCTGCCTCATGGTAGATTGCGGCCTGAGTTGTTAAACTTTCAGTGCCACCAGAGTATTACATTCAACCCTTTCGTTTAGAACTTTCCAGAGTTTGCATTAACACTTCAGGCCAGCTCAGTATTACCTTTAACCCTTTCAGCTGGCAGCATTGACACGATATACAGTATGTACCTGATTTCCATGTCTCCTCATTGAATTGTTCACTCCTCACCTACTCTAAGTTCTAATGGAGAGTTGGGTGGAGGAAGGAAGAGGCAGGGATGGGATCTCATGGTGCTGTCACAGGGACCACTGTTATAAAGTCTGCAGCAGCTTTTACCTGGCATTTAGAACTGTGCTCCCCGAGTACTATTAGGCGGGCTATCCTTCCCACCTCCTTCTTCACCTTCAGTTCATTTGTAACATTGTATCCAAGTTCAGGCTCCGTACTAGATACAATGTTACAAATTACAGCAGACAGGGGAGCAGATCTAAACATTAGTTCATTTGTAACATCGTATCCAAGGTCAGCTCCTACTAGATACAATGTTACAAATTCAAGCAGAACAAGGAGAGCAGATCTAACACATTCAGTTCATTGTAACATCGTATCCAAGTTCAGGCTCGTACTAGATACAATGTTACAAATTACAGCAGAACAAGGAGAGAGATTAACCATTCAGTTCATTTGTAACATTGTATCCAAGTTCAGGCTCGTACTAGATACAATGTTACAAATTACGCAGAACAAGGAGAGCAGATCTAACCATTCAGTTCATTTGTAACATTGATCCAAGTTCAGGCTCCCGTACTAGATACAATGTTACAAATTACAGCAGAACAAGGAGAGCAAGACTTAACGCATTCGGTCATTTGTAACATTGTATCCAAGTTCAGGTCCGTACTAGATACAATGTTACAAATTACAGCAGAACAAGGAGAGCAGATCTAACGCATTCGTTCATTTGTAACATTGTATCCAAGTTCAGGCTCGTACTAGATACAATGTTACAAATTTCAGCAGAACAAGGAGAGCAGATCTAACGCATTCAGTTCATTTGTAACATTGTATCCAAGTTAGGCTCCGTACTAGATACAATGTTACAAATTACAGCAGAACAAGGAGAGCAGATCTAACCATTCGTTCATTTGTAACATTGTATCAAGTTCAGGCTCGTAAGATACAATGTTTACAAATTACACAGCAGAACAAGGAGAGCAGATCTAACACATTCAGTTCATTTGTAACATTGTATCCAAGTTCACTAGGCCGTACTAGATACAATGTTACAAATTACAGCAGAAAAAGGAGAGCGATCAACACATTCAGTTCATTTGTAACATGTATCCAAGTTCAGGCTCCGTACTAGATACAATGTTACAAATTACAGCAGAACAAGGAGAGCAGATCTAACACATTCAGTTCATTTGTAACATGTATCCAAGTTCAGGCTCGTACTAGATACAATGTTACAATTACAAGCAGAACAAGGAGGAGAGATCTAACACAGCAAGTAAAGCTGCCAGGGAAGATGCCTAGGGAGAACATTGGGCGTCTCTGGATCTTAACATAGGGGCCCTAGTTCTTTGCCTAGGTGGGTTATGCCTAGAAATGCCCTGTGGTTTCCCAATACAAAGATCCTTACTGTGCTGTAACTGGCATCTATACATGGAAACTGTAGGAATCTGTATCCATAGTGTCCTGTTCACAAACTCCCAACCCCCCATTCTGTCATCATAAAGAAAAAAAATCCTTGTATCGCTGCCTTCAAAGATCCTGTCTCTGTAAACATCCTTCACCGATACACAGCTGTCCCAGTCTATTCCTCCTATGCTGTCCCAGTCTATTCCTCCTATGGCTGTCACAGTCTATCCTCCTATGGCTGCGTAGATTCTACTCTATGGCTGTCCCAGTCTATTCCTCCTATGGCGTCTGATGTCTTTCCTCTATTGGCTGTCACAGTCTATTCCTCCTATGGCTGTCAAGTCTATTCCTCCTATGGGCTTGTCCCAGTCTATTCCTCCTATGGCTGTCCCAGTTATATCCTCCTATGGCTGTCCCAGTATCTACTCCTATGGCTGTCACAGTATTCCTCAAAAGGCTGTCACAGTCTATTCCTCCCATGGTGTCCCAGTATATTTCTCCTATGGCTGTCCCAGTCTATTCCTCCTTGGCTGCCCAGTCTATTCCTCCTAGGCCTGTCAGTCTATTCCTCAAAGGCTGTCCCAGTCATTCCTTCCTATGGCTGTCCGCTATTCCTCCTATGGCTGGTCCCAGTCTATTCCTCCTGATGGCTGTCCCAGTCTATTCCTCAAAAGGCTGGTCATCACAGTCTATTCCTCCTATGGCTGTCCCAGTCTATTTCTCATGGGACTGTCCCAGTCTATTCCTCTATGGTGTCCCAGCTATTCCTCCCATGGCTGTCCAGTCTATTCTCCCATGGCTGTGTCCCAGTCTATCCTCCATGGCTGTCCCAGTCTATTCCTCCCAGGTCTGTCCCAGGATATCTCATGGCTCCCGTCTTCCTCCTGCGTCCAGTTATTCCTCACGTGTCCAGTATTCCTTCCAGGCTCTGTCCCCAGTGTATACTCCTATCGTGCTCCCAGTGTATTCCTTCCAGTGGCTGTCCAGTGTGTATTCTCCAACGGCTGTCCCAGCTATTCCTCCCAGGGCTCTTGTCCCCAGTTTATTTCTCCTATCGCTGTCCCAGTGGCACTTTCCTCCCATGGCTGTCCCGTGTTTTCCCCCATGGCTGTCCCAGTTTATTCATCCTATCGCTGTCCCCAAGTCTATTCCTCCCAGGCTGTCCCAGTCTATTCCTCCCCATGGCTGTCCCAGTTTTTCCTTCCCACGGCTGTCCCAGTCTATTTCCCTCCCACGGGCTGTCCCCAGTCTATTCCTCCATGGCTGTCCAGGGTATTCCCTATCGCTGTCCCAGTGTATTCCTCCCACGGCTGTCCCAGTGTATTCCTCCCATGGCTGTCCCAGTGTATTCCTCCTATCGCTGTCCCAGTCTATTCCTCCCACGGCTGTCCCAGTCTATTCCTCCCATGGCTGTCCCAGTCTATTCCTCCCACGGCTGTCCCAGTCTCTTCCTGCACCACCGCTGTCCCAGTCTATTCCTCCATGGTGCAGTCTCTCTGTTCCGGCTGTCCCAGTTTATTCCTCCTATCGCTGTCCCAGTGTATTCCTCCACCGGCTTTTGGTCACCAGTGTTATCTCCCATGGCTGTCCCAGTGTATTCTCTAATCGCTGTCCCAGTCTATTCCTCCCACGGCTGTCCCAGTCATTCCTCCATGGCTTGTCCCAGTTTATTCCTCCATCGCTGTCCCGTGTATTCTCATGATGTCCACGTTCTATTCCTCCCACGGCTGTCCCAGTCTATTCCCCCACTGCGTCCCATTTATTCCTCCACGGCTGTCCATGTATTCCTCCCATGGCTGTCCCAGTGTATTCCTTCTACGCTGTCCAGTTTATTCCTCCCACGACTGTCCCAGTGTTATTCCTCCCCGGCTGTCCCAGTCTATTTCCTCCCCGGCTGTCCCAGTGTACTTCCTCCCACAGCTGTCCCAGTCTATTCTCCCAGGCTGTCCAGTTCTTTCCTCCCATGGCTGTCCCAGTTTACTCCCTCCAGGCTTGTCCCAGTTTATTCCTCCCACGGCTTGTCCCAGTCTATTCCTTTTTGTTTCCCCCATGGCGTCCCAGTTTATTCCTCCATGGCTGTCCCAGTCTATTCCTCCCACGGCGGTGTCCAGTCTATTCCTCCCCGGCGTTGTCAGTAGTCTAATTCTCCCCATGACTGTCCCAGTTTACCTCCCACTGCTGTCCCCAGTTTATTCACTCCTAATCGCGTTTGTGTCCCACGTGTATTCGCTCCCGGCGGTGTTGTCCAATGTATTCCTCCATGGCTGTCCCGATTTATTCCCTTCCCCACTGGCATGTCCCATCCTATTCCTCCCATGGCGTGTCCCAGCGTTTATTCCTCCAATGGCGTGTGTCCCAGTTTTTCTGCACTGCTGCCCGTTATTTCCCTATATCCCCTGTTCCGCCAGTGTATTCCTCACACGGCTGTCTCCCGTGGTATTCCTCCCAGGCGCGGTGTCCCAGTGTATTCCGCCACGCTGTCCCGAGTCTATTCCTTCCCCGGCCTTCGTTCCCAGGCTCATTTGCCTCCCAGGCGTAGTTCTCGGGTCCCAGTGTATCCTGCCCACGGATGTGTCCCATACTATTCCTCCCAGCGCTGTCCAGGTTTTATTCCTCACCACGGCGGTCCCCAGTCTATTCCTACTTGCTCCCGTATTCTCCGCTGTCCCTAGTGTTTCCTCCATGTCCAGTCTTCTCCACTGCTGGGTCCCAGTCTATTCCTCACCCATGGCTGTCCCGAGTTTTATCCTCCCACGCTGTCCCAGTTTATTCCCCCCACTGCTGTCCCAGTTTTTATCCTCCTATCGCTGTCCTAGTGTATTCAGCCTCCCAGCGGCTGTTGTCCAAGTGTATTCCTTCCGCGACGGCTGGTTCAGTCTATTCCTCCCACGGCGTGGTCCCATCTATTCCTCCCCATGGCTGTCCCGTTTCTGTCCTCCATGGCTGTCCCAAGTTAGTTGCTCGCCCACTGCGTGTCCCAGTTGATTACTCCCTGGGGGGCTGGGTGGTTGGACATCCCACGTGTATTCCTCCCATGGCTGTCCCCAGTGGTTTCCTTCCCATGGCCAGTTTCAGTTTGGCCCCAGGGTTATTCCTGCCCATGGCCCCGTGATTCTGTAATTTGTAACATTGTATCTAGTACGGAGCCTGAACTTGGATACAATGTTACAAATTACAGCAGAACAAGGAGAGCAGATCTAACACATTCAGTTCATTTGTAACATTGTATCCAAGTTCAGGCTCTGTACTAGATACAATGTTACAAATTACAGCAGAACAAGGAGAGCAGATCTAACACATTCAGTTCATTTGTAACATTGTATCCAAGTTCAGGCTCCGTACTAGATACAATGTTACACATTACAGCAGAACAAGGAGAGCAGATCTAATGCATTCAGTTCATTTGTAACATAGTATCCAAGTTCAGGCTCCGTACTAGATACAATGTTACATTTGTAACATTGAATCCAAGTTCAGGCTCTGTACTAGATACAATGTTACAAATTACAGCAGAATAAGGAGAGCAGATCTAACACATTCAGTTCATTTGTAACATTGTATCCAAGTTCAGGGTCTGTACTAGATACAATGTTACAAATTACAGCAGAACAAGGAGAGCAGATCTAACGCATCCAGTTCATTTGTAACATTGTATCCAAGTTCAGGCTCCGTACTAGATACAATGTTACAAATTTCAGCAGAACAAGAAGAGCAGATCTAACGCATTCAGTTCATTTGTAACATTGTATCTAAGTTCAGGCTCCGTACTAGATACAATGTTACAAATTACAGCAGAACAAGGAGAGCAGATCTAACCATTCAGTCATTGAACATCGTATCCAAGTTCAGGCTCGTACTAGATACAATGTTAAAATTCAGCAGAACAGGAGAGCAGATCTAACGCATTCAGTACATTTGTAACATTGTATCCAAGTTCAGCTCGTACTAGATACAAGTTACAAATTAAGCAGCAGAACAAGGAGAGCAGATCTAACACATTCAGTTATTTGTAACATTGTATCCAGTTCAGGCTCCGTACTAGATACAATGTTACAAATTACAGCAGAACAAGGAGAGCAGATCTAACACATTCAGTTCATTTGTAACATGTATCCCAGTTCAGGCTCCGTACTAGTACAATGTTACAAATTACAGAGAACAAGGAGAGCAGATCTAACGCATTCAGTTCATTTGTAACATTGTATCCAAGTTCAGGCTCCGTACTAGATACAATATTACAAATTACAGCAGAACAAGGAGAGCAAATCTAACACATTCAGTTCATTGTAACATTGTATCCAAGTTCAGGCTCCGTACTAGATACAAGTTACAAATTAACAGCAGAACAAGGAGAGCAGATCTAAACCTTCAGTTCATTTGTAACATGTGATCCAAGTTCAGGCTCGTACTAGATACAATGTTACAAATTACAGCAGAACAAGGAGAGCAGATCTAACGCATTCAGTTCATTTGTAACATGTATCCAAGTTCAGGCTCGTACTAGATACAATGTTACAAATTACAGAGAACAAGGAGAGCAGATCTAACACATTCAGTTCATTTGTAACATTGTATCCAAGTTCAGGCTCCGTACTTGATACAATGTTACAAATGAACTGAATGTGTTAGATCTGCTCTCCTTTTTCTGCTGTAATTTGTAACATTGTATCTAGTACACAGCCTGAACTTGTATCCAATACATTCAGTTCATTTGTAACATTGTATCCAAGTTTAGGCTCTGTACTAGATACAATGTTACAAATTACAGCAGAACAAAGAGAGCAGATCTAACACATTCAGTTCATTTGTAACATTGTATCCAAGCTGTAAAAACACAATTAACGTCTTACTCCTTTCTATATCAGAGACAGTTGTAATAAACATGCTACAGATCAGAAGGTTACTGCATGTGACTAAACATAGTGTTCAAACCTGTGACATTTAGATTACCATGTGACATTCCAGTGTTATAATCATTGTGTGTAGATATAATGATATAATTTACTAGGATGGGTATAGGCCCCATACCTTATTTCCCTGCCACAAAAACCACTGTAGATGAATTGCCCCATTATAGTTTTGCGATGGGGATGGGGGAAGTGATTTCTAGTTACGCTACTGTTTTTGCACTAATTTTGGACAAAAATGGCAGATTTGCAATGACCCCTAAATATCATTCTCCCACATGTCCGGAATCAAAATGGTAGCCACATGCATGAGTGCACAAAGAGACATGGCTCAAATAGCCCCCAATGGTCCTAGAATATACAGTAACTCTGGGGGTTCCACTAAACATTGATCTTCTACATATCCTGAATACAACGTATATACTTGCATGGTAGACACATAGTTATGGGCATCAAAAAGGCCACAAGCTTCCTTTTTAGTGCTATCCGGTGGAAACCAAATGTTATTGAGAGATGCTCACTTATTGATTCTCAAAATTCAATTGTGTCTCATTTTGGTACCTGTGAAAAATTTCCTTTTTGTAATTGAGGCTTAGGGGCATATTTATAAAGCTATTTTGGCCATTTCACTATTACGGGAATTGCAATGGCAAAGAGCATTATTTACGCTGATTTATTAAAACACTTTGTGGCGGTGTATCAGTGACGTGCACTGGCAACATCGCCTTATTTTTTCGTTAAGCCTGGTATTGTGGCGAAAAGAGAAATTGCTCTTTAACATCGGATATTACCAGACCAGGGCTGCAAGCATAAATTGGCAACATTAAAAGGGGTCTATAGCAGAAAAAAACTCATCGGTCTCAGCCAATCACAGGCACTCCTGCCAGTCTGGCCCCTTTTGCAGCTTCCGTGCACAGAAAAGGCATTGAAGCCAAGCAGAGGACATCCGAGGGAACAAGGGCTAGTTAGTAGGTTAACACCTTTAAACACATACCGGCGATGTCAAGGTTTTGGGGGGCATTAGCCTAATCCTAAAAGTTTATTTGGGGTGAACATACCCTTCAAGGCATTATTTATAGCTTTAAAATGAAAACCAAAGCAGTACTTATAAAGTGCCAAAATGTGGATTTTTGTCGAAGTGGTGTAAATGCATCTATGGGGAATGGTCCAGATATGGGCTCTTTTACTTACTGGAATGTTCATCCAGGGCCGTTTCTATCCATTTTGGTGCCCTAGTGTGATCAGAACGCAATTCCATCACATTTAAAAGTGCCGTAGTGTGGCCTACCCCTCCAATAGGGCATAAAACACTTTTAGTGCCAGCACTTCCCCAGAGTATTGCTATTAACCCTTCAGTGTCAGCGAAGTTCAGGCTCGTACTAGATACAATGTTACAAATTACGCAGAACAAGGAGAGCAGATCTAACACATTCAGTTCATTTGTAACATGTATCCAAGTTCAGGGGCCGTATTAGTACAATGTTACAAATTACAGCAGAACAAGGAGAGCAGATCTAACACATTCAGTTCATTGTAACTGTATCCAAGTTCAGGGTCCGTATAGATACAATGTTACAATTACAGCAGAACAAGGAGAGCAGATCTAAGCATTCAGTTCATTTGTAACATTGTATCCAAGTTCAGGCTCCGTACTAGATACAATATTACAAATTACAGCAGAACAAGGAGAGCAGATCTAACGCCTTCAGTTCATTTGTAACATGTATCCAAGTTCAGGCTTCGTACTAGATACAATGGTACAAATTACAGCAGAACAAGGAGAGCAGATCTAAGCATTCAGTTAATTTGTAACATTGTATCAGTTCAGTCTCTGTACTAGATACAATGTACAAATACAGCAGAACAAGGAGGCAGATCTAACGCATTCAGTTCATTTGTAACATTGTATCCAGTTCAGGCTCCGTACTAGATACAATGTTACAAATTACAGCAGAACAAGGAGAGCAGATCTAACGCATTCAGTTCATTTGTAACATGTATCCAAGTTCAGGCTCCGTACTAGATACAATGTTACAAATTACAGCAGAACAAGGAGAGCAGATCTAACGCATTCAGTTCATTTGTAACATGTATCCAAGTTCAGGCTTCGTACTAGATACAATGTTACAGATTACAGCAGAACAAGGAGAGCAGATCTAACGCATTCAGTTCATTTGTAACATTGTATCGAAGTTCAGGCTCTGTACTAGATACAATGTTACAATTACAGCAGAACAAGGAGAGCAGATCTAACACATTCAGTTCATTTGTAACATTGTATCCAGTTCACGGCTCCGTACTAGATACAATGTTACAAATTACAGCAGAACAAGGAGAGCAGATCTAACACATTCAGTTCATTTGTAACATGTATCCAAGTTCAGGCTCCGTACTAGATACAATGTTACAAATTACAGAGAACAAGGAGAGCAGATCTAACGCATTCAGTTCATTTGTAACATTGTATCCAAGTTCAGGCTCCGTAATAGATACAATATTACAAATTACAGCAGAACAAGGAGAGCAATCTAACCATTCAGTCATTTGTAACATTGTATCCAAGTTTAGGCTCCGTACTAGTATCAATGTTCAAATTACAGCAGAACAAGGAGAGCAGATCTAACCATTCAGTTCATTGTAACATTGTATCCAAGTTCAGGCTCCGTACTAGATACAATGTTACAAATTACAGCAGAACAAGGAGAGAGATCTAACGCATTCAGTTCATTTGTAACCTCGTATCCAAGTTCAGGCTCCGTACTAGATACAATGTTACAAATTACAGCAGAACAAGGAGAGCAGATCAACACATTCAGTTCATTGTAACATTGTATCCAAGTTCAGGCTCCGTACTAGATACAATGTTACAAATTACAGCAGAACAAGGAGAGCAGATCTAACACATTCAGTTCATTTGTAACATGTATCCAAGTTCAGGCTCCCTACTAGATACAATGTTACAAATACAGCAGAACAAGGAGAGCAGATCTAACACATTCAGTTCATTTGTAACATTGTATCCAAGTTCAGGCTCCATACTAGATACA
>JAACNH010000115.1:232847-424525 GCA_019447015.1 Hymenochirus boettgeri
ATGTTACAAATTACAGCAGAACAAGGAGAGCAGATTTAACACAGAAAGTAAATGCTGCCAGGGACATGCTATGGAGAACACTGGGCGTCCTGGATCAACATAGGGGCCCTAGCTCTTTGCCTAGGTGGCTTATGCCTACAAACGGTCCTTGTTCCATTTACATGACATTTCTTACACAGCACTATGGTGTGTTACCCTATTATAATTCCATTGTATAAGATATAATCCCCTTGTAAATAGGACTATAATTCCATTGTATAAGGAGAGACTATAATTCCCATTGTATAGAGACTATAATTCCCATTGTATAGAGAATATAATTACCATTGATCAGACTATAAGTCCCATTGTATAGAGACTATAATTCCCATGTATAGAACTATAATTCCCCCCCATGCAACAGAGACTATTAACGCCCATTGCCAGAGACTATAATTTCCCATTGTATAGAGATTAAATTCCATTGTATAGAGACTATAATTCCCATTGTATAGAGATATAATTCCCATGTATAGAGACTATAATCCCTGGATAGAGATTATATTCCCATTGTAGGGACATAATCCCATGTAATAGAACTATAATTCCCATTGATAGGAGACTATAATTCCCATTGTATAGGAGATTATAATTCCCATTGTTAGAGACTATAATTCCATTGATAGAGAACTAATTCCCATGTATAGAGACTATAATTCCCCATTGGATAGAGATTATAATTCCCATGAATAGAGGACTATAATTACCCATTGTATAGAGACTATATGTCCCATGTATAGAGGACATAATTCCATTGAATAGAGAATTAATTCCCATGTATAGAGACTATAATTCCCATGGTATAGAGACTATAATTCCCATTGTATAGAGACTATAATTCCCATTCTATAGAGATATAATTCCATGTACAGAGACTATATTCCCATTGAATAGAGGACATAATCACCATTGGATAGAAATTATAATTCCATTGAATAGATACTATAATTCCCATCTTGTATAGAGACTATAATTCCCATTGTATAGAGCTATAATTCCCATTGTTATATAGACTATAATTCCCATTGTATAAGGACTATAATTCCAGTGTATAGAGACTATAATTCCCATTGTATAGAGACTTAATTCCCTTAAGAGATTATTCCCATTGATAGAGATATAATCCCATTCTATAGAGACTATAATTCCCATTGTATAGAGACTATAATTCCCATTGAATAGAGGACTATATTCCCATTGAACAGAGACTATAATTACCATGTATAGAGGACTATAATTCCCATGACAGCACATGAATCACATGTATACGACTATTAATTCCCATTGTATACAGACTATAATTTCCATTGTATAGAGACTATAACTTCCATTGAATAGAGCTATAATTCCCATTGAATAGAGACTATATTCCACTGAATAGAGACTATAATTTCCATTGTATATGACTATAATTCCCCTGTATAGATATAATTCCCATTGTAAATAGACTATAATCCCATGATATAGGACTATAATTCCCATTGTATAGAGACTATATTCCATTGTATAGAGACTATAATTCCCATGTATAGAGACTATATTCCATTGTATAGAGCTTATTCCATTGTATAGAGACTATAATTCCATTGGATTAGAGATTATAATTCATTGAAAGAGACTATAATTCCATTGTATAGCGACTATAATTCCTTGATAAGACTCTAAGTCCCAGTGATAGAGACTATAATTCATGATATAATTCCATTGTATAGGACTATAAGTTCCATTTATAGAGACTATAATCCCATTGTATAGAGACTATAATATCCCATTGTACCAGAGACTATAATTCCCATTGAATAGAGTGCTATTAATTCCATGGATAGAAATGATAATTCCCATTGAATAGAGACTAATCCCATTGATGAGACTATAATTCCATTGTTAGAGACTATTCCATGATAGAGACTATAATTCCATATGTATAGAGAATATAATTCCCCTTGAATAGAGACTAAAATTCCCCATTCATTATAGAGACTATAATTCCATTCATTTAATAGAGACTATAATTCCCATTGTATAGAGACTATAATTCCCATTGAATAGAGACTATAATTCTCATTGAATAGAGACTATAATTTCCATTGAATATAGACTATAATTCCCATTGAATAGAGACTGTAATTCCCATTGAATAGAGACTATAATTCCCATTGAATAGAGACTATAATTCCATTGTATATAGACTATAATTCCCATGTGAAATAGACTATAATTCCCATTGTATAGAGGCTATAAATTCCTTTGGATAGCGACTATAATTTCCCATTGAATAAGAGACTTAATTCCATGTATAGAGGACTATAATTCCATTGTATAGAGATTATAAGTCCCATTGTATAGCGGGACTATAATTCCCATTGTATAGAGACATAATTCCCCATGTATAGAGATGATAATTCCCATTGTATAGAGACTATAATTCCCATTGTTAAAGATTAATCCATGATAGAGATATAATTACCATTGTATAGAGATATAATTCCCATTGAATAGAGACTATAATCTCCATTGTATAGAGATTATAATTCCCATTGTATAGAGACTATAATTCATTGTAGAGACTATATTCCCATGAATAGAGACTATAAATCATTGATAGAGACTATAATTCCCATTGATAGAGACTATATTCCATGGATAGAGACTATAATTCCATCGAATAGGATAATTTCCATTGAAAGAGGACTATAATTCCCATTGTATAGAGACTAAATTCAATGGATAGAGATATATTTTCCATGAATAGAGACATATTCCTAACTGGAAAGTGAAGATTTTGGGAATACTTTATCCTTTATACAGATATTTGTTGACAAGGGTGAATATGGGTGGGGCAATTAATAATAAAATAACAAGCAGCCAGTGTAGGGGAATTAAACATTAGAGATCTTACCTTACAGATCCTGGTCACTTTTAGCAGAAATTCATCCTTGACCGTTTATATATGTTCAGCTCCCAGACATAAACTGCCATGGGGCAAAATATTTACAGAAGAAAAACCTGTAGCACTGCCCCCCCCCCCTACATTCCCATTCCTGTTTGTTTATTACCGAGAACAGTGGGGAAGAGTAAAATAGTAATTGTAATTAAGGTTGAATAAAGACAATATAATTCTCAATATATTATAGTATCCCCCTACCACCCAGAACTACAGTATATGTATTAATACCAGTAATTCTCAATATTATATAGCATCCCTGTACCAACAGAGAACTACAGTATATGTATTATACCATAATTCTCAATATTATATAGTCCCTGTACCAACCAGAACTACAGTATATGTATTAATACCAGTTAATTCCTCAATATTATATAGTATCCCCATACCAACCCAGAACTACAGTATATGTATTAATACCAGTAATTCTCAATATTATATAGCATCCCTGTACACACCAGAACACGAGAGGAGTAAACCAGGAATCCAATATAATAGAGCACCCGTGACCAACCAGAACACAGGAAGAGAAACAGGAACCAAAAAGAGTATACCTGTACCAACCAGAAATACAGTATATGTATTAATACCAGTAATCTCAATATTTATATAGTAACCCTGTACCAACCAGAACTTCATTATATGTATTAATACCAGTATTTTCAATATTATATAGTATCACTGTACCAACCAGAACTATAGTATATGTATTAATACCAGTAATTCTCAATATATATAGTTATCATCATGTACCAACCAGAACTACAGTACATGTATTAATACCAGTAATTCTCAAAATTATATAGTATCACTGTACCACCAGAACTACAGTACATGTATAATACCAGTAATTCTAATATTAATAGTATCCCTGTACCAACCAGAACTACAGTATATGTTATTAATACCAGTAATCTCAATATTATATAGTATCACTGCTACCAACCAGAACTACAGTACATGGATTAATACCAGTAATTTCAAATATATTAGTATCCTGTAACAACCAGAACTACAGTATAGTATTAATACCAGTAATTTTCAATATTATTATAGTAATCCCCTGTACAACCAGATCTACAGTTTATGTATTAATACCAGTAATCTCAATATTATTATAGTATCCCTGTACCAACCCAGAAATATCAGTAGTATGTAAATACCAGTAATTCGCAATATTATATAGTATCCCCGTACCAACCAGAACTACAGTATATGTATTAATACAGTAATTCTCAGTATTATATAGTATCCCCAGTACCAACCAGAACTACCAGTATATGTATTAATACCAGTAATTCTCAGTATTATATAGTATTACTTACCAACCAGAACTACAGGTACGCATGCATTAATTACAGAACTCTCAATATTATAGTAGATCCTGTACAACCAGAAACACAGATAGTGAAAACCAGGAATTCTCAAAATTATATAGTATTACTTTACAAACCAGAACTACAGTATATGTTTAATTACCAGTAATTCTCATATTATATATGTATTACTGTACCAACCAGAAACTACAGTAATGCATGAATACCAGTAATCTCAATATTAATAGTATCCCTGTACCAACCAGAACTACAGTACATGTATTTTAATACCAGTAATTCTCAATATTATATAGTACCCTGTACCAACCAGAACTACAGGATATGTCATTACCGTAATTCTCATTATAAGTATCCCTGTACCAAACAGAATCTACAGTTATGTATTAATACCAGTAATTCTAAATATTATATTAGTATCCCTGTACCACCCTCCATAGAACTAAGTTTTTAGTACCTTTCATTATTTCCTTTGTATCCCCACCACTTTGAATACCAGAAAAATTTGCTCCCTTTTTTTTTTTTTTTTTTTTTTTTTTTAATATTAATAGATATCCCCTACCAACCAGAACTACAGTATATTTTGTTCGTATTTATTTACCCCCTCAATTACCAGTAATCTCAATATTATATAGTATCCCCTGTACCAACCGAAACTACAGTATATGTTATCCCCTTTTTGTATTAATCCAGTAATTATCAGATATTACTAGCACCCCCCAGTATGGTACCCCTTTATTCTTCCTGCACAACACCAGAACTACAGTATATGCATTAAGACCAGTAACTCTCAATATTATAGTATCCCTGTACCAAACCAGAACTACAGTATATATGTATTAATACAGTAATTCTCAATATATATAGTATTACTCCAACCAGAAACTACAGTATAGTATTAATACCAGTAATTCCAATATTATATAGCTATCCCTGTACCAACCAGATCTGACAGTATATGTATTATACCAGTAAATTCTCAAATTATATAGTACTCTGTACCAAACAGAACTACAGTATATGTTAGTAATACCAGTAATTCTCAATATTATATAGTATCCCCGTACCAACCAGAACTACAGTATATGTATAATACCAGTAATTCTCAGTATTATATAGTTTTAACATTCAGAACTACCAGTATAGCATTTAATACCAGTAACTCTCAATATTATATAGTATCCCTGTACCAACCCAGAAC
The DNA here is from genome assembly GCA_019447015.1 of Hymenochirus boettgeri. Classification (NCBI taxonomy): domain Eukaryota; kingdom Metazoa; phylum Chordata; class Amphibia; order Anura; family Pipidae; genus Hymenochirus; species Hymenochirus boettgeri. Next base: position 238,369 of record JAACNH010000115.1, read on the forward strand.
TACAGTAATGATTAATACCAGTAATTCTCAATATTATATAGTATACGTACCAACCAGAACTACAGTATATGTTATTAATACCAGTAATTCTCAATATTATATAGTATCCCTGTACCAACCAGACTACAGTATTATTGTATTAATACCAGTATTCTCAATATATATAGTATACTGTACCAACCAGAAATACAGGATAGCATTTAATACCAGTAACTCTCAATATTATTAGTTCCCTGTACCAACCAGAACTACAGTATATGTGATTAATACCAGTAATTCTCAAATTATATAGCATCCCTGTACCACCCAGAACTAAGTATATGTATTAATACCAGTAATTCTCAATATTATATAGTATCCTGACCAACCAGAACTACAGTACATGTATTAATACCAGTAATTCTCAATATTATATAGGATCCCTGTACCAACCAGAATACAGTATATGTATTAATACCAGTAATTTCAATATTTATTGTATAGTTCCCTGTACCAACCAGATCTACAGTATATGTATTAATACCAGTAATTCTCAATATATATAGTATCCTGTACCAACCAGAACTACAGTAATGTATTATACCAGTAATTCTCAATATTTATTAGTATCCCGTACCAACCAAAACTACATTATATGTATTAATACCAGTATTTCCAATATTATATAGTATCCCTGTACCACCAGAACTATAGTATATGTATTATACCAGTAATTCTCAATATTATATAGTATCCCTGTACCAAACCAGAACTACAGTATATGTATTAATACCAGTAATCTTCCATAATTATATAGTAATCCGTACCACCAGAAACTAATTATATGTATTAATACCAGTATTTCTCAATATATATAGTATCCCTGTACCAACCAGAAACTATAGTATAGTATTAATACCAGTAATTCTCAATATTATATATGTATCACTGTACCAACCAGGAACTACAGTACAATGTATTAATACCAGTAATTCTCAATATATATAGTATCACTGTACCAACCAGAACTACAGTATATGTATTAATACCAGTAATTCTCAAATATTTTATGTATCCCTGTACCAACCGAAAATACAGTATATGTATTAATTACCAGTAATTCTCAATAATTATATAGTATCCACTGTACAACCAGAAAACTACAGTACATGTATTAATACAGTCCCATATCTCAAGATATAGTATCCGTCGTACCACAACCAGAAACTACAGTATATGTATAATACCAAGTAATTCTCATATTTATAGACCCTGTACAACCAGATCTACAGGTATGTATTAATACCAGTTTAATTCGCAATATATAAGGTATTCCCTGTACAACCAGAACTACAGTATATGTATTAATACCAGTAATTCTCAAATATTATATAGTATCCCGTACCAACAGAAACAGTAATGTATTAATACCAGTAAATTCTCAGGTATTATATAGTATTACTTTACAACAGAACTACAGTATATGCATTAATACCACGTAACTCTCAATATATATAGTGATCCCTGTACCAACCAGAAACTACAGTATATGTATTAATACCAGTAATTTCATATGATATAGTTACTTTACCAACCAGAACTACAGTATATGTAAATACCAGAATTCTCAATATATATAGTACCCCGTACCAACCAGAACTACAGTATAGTATTAATACAGTAATTTCAATTATTAGTATTACTGTAAAACCAGGAACTACAGTATATGCATTAATACCAGTAACTCAATATTATGATGTATCCCTTACCAACCAGAACTACAGAAATATGTATTAAGGGATCTATAGTGGGAAATGAACTTTTTTTTCTTTCTTCCATGGGTTCTATAATTTCCCTACAACCCCAGAGTGTCTTCACTTTTTTCAGATTCCCTCTTGTCCTGAGAGACACCAGTAGAAGAAACGTGATTGCATTCCTCTACTCCTACTGGACTGTCATCAAATCCTGTGACTGATCCCCCTCCTGCCTCTGAATAAACATAGAGATAACAGATTAGCGGGGGAGGAGAAAGGTAGCTTGAGTAGATATAAGCTGCACTTGACCCCCTTCTTAATAGCTTCACTATGATGATGGGTCAAAATGAGAGATCGAAACGGTGATCATCCTTCTTCCGTGTCTCCAGGACAGCTTACTTCTATTGGCACTGTGCGGGTGTGGTTTTTAGGATGTTGACTTTTAACTCTACTGCACATAAAAGCTCGGTTAGCCGGAGCGAGACATGGGGAGGTAAAGAGGGGGAAAGGGGGGAATGCTGCACACAGATCTGCACATGGTTTTAAAACAGAGTACAGTGACAGATATAGGATTAAGGCAGCACAGGTACATGAATTTAACTTTGCAAAGGGGCAAGTGTTGTTTTACTATAGATGCCTTTAAACCAGTATTCTCAATATTATATAGATCCGTACCCAACCAGAACTACAGTATATGTATTAATACCAGTAATTCTCAATATATATAGTATTACTGTACCAACCAAAACTACATATATGCATTAATACCAGTAACTCTCAATATATATAGTATTACTGTACCAACCAGAAACTACAGATATGATTAATACAGTAACTCTCATATTATATAGTATCCTGTACCAACCAGAACTACAGTATATGCATAATACCAGTACTTCTCAATATTGTCTTAGTTTTAGAAACTTATCCAGACCACTTTAAAGTATCCAGTGAACTTGCAATTACCACAATTCTGCGGAGGACAGTTCCCCCACTGGTAGATATTTGGTGAATTACATTGTCACACTGTCACACTGCTTAATAAAACTGGTTCTGTGTTGCATCAACACTAGAAATAATATAAACATGACAGTGGATTCGACCATTTGTTTCCCATTGGGTTTGTTGGTTAAAAATCCCACGCAACATTTCTACAGTGTTACCACATTAACCACACCTTCAAAATAGCCCACACAATTCCCGTTTGTTCTATCTCGTGCGGAGACTCTATACATCTCCTTGTGTTTATTTTAGAATTTTCCTGTGGTTGCCTTGAAAATTCCGTGGATTTCTTTATAAAGGACAATTATACTCCTTTTCCCCGATCTCATGAGAGTACCAGGGTGAGGACCTAAAATCACTAAGTCCTCACCCGGGTTCTTTCTCAACTCCTGCACTACTTACACGCAAAATCATGCTTCGGCGATCCAGACTGTTCCACCTCTCTAATACGTAGTGACAGTCGCGAGGCAGCCAATTGGAAGACACGCCTCCTTGCAGAGCGTTATTCCTATTGGCTGCCTCGCGATCTGTCATTGAAGCAGGAAGAGCGGAGGAACGAGGCGATGGCGAAGCAGATTTGGGGTAAGTGTGCAGGAGTTAGAGAAAGACCCCAGGGTGAGGACTTAGCGGATTTTAGTCCTCACCTGGGTACTATGCAGATATGGAGGAAGAGAGCGAGGGTGAGGTGAGTATACTTGTCCTTTAATAATCACTGTCTGGTTTCAAGGGCATTAATATTGCCCAAAACTTGTCTAAATGTATCTATCAATACCCAAGGCTAATTTCCCCATCTGACAGCCCTCCCACAAATGCCCTAGTTGGGGAGTCAGTATTCTATTACAGTATAGGGACAGTATATTACAGCTGTCTCCTCACTCCACTTTCCAATAATTGGGTTTATAATACGCCCCGAGTAATTTACTATTTACAATGTTTATCTTTCAGGTTTGGTAAGGAGCAGTTTGTACCCAGGGAGAAGTAGTGGGGAGCGTCTTTTAAGTGGATGATAGGAAAGTAGTGTTAATAACTATCAGGGAGATTCAATAAAGTTCTTGTCGTTTAAAATGGTGCTAATTTTGCCCCAACCAATAGATGTTAGCTTTCAAATGTAAATAGATCTGATTGGTTGGGCAAAATTAGCACCATTTTAAACGATAAGAACTTTTATTGAATAACCCCTATGCACTATATTAGCAAGGTACCAGCCTATGGGAGTCACAGATCGTAGTGAGACCAGAAGTCATGAACCTAACTAGTTGTAAATAAGGCACCATTAGCCTGCAGGGTTTGTCCTATGGGTAGAATGAAAGGTGTAGCCTAAAATGAAGGAACCTTAAGACAGGATTAGGGGACTTTTCTGAAAGAAGAGGCTACAGTGGAAAAAGGGTTGGACTGCTACAAAGTGAAATCCATATTATCTGGATTAAAGGGCAAGTCCAGCCAAAAATGACTCTTCTTTAAAATGTGTATTACCCCCCCAAACCCCACTTTTCGAAAGGGGGTTGGGGGGGGTAATATACATTTTAAAGAAGAGTCATTTTTGGGCTGGACTGCCCTTTAAAGAGAAGGAGACAAACAGTGACTAGAGATGGCTTGAACTTGGGTTCATTTTAAAACTTTCAAACTTCACTAAAAGTTCAAGTTCAATAGTTCAAAAATAACACCATTAAAGTCATTAGGAGAAATAGTTTGAAAAGTTCAGATTCAATTCTTTAAAAATATCAATGGTAACTTATTGTAAATGGTCTGGGACCTGGGAAATGGTCTGGGGAACATGTCACATCACCAAAACCTGTTAAATATAACAGCGAGATGTAATTAAAGTTCTTATCTTTAAAAATGTTTCCCCAAACAATCAAATGTTATCTTTCAAATAGTAAATAAAATCTCATTGGTTGGAGCAAAAATAACTTTATATTTAACATTGGAAAGTTAACTTCTGGTTGGTTGGGGCAAAAACTAGCATCGTTTTAAGGATAAGAACTTTTATTGATCTCCTGTATTATTTGTTTACAGCCCAAGTAGATTTTTCACTTCACTTGCCCTTAAATATGCTACAAGAAAGGGGACACATCACACATGACATCACATGACATCACATGATGTCAGAAACACAATGCATCCTAATTGCAATGGCAGATCCTCACTGGGAGTAAATAGCCACCCACAGGAGTTTTTAGGGAAATCTTAGAGGGTATATTGTCCCTTTAAGTATAGTTTGCCTTTAAGGACAATTGTACATTGAGCCGCTGGTAGTGGTAATTTTTGCAATGGAATATTGCTTTTCACTTTATTCATTACTTTATATCCGAAAAGAGAAATTGCAAGCAAAAATTTGCCAACTTAAAGGGGGATATTTAGCAAAAACCCCCAAAACAATAATGTATTACTGAGTACTTATTAGTATTGCGAAAACACTCAACAATGTACTGACACCTTCCATGGACCCATTGGCAGGCTAAATGCGTTTTGGCCGTTCAGACTTGGCGATTTTCAATGGCTGAACTTAACACATTAAAACACTTTTCGGCCATTTTATAAAAACGATTGAGCTGTTACCGCAGGATGTATGGCGAAAAGCGAACGTGATGAAAGGCGGCGGTTAAAGACTTTTCCCAAGGTTATCACTGCTTTTTAAATTGCGAAAAATCCCAAATTTGCCGAAAAGGCGCGCGATAAACGGAGGTAAAAAATGTAACGAGCCTTTAAAATATGCCCCTAAGGGCATCGCACAATTGCATGTGATTTTGTGTGCGTTTGCGCATGCGTTTTCAATAGAAAACGCGTGTTAAAATTTGGCGCTTAAAAATGCGGAAAGCAAATCGCAATCGCATGCGCAATTTCAACGCACCAAAAATGCATGTTTTCGGCGCGTTGACACATTTTCAATGTTCGGAAAAACGCATGCGTAAACGCAGAAGAAACGCTGCAGAGTGGCCTAGCTCTAATGTCTCTGCATGTTCTAAATGGCCCGGACTGGACCACGTGAGTATAGGAAAATACCAATAGCTTCCCAAGCAGAACTGTAGGGCTGAGGCCACACTAGCGCGTTTTTCGCATTTGGCCCGCGATTTTCGCTAAAATGGAATCGCGGGAACGTGAAAATTCCCGGGATTTCCGATGCGCATGCAATTGCGCGTCCGTTTGCGTTTTGGTATGCAATGCAGTTCACCATTTTTGGCAGCGTTTCCATAATGCGAAACGCGAACGCAAAACGCGAACGCACAAGAAAAGCGAACACAATGCGTGCGAAAACGCTCGCGATTTTGTGCGCAATTCCTGTGCGTTGCAGTTGGCTCAGCCTTTATCTATTGCCCTAACTATTATAGTGGAGGGCTATCCACTTGTCTTTTTACTTACCGTCATAATATGGCACATGGGATTTTGGTCTCAACAGTTGCAATAGATGTTTTAAGTTTTCCTGTGAGAGACGGATCCTTTTTATATAGACACAGATATAGGGTGGGTTTGCAAAATCATCTGGAAAAAATGATTCTGTGCGGGATGAACAGGGACAAGAGATCCCTTAGAAAGAACGAGAGTAAGAGAGCCCGGAGAGGAAGAGAGAGAGAAGAGAGCCGGAGAGGAGCGAGAGAGCCCGGGAGAGAAGAGAGCGAGAGAAGAGAGCCCGGGGAGAGAGAGAGGACAGAAGAGAGCCCAAGAGAGGAGAGAAGAGAGCCCGGGGAAAGAAAGAGCGAGAGAGGACCGGGAAGAAGAGAGCAAGAGAAGAGAGCCGGAGAAAGAGAGGCGAGAAAGAGCCCGAGAAAGAAAGAGCGAGAGAAGAGAGCCGAGAGAAAGTAGAGAGAGAGCCCGGAGAGAGCAAAGAGCGAGAAGAGAGCCCGGAGAGAGAAGAGAGCGAGAGAAGAGAGCCCGGGAGAGACGAGAGGGAGAGAAGAGAGCCCGGAGAGAAGAGAGCAAGAAGAGAGCCCGGAGAAAGAAGAGAGCGAGAGAAGAGAGCCAGGAGAAAGAAGAGAGCGAGAGAAGAGAGCCCGGAGAGAGAAGAGAGCAAGAGAAGAGAGCCCGGAGAGAGAAGAGAGAGCGAGAGAAGAGAGCCCGGAGAGAGAGATAGAGAGAGAGAAGAGAGCCCGGGAGAGAAGAGCGAGAAGAGAGCCCAGGAGAGAGAGAGCGAGAGAGAGCCCGAGGAAGAGGAAGAGAGCGAGAGAAGAGAGCCCGGGAAAGGAAGAGAGCGAGAGAAGAGAGCCGGGAGAGAAGGAGGAGCGAGAGAAGAGAGCCCGGAAAGAAGAGAGCGAGAGAAGAGAGCCGGAGAGAGAAGAGAGCGAGAGAAGAGAGCCCGAGGAGAAGAGAAGCGAGGAGGGAAGAGAGCCCGGAGAGAGAAGAGAGCGAGAGAAGAGAGCCCGGAGAGAAGAGAGCGAGAGAAAGAAGCCCGGGAGAGAAGAGAGCGAGAGAAGAGAGCCCGGAGAGAGAAGAAGCGAAGAAGAGAGCCGGGAGAGAAGAGAGGCGAGAGAAGGAGACCCGGAGAGAGAAGGAGCGAGAGAGAGCCCGGGAGAGAAGAGAGCGAGAGAAGAGAAGCGGAGAGAGAAGAGAGCGAGAAAAGAGAGCCCGGGAGAGGAAGAGACGAGAGAAGAGAAGCCCGGGAGAGAAGAGAGCGAGAAGAGAGCCCGAGAGAGGAAGAGAGCGAGAGAAAAGAGAGCCCGGAGAGAGAGGAGCGAGGAGAAAAGAGCCCGGGGGAGAGAAGAGAGCGAGAGAAGAGAGCCCAGGAGAGAGAAGAGAGCGAGAGAAGAGAGCCCGGAGAGAGAAGAGAGCGAGAGAGAGAGCCGGAGAGGAAGAGAGCGAGAGAAGAGAGCCCGGGAAGAAGAGAGCGAGAAGAGAGCCCGGAGAGAGAAAGAGGCGAGGAGAGAGAGCCCGGGAGAGAAGAGGCGAGAGAAGAGAGCCCGGGAGAGAAGAGAGCGAGAGAAGAGAGCCCGGGAGAGACGAGAGAGAGCCCGGAGAGAGAAGAGAGCCCGGAGAGAGAAGAGAGCCCGAGAGAGAAGAGAGCCGGAGAAGAAGAGAGCGAGAGAAGAGAGCCCGAGAGAGAAAGAGAGCAAAGAAGAGAGCCCGGAGAGAGAAGAGAGCGAGAGAAGAAGCCCGGGGAGAAGAGCGGAGAAGAGAGCCCGGGAGAGAAGAGCCGGAGAGAGAAGAAGCAGAGAGAAGAGACCCGCGAGAGAAGAGAGCCGAGAGAAGAGAGCCCGAGAGAAGAGAGAGAGCGGAGAGAAAGAGCCCGGGAGAGAAGAGAGCGAGAGAAGAGAGCCCGGGAGAGAAGGGAGCCCGGAGCAGAGAAGAGAGCCCGGAGAGAGAAGAGAGCCCGGAAGAGAAGGGAGCCGAGAAAGAAGAGAGCGAGAGAAGAGAGCCGGAGGAGAGAAGAGGCAAGAGAGACGCCGGGGAGAGAGAAGAGAGCGAAGAGGGAGCCGGAGAGAGGAGAGAGCGAGAGAAGAGAGCCCGGAGAGAGAAGAGAGCGAGAGAAGAGAGCCCGGAGGGAAAAAAAAGAAGAGAGCAAGAGAAGAGAGCCCGGAGAGAGAAGAGAGGAGAGAAGAAGCCCGGAGAGAGAAGAGAGCGAGAGAGAGAGCCCGGAGAAAGAAGAGAGCAGAGAAGGAGAGCCCGGAGAGAGAAGAGAGCGAGAGAAGAGAGCCCGGAGAGAGAAGAGAGCGAGAGAAGAGAGCCGGAGAAAGAAGAGAGCAAGAGAAGAGAGCCCGGAGAGAGAGAGAGCGAGAGAGAGAGCCCGGAGAGAGAAGAGAGCGAGAGAAGAGAGCCCGGAGAAAGAGAGAGAGAGAGCGAGAAGAGAGGAGAAGAGAAGAGAGCCCGGAGAGAGAAGAGAGCGAGAGAAGAGAGCCCGGAGAGAGAAGAGAGGAGAGAAGAGAGCCGGGAAAGAAGAGAGCGAGAGAAGAGAGCCCGGAGAAAGAAGAGAGCAGAGAAGAGAGCCCGGAGAGAGAAGAGAGCGAGAGAAGAGAGACCGGAGAGAGAAGAGAGCGAGAGAAGAGAGCCCGGAGAAAGAAGAGAGCGAGAGAAGAGAGCCCGGAGAGAGAAGAGAGCAAGAGGAAGAGCCCCGAGAGAGAAGAGAGAGAGAAGAGAGCCCGGGAGAGAGGAGCGAAGAAGAGAGCCCGGAGAGGAAGAGAGAACGAGAGAAGAGAGCCCGGAGAGAGAAAGAGCGAGAGAGAGAGCCAGGAGAAAGAAGAGAGCGAGAGAAGAGAGCCCGAGAAGGAGAAGGAGAGCGAGAGAAGAGAGCCCGGAGAGAGAAGAAAAGCGAGAGAAGCCCGGAGAGAGAAGGAGAGCGAGAGAAGAGAGCCCGGAGAAAGAAGAGCAGAGAAGAGAGCCGGAGAGAGAAGAGAGAGAGGAAGAGAGCCGGAAGAGAAGAGAGCGAGAGAAGAGAGCCCGGAGAGAGAAGAGGAGCGAGAGAAGAGAGCCCGGAGAGAGAGAGAGCGAGAGAAGAGAGCCCGGGAGAGAAGGAGCCCGAAGAGAGAAGACAGCGAGGAGGGAAGAGAGCCGGGAGAGAAGACAGCGAGAGAAGAGAGCCCGAGAGAAGAGAGCCCGGGAGAGAGAAGGAGGAGAGAAGAGAGCGAGAGAGAAAGAGCCGGAGAGAGAAGGAGAGCGAGAGAAGAGACCCGAGAGAGAAGCGAGAGAGAGAGAGCCCGGAGAGAGAAGAAGCGAGAAAGAGAGCCCGGAAGAGAAGAGAGCGAGAAGAGAGCGGGGGAGAGAGAGAGAGAAGAGAGCCCGGAGAGAGAAGAGAGAGAGAAAGAGCGAGAGAGAGAAGAGAGAGCCCGGAGAGAGAGAGAGAGAGAAGAGAGCCCGGGAGAGAAGAGAGCGAGAGGAAGAGAGCCCGGAGAGAGAAGAGAGCGAGAGAAGGAGCCCGGAGAGAGAAGAGAGAGAGAGAAGAGAGCCCGGAGAGAGAAGCGGAGAAGAGCCCGAGAGAAGAGAGCCCGAGAGAGAAGAAGCGAGAAGAAGAGAGCCCGGGGAGAGAAGACAGCGAGAAGAGGGAGCCCGGGAGAGAAAGAGCCCGGAGAGAGAAGAACAGAGAAAGGAGAGCCCGGAGAGAGAAGAGAGCCCGGAGAGAGAGACAGCGAGAGAGAGAGCCCGGGAGAAGAGAGAGCCCGGAGAGAGAGAATACAGCGAGAGAAAGAGCACGGGGAGGGAAGAGAGCCCTAGAGAGAAGAGAGCCCGGAGAGGAAGAGAGCCCGGAGAGAGAAGAGATAGAGAGGAGAGCACGGAGAGACAAGATAGCCCGGAGAGAGAAGAGAACTAGAGAAAGAGACCCGGGAGAAAGAGCCCTGATGATAGAAGAGAGCCCGGAGAAGAAGATAGTATGAGAGAGAGCACGGAGTATACATGACCCTATATATAATAGACCTATATAATATACCCTTATAGAATAATGTATCCCTTAATATAAGATATCCCTTATATATTAAATCCCTTTCTGATACACAGTTTATATATCCTGATCTGTTGGTTCTGTATATTTTAACACCATATATCTATATCGAATGTTCCTGTTATGAATCGGGTGATTTATAGTGGCTACAAGTATTTATACCTGTATAGAATTGGACTTTTGTACATGGATGTTATATTTTGTGGTTTTTCTATATGTATCCAGAGGATGACGAATGATCTCTAGAGATTTGTTATTTGTATCCTAGGGTCTGACTCTGGCATTTTATTAAATAGATTTTGGTTAAGATACTTTCTATATGCGACTTGATTAAGTAAAAGTTAATAGATTCCCTCTTCTCTGAATACTGGATAGTTGTCCTTTTATTTAATATTCTGATTAAATAGTAGATATATAGTTTGTATTTGGCACATAAGTTCTATGGTACAGTAGCATGCCTACTGATGTTTAATGTCATGGAATAGATACACTTTAATGTGCCCTTTACTCAACAGATAATGGCCTGTGTGATTGGATGATAGACCATACAGAATACATACATATGGAAATGTCATTGGTTGGAAGGTGTCCCTATTTGGATGGGATAGAACCCGACTGCAGGTCTGGCAGCTCTGCCCAGAATGCCTCTCCCCAGCATGGATGGCTCCTAACCCTACCTACCCACTCTTCACCGACCCATTCCTGCCCCAGAATGTCCAGAACTAGTCTACCAACCCCCGCAACCCTGCCACACCGGTATCTGTCGTCTGTCTGTCATTCTGTTGTTCTGCATTTTGTCCTGCATAACTGGGTGTGAAATATGTTGTTTTTCTTGTTTTCAGCTGCAGTTAATTTCTTTGAACAATAGATTTTACTTTCTCCTGTAAAAACACATTAACGTCTTACTCCTTTCTATATCAGAGACAGTGTGTAAAACATGCTACAGATCAGAAGGTTACTGCATGTGACTAAACTAGTGTTCAAACCTGTGACATTTAGATTACATGTGACATTCCAGTGTTATAATCATTGTGTGTAGATATAATAGAGATAATATACCTAGGATGGGTATAGGCCCCATCACCTTATTTTCCCTGCCACCAAAAACCACTGTAGATGAATTGCCCCATTATAGTTTTGCGATGGGGATGGGGGAAGTGATTTCTAGTTACGCTACTGTTTTTGCACTATTTTGGGACAAAAATGGCAGATTTGCAATGACCCTAAATATCATTCTCCACATGTCCGGAATCAAATGGTAGCCACATGCATGAGTGCACAAAGAGACATGGCTCAAATACCCCAAATGGTCCTAGAATATACAGTAACTGGGGGGTTCCCACTAAACATTGATCTTCTACATCCTGAATACAACGTATCATACTTGCATGAGTAGACAACATAGTTATGGGCATCAAAGGCCACAAGCCTTCCTTTTTAGTGCTATCCGGTGGAAACCAAATGTTATTGAGAGATGCTCACTATTGATTCTCAAAATTCAATTGTGGTTCATTTTGGTACCTGTGAAAAAAATTCCTTTCTTTGTAATTGAGGCTTAGGGGATATTTATAAAGCTATTTTGGCCATTTCACTATTACGGGAATTGCAATGGCAAAGAGCATTATTTACGCTGATATTATTAAAAACACTTTTGTGGCGGTAGTATCAGTGACGGGCACTGGCAACATCGCCTTATTTTTTCCGTTAAGCCTGGTATTGTGGCGAAAAGAGAAATTGCTCTTTAAAATCGGATATTACCAGACCAGGGCTGCAAGCATAAATTGGCAACCTTAAAAAGGGGTCTATAGCAGAAAAAAAAATCATCGGGTCTCAGCCAATCACAGGCACTCTGCCAGTTGGCCCCTTTTGCGAGTTCCGTGCACAGAAAAGGCATTGAAGCCAAGCAGAGGACATCCGAGGGAACAAGGGCTAGTTAGTAGGTTTAACACCTTTAAACACATCCGGCGATGTCAAGGTTTTGGGGGGCACTAGCCTAATCCTAAAAGTTTATTTGGGGTGAACATACCCTTCAAGGCATTATTATAGCTTTAAAATGAAAACAAAGCAGTACTATAAAGTGCCAAAATGTGGATTTTTGTCTGAAGTGGTTTAAATGCATCTATGGGGAATGGTCCAGATATGGGCTCTTTTACTTACTGGAATGTTTCATCCAGGGCGTTTCTACCATTTTGGTGCCCAGTGTGATCAGAACGCAATCCCATCACATTTAAAAGTGCAGTAGTAGTGTGGCCTACCCCTCCAATAGGGGCATAAACACTTTAGTGCCAGCACTTCCCCAGAGTATTGCTATTAACCCTTCAGTGTCAGCGAAGTTCAGGCTCCGTACTAGATACAATGTTACAAATTCTACAGCAGAACAAGGAGAGCAGATCTAACACATTCAGTTCATTTGTAACATGTATCCAAGTTCAGGGTCCGTATTAGATACAATTTACAATACAGCAGAACAAGGAGAGCAGATCTAACACATTCAGTTCATTGTAACATGTATCCAAGTTCAGGGTCCGTATAGATACAATGTTACAAATTACAGCAGAACAAGGAAGCAGATCTAACGCATTCAGTTCATTTGTAAAATTGTATCCAAGTTCAGGCTCCGTACTAGATACAATTTACAAATTACGCAGCAAGGAGAGCAGATCTAACGCATTCAGTTCATTTGTAACATGTATCCAAGTTCAGGCTTCGTACTAGATACAATGTTACAAATTACAGCAGAACAAGGAGAGCAGATCTAACGCATTCAGTTCAATTTGTAACATTGTATCCGAGTTCAGTCTACTAGACAATGTTACAAATTACAGCAGAACAAGGAGAGCAGATCTAACGCATTCAGTCATTTGTAACATTGTATCCGAGTTCAGGCTCCGTACTAGATACAATGTTACAAATTACAGCAGAACAAGGAGAGCAGATCTAACGCATTCAGTTCATTGTAACATTGTATCCAAGTTCAGGCTCCGTACTAGAACAATTTACAAATTACAGCAGAACAAGGAGAGCAGATCTAACGCATTCAGTTCATTTGTAACATCGTATCCAAGTTCAGGCTTGTACTAGATACAATGTTACAAATTACAGCAGAACAAGGAGAGCAGATCTAACGCATTCAGTTAATTTGTAACATTGTATCCAAGTTCAGTCTTGTACTAGATACAATGTTACAAATTACAGCAGAACAAGGAGAGCAGATCTACACCATTCAGTTCATTTGTAACATTGTATCCAGTTCAGGCTCCGACTAGATACAATGTTACAAATTACAGCAGAACCGGAGAGCAGATCTAACACATTCAGTTCATTGTAACATTGTATCCAAGTTCAGGCTCCGTACTAGATACAATGTTACAAATTACCGTAGAACAAGGAGAGCAGATCTAACGCATTCAGTTCATTTGTAATGTATCCAAGTTCAGGCTCCGTACTAGATACAATATTACAATTACAGCAGAACAAGGAGAGCAAATCTAACTCATCAGTTCATTGTAACATGTATCAAGTTTAGGCTCGTACTAGATACAATGTTACAAATTACAGCAGAACAAGGAGAGCAGATTAACACCTTCAGTTCATTGTAAACATTGTATCAAGTTCAGGCTCCGTACTAGATACAATGTTACAAATTAAAGCAGAACAAGGAGAGCAGATCTAACGCATTCAGTTCATTTGTAACATTCGTATCCAAGTTCAGGCTCCGTACTAGATACAATGTTACAAATTACAGCAGAACAAGGAGAGCAGATCTAACATTCAGTTCATGTGTAACATTGTATCCAAGTTCAGGCTCGTACTAGACAATGTTACAAATTACAGCAGAACAAGGAGAGCAGATCTAACACATTCAGTTCATTTGTAACATGTATCCAAGTTCAGGTCCACTAGATACAATGTTACAAATTACAGCAGAACAAGGAGAGCAGATCTAACACATTCAGTTCATTTGTAACATTGTATCCAAGTTCAGGCTCCATACTAGATACAATGTTACAAATTACAGCAGAACAAGGAGAGCAGATCTAACACAGCAAGTAAATGCTGCCAGGGAGATGCCAGGGAGATGCCAGGGAGAACACTGGGCGTCCTGGATCAACATAGGGGCCCTAGTTCTTTGCCTAGGTGGCTTATGCCTACAAACGGTCCTTGTTTCATTTACATGACATTTCTTACACAGCACTATGGTGTGTTACCCTATTTATTCAGTTTATTCAGTGAATCACATTTACTACTTTCGGGAACACCTTTCCCCCTTCTTCAGGTGTGACACCAACACAATCCCATACCCCTTAAGTGGACCAAGTGAACAATAGGCCACTGGTTATGTAAACTTATAATTATAACAGCAACAATAGTGACCATTGTAAATATTGATTAAAGTTCATATTTTCAACCTGGAACAAGGAACAAGGAACATTACTCTGCAGAAATTGCAGTATCTTTAATTGTATAATATGCAGGACTGTGTGTACCATCCTACATAGGGTAACAGATACAAGTTATGGACTAGACACAAAACTACACAAAGCAGACACTTTTTCCAACAAGAGCACAAAATTGCCCAAATCAAATGGCAAGTGTTGGAGACACTAAACTTAACCCTAACATACAACATACAACATACAAAAGAGAAGCCTAGCACACCCAATTCATTAAATTGGTCACTAGTTTTGTAATGGACGTATACTATCCCATCTTTATATATTTTGTGTTGGAAATAGTGAAAGCAGTGGCATAACTACCCCCCCACCCCCGCCACCTTACACCCCCCCTCCCCGCGACCACGGGTGGTAGAAGGGCCACCCAAAGACCACAACCTCTGCGATCAGCTGTTTTTAGACACCCGATTGCGCATATGAAAGAAACATGCACGGGATCAGCTGTCTAAAAGACCGGACTCAAACTTCCGTGTCTAGTGTTATAAACAGCTGATTGTAGAGGGGTTGGTCAGGGGCCCGGCCTCCAATCTCACTGGTGGGCCTGGGCCCCTGCAGTTACTCCCCTGAGTAAAAGAACATAATAGAGGGGGTGACTTTAATAAAACCCTATTACGGAAAGAAGCCAAGTGGATAGACAGGTTAAAGGACAACTCCACCCTCATAAGAACATTATTTAGAAAGAATGGCCTCTTTATAATATGTTGATATATCATAGTTTGTCCTATGAATTCATTACTGTGTGCCTGCTATGCTTCTGGATGCCTCATGGAAACTGAGCCATTTAGAAACCTGTACTGAGCCTGTACTTAGCCTGGGCATGCTCAGAAGAGACAGACAGGGGATTAACATTCAGTCATTGGCTGTGATGTCAACTGTCAAATCCATAACTGACAGTTACTAACTGGAAGAACCAGGAAGCAGAAACAGGGGAAACAGGACATTGTGCAGGATTTCAGGTTAGACTTACATCTCTCAGATTTCTAACTATTACCGTTTAGGGTTTTGGGGGGTGATTTACATGTATGTAAGTTTTCATTTTGGGGCTGGACTTGCCCTTTAAACACACGGAATCCCTCTGGCCTAAATGAGGAATCGGCCTCAACAGCTTCTTATAGGGCAAAGATAGCATCTAAATCTACACACAGTATTACCTACATTAGGTAACTCTTATTGCTTGATATTTAATAATAAAAAGATTGTTGATTTATAAATAAAGTATTAATACTAATAAGGTAACAATGCATAGAACAATTAAAGGGTTTAAAAGCAACGTTTTGGATAGTTATATTTCCAAAGAAAAGAGTTCTAGAAGATTATTTTTATTATTGCGCTGTATATAGTATTCACTTTACCAGTACCAAATGTTTACGTTCACTTTACTGAAACTTTTGAATTAAAGAACAATGATTATGGAAACTATGTGGCTACACGAGTGGTAACTTATGGAATACTGAGATAATTTAATAACTATGACAAAAAGAAAAGTTGGAAAAATGGTGGTTAAGTCTGCGGGAAAAAATAGCTAAAATAAAGCCCCTTTATAAATGTGTCCCATAAGGCCATATTTATAAAGCCGCAATATCGCTTTTTACCATTACCGCGACTTTAACAATCGGTATCGTAAATTTGCAATCGTTAAGCCAATCGTAGATTTATGATCCCCATAGAATACCATTGTCGTAGTTTACTTCCGCACGGTATGCTATGATCGGACGTTCGTTAATTAATGAAAGTTAGGTCGTAAATGTATGATGGCAACCGTAAATTAACTAAGCCATTGTATCGTTAGAAAGCGATATCGCGGCTTTATAAATATGGCCCTAAGACCCCCATTTGGGAAAAATTAGAACCTTAATAAAGTGATCACAGGAAAATCGGAAAACACAGATCATATTACAGTAAATGCTGGAAAATATTCTAACCCCCTACTATTAATTAGTATTGAGAAACACTCCATCTTCCATAGACCCAATGGCATGCTAGATAAATGGCATCTTCCATAGACCCAATGGCATGCTAGATAAATGGCATCTTCCATAGACCCAATGGCATGCTAGATAAATGGCCACTAATGCGTTTTCCCCAACTTTTCCCCAATTTTAAATGTCTGAATTTAATGCAATAAAACACTTTTTCAATTTATAAAAAAATTAAGCCTTTACCACAGCATTTTATGGAGATAAGCGGCACTAGTGGTTATTGCCGCTTTATAAATTATGATACCGTATATACTCTAGTATAAACCAAGGTTTTCAGGCTTTAAAAAAAGCCTGAAAATCTTACCTCGGTTTATACTCGAGTCAATCTTTCTCCTACCTTGTCCGGCAGCCACGCAATCCGCATCCTCAGTGCGCTTCCGGGTGACGACACTACCCGGCGCCTCCCACTTTGCGGCACCGAGTAGTGACATTATCCTGAAGTGCAGAGGATATGGAGCGAGGAGTGAGCGGCCGCCGGACAAGGTAGGAGAATACCACGGACACCAGGGCACACAATACTTACAAATAAGAGTAAAACCTTCTTTATTTGTGCATACTGTATGCACAAATAAAGGAGGATTTACCCCTATTTGCAAGTATTGGCTTCTGCAGATGCTTGTAAACTACAGCTCCCAGCAATGAAAGCATGCCGGGAGTTGTAGTTTCCAAAACATCTTAAGTGGCAAATACTAGTAGGGGTTACACCCTCGGTTTATACTCAGGTCAATCTCTTTTTTTCTCCTTTTTTAGGTAAAACTAGGTACCTCGGTTTATAATCGGGACGGTTTATACTCGAGTATATATGGTAAGTCCAAATTTGCCAAAAAGGCAGCAATAACAATAGCAAAAAGTTAACGACCCTTCAAAAATCTGCCCCTTAGTTTTCCCTTGAAATTGGTATTTACTTTTGTGGTCCCCCTGGGGACTTTCGGGTAGCTTGGGGAGACTATTCTTTTCACTGATAATGGTATTATTGGGGGGAGGGGTGTATCCCATGAAGAATTTGGGGGCTTGTGTTTCACTTTAATATTTTTATGAAATGATTGTTCTTAAATGAGTGTGATCTTGGAATATCACATTCCTTTTTTCAAGTCAAACTCCAATCAAAGCATTTTCCAGGAAGTGTTTTTCCTTCATTGGCACTGATAATTAGGTATTCAGGACTAATTACCTAATATTGATAAGTGCAGACATTTATTTTCCTCACAAGCAATGACTAAAAAAAATCTATTTGTGAATGGATCTCTGAGATCCATTCACATATACTAAAGTAAGCTGTCAGCACATGGCAACTTACTATAGCTGGTACTGAACTGAGATCAAACAGGAGATCGCAGTACGCACAGGTACACAGATCCTATACCTTGTAAGATTCTTCTCTAGTAATTTGCATTCATGTGCATGTGAGAAATCAATTCTGAAACTAAAAAGTCTACTACAGTCCATGTAGACTTCAAAGAGCCTTTTGATCATGTGCACCTATTGACCACGCCCCCTACCTCCCCTATTCACGGTCTTTGGTATGGACACATACAGATGTCTCCACACCAATATGGAAGTCACTAATAAGACATTGAAAGCTGCTTGTTACCCTGCAGTTTATTTTCCAGTTATCGTATATTGATGACAGCTTTAAAGCCTTCCATTAATACACAATATTCAGCTGGTTTCACTGCCATATTTTTTCTGTTCCTAGCATAATATAAAGTTTCTAAATGTACCTGTATTCATTGCATAACCTATGGTAGCTCAGCTGTCTAAAGTGCTCATTTTAGAAACACGCAGCCCATGAGCTCACAGGTTTTAATCCCCAGACTTAGCTATGTTTTTTCCCCTCAGAGCTTGATAGGAAATAAACTGTAAAGATTAATTTTGTTTTTTGTATGAAATTCAAATGATCATGTTGGGGACCAGATATTAACACTGTTCAATCTCAACACAATATTTTCAATACCATTAAATCTCTTACCTGTTTGAGAGGAAGAATTAATGGGTCTCTGTGATGTTATATGAATGTCTGTCAGCTTCTAGGAAGAAAGACTGCAGTTCCCTTGTTTTGATTTGTTGAGCACTAAAAAGCTAAGGTTAATTATGGGAACCGACCCCTAGTACCCACATTTTAATTTCATAAATCATCCAGCAGCCACAGCTAAGGGAGAGGTATGGGAGACACAGCTTGTTTTATATTTGTGAATGTATATTAGGACACTGTTGTCTGGAGACTTTAAAAATAAAGTTTACTGCAAAAATGTGACATTTGCAAGCATAAATTTTGCATTTAATACTTTGCCACAGCAAACCAAGCTGTTAAATAACCATTAACCTATCCATACTTCCTGTCCCCAGCATTAAGCCTTAAGTGAGCATGCTCAGCCCCTGGACACAGGGAAGAAGAAGATTGTGAGGGGATATCACTCAAGCTACTTGAAGCAGGAAGTTTGAACTTTCTGCGCAATATAATTTCTCACAGGCTGCAGTCAGAGATGTGATCAAAGGCTCAATTTAAAGGAAGACTGAAGACTTTTATTTATCTCTAAGTTTAATGACATCATGTCAATTTCTTAACGTTAGCACAAGTTTCCTTCATTGCTTTAATTCTCTCTTTTTTTTGGTATATCAGAGAAGAGATAAGGCCAACATGAATACATGGTCTGCAAAAAGTGTCTCCCTATTGGCCAGTTCTAAGAAAAGCCCAGAGATGAGGATCTAGCGGTTTAGGTCCCCACCCAGGGGCAGAAGAGAAACATGGTGAGTTAAGTATAATTCCGCATACCACCTGCAGCTCTCCAGATGTTGGCAAACTACATCAACAAGCATTCCCTTTCTGCAAAGACACTTGCTCTGAGGCTTGCCTTATGATGTTATATTTTGGGGAAAAAAAGTCATTTTTATTTATAAAGATTTGGACCAATGAGTTAAACACAGGTAATGTTCCATTTATTTTATTATAAGGAAATAGCCTTTAGTCACCTGATCTCACATAGAAATTATAGCTTCTTATCATTGGCCAATTACTGATTAACTAGAGAAAATGCCCAATTGCCCATTTGTAGATAATGGACACAATCCATATGTAGATACTTTCAGGCAGTGCTTGGAGACTGAGGGTTGTAGATTCTATAATGGGAACATTTCTCCTGAATGTTGTCCACATCTGTATCAATCACTCAATTAGCTGGTTATTTCATCCCCATAAACCTCCACTTCACACAGTGTGAGATACTCGGTTCGCCCAGGAATAACCACACTGACGTAACGACCCTCCATCCCCTTACAGTTTAGAGTGATGGTATTTTGAGAGATGCTGTTGATGGTTCCACATCTGTGAGCAAAAGATTTGATATGATTAATACAAGACCTGAATGAAATGGTAGCAAATACAACATAGTTATGGGAAGTAAGGCCATGATGCAGACTTTGGAGCTGGTCCCACCCTGATCATCAGGAGATCCCCACATCAATGCCCACCCAATATGAGGGCTAGACTACCTTCCCCAACCTTCCCTACAACATTATTTAGGGTTGAAAAACATCAGGGGTGTAAATTGAATTAGGGCTCCCTCCGGTGTCAATAAGAGTGGCTGCTGGGGTGGTGCCTTGTATCTGTTGGAGCGAGGGTTGCAAGCAACTCAATCCAGGGGTGAAGACCTAGTGTTTAGGTCCTTACCCAGAAAAGGTCCTTCAGATTGGAAACCAAAAGCATTGCAGATTTTACTGCTGGGACACAGAGGAATTTCATGCTGATTAACAACATAAATCCATATCATCAGAACATGTTAATCTGCCTTAATCTATGTATTCCAAAGTTAGATACAGGCAGACTGACATTATCCAGGCTTTGGATTCTACAAATTATAGAACTGAGAGGGTGGATTGGGCACTAATCATTTACATTGTTCTATCGCTCAGCTGTTTCCTACCAGACAGAAGGCAAACAGTAGCAGGAAACATTAAACTTTTAACCACCATATCTTCTGATTGTCCACACTTAGAGAAGGGCCCAAGACTTGATTTGAAGGTAAATACTTTGATTGACTTGTTTGGAGACCATTGTTCTCCTTTAAAAAATGGTCCATCATTTCCATCATAATGGCGAATGCCTGCCAGATGTAGAAGTTGCTACTTTATTTGAATTTAAAGGACAATTATACTCCCCCTCCCCCCCTGCTTCACACCAAAATAAACCGCTAGGTCCTCTCCTCTTGTTACTTTACAAATCAGCTTATTTGCTTCCTTTAAGTTCCCTTTGCCATTCCCGGTCTTCTTAGCTCTGCTACTGTCAGTGATGGTCTGTGATCTGACCAATTGGAAGACACAATTCACATAGAGCATGTCTTACCATTGGCTGCATCATGGACTGCAGAAACAAGCCAGAAGTGTGATGAGGGAAGCTTTATGCTATTAACAGCTGATCAATTAAAGGGCAACTATACAAAAAAAGGCTTTGCCTCATTTTAATCTTTAAATAAATACATGCAAGTAGCCCTTATCCTGAGGTGTTTGTGTAGCTGCATCATGCATGCCTTCAATCCAGTACAGGTTTTATTTTCACAAGCATCTCCCTCCTACACCTAACTGTCTCCTCCTTGACATTTTTTGTAAAGTCAAGCATGATCAGTAATCACTACTGGGAGGGGGAAGAGTTTATGATAATGAGGTATTTAATTGACAGCTTAAATGTAAGATACTTCCAATTGGATATCTAAAAAAATATTGGACAGATCAGCAAAGAAATGGTGATAGTTGGGTAGTTGGGAAGAATTATAGTTTCCAGTAATGAACAACATAAAAAACAATGTTTAAGTACCCAGGGGTGGAGACTTGGTTGGGTCCTCAAGGTGCAATAAATGTCCCAATCACCATTGACCTGCACTTCTTCCCGTGATTTAGTAACCACTTAGCGACTGTTATTGCATCGTGTAAATTTGAGCGGTAAGTTGAGATTTTTTTCACAGCTTTAAAGCCACAATTGAAAAGGCTTTAATTTTGGTTCAAAAGACGAGTACAAAAACCATTGCTTAATTTATTGCATCACTTGCGCTGTGCTAATTCCAAAAATCTTCGGAAATGGCGTAGGCAGTGCAAAATGAGTAGAAAATGCTGACTTGTCTAAAGTCCATCCCCACCTCAGTCTGGGATCTATCCAACAGAGAAGGTGCATCTTGCAGAACATCTTACCATTGGTTAGGTCCAGGGCACAAAGGGGTGGAGCAGTAAATGTACAGTTGTATAGCACAGTATAGTATAGTATAGTATAGTACAGTATAGTACAGTATAGTACAGTACAGTACAGTATAGTATAGTATAGTACAGTATAGTACAGTATAGTATAGTATAGTATAGTACAGTATAGTATAGTACAGTATAGTATAGTACAGTATAGTACAGTATAGTACAGTATAGTATAGTATAGTATAGTATAGTATAGTATAGTATAGTATCGTCATTGTCTAGTATATATAGTACCGTTCGTATATTATACGTACAGTATGTTAGTAAAATTGTAATAGTCTAATGTTACCGTATAGTAGCGTATAGTAATTCAGTATAGTCGTAAGTATAGTCAGTAGTATACGTACAGTATAGTACAGTATAGTACATTATAGTATAGTATATAAGTACAGAGTACAGTATAGTACAGTATAGTACTAGTACGGTATAGTCAGTATAGTACAGTATAGTATGTATAGTCTAGTATAGTACAGTATAGTACAGTATAGTATCAGTATACGTAAAGTTAGGTCATAGTAATCGTACAGTATAGTACAGTAGTAAGTATAGTATAGTACTATAGTAAGTATAGTACAGTACAGTATAGTACCGTATCGTATAGTATACAGTATAGTACAGTATATAGTATAGTATAGTGTATGTACAGTATATTCATAGTATCAGTTAAGTATTGTATAGTAAGTAAGTACATATAGTATATTATACAGTATAGTATCGTATTGTACAGTATATCGTATAGTAGATTAGTTAGTACAGTACAGTATAGTACTATTATGTATAGTATAGTCAGTAGAGTAGTATAGTACAGTAGTACAGTACAGTATAGTACAGTATAGTAATAGTCAGTATAGTATATATAGTAAGGTACAGTATATACGTACTAGTATAGTATGTAAGTAAGATCGGTACGTACAGTATAGTTAGTATAGTATAGACAGACAAAGTATAGTATGTATACAGTACAGTATAGTAAGTATAGTACATACGTACAGTACAGTATAGTATAGATGTATTAGTTGAATAAAGACATATATCCAGTCACATTAGCATATCTTTCGCTAACGTTAGTAGTAGTAAGTTAGTAGTAATAGTATAGTATAGTACAGTATAGTATAGTAAGTATAGTACTAGTATAGTACAGTAAGTACAGTATTATCAGTGTATATATAGTAGTATAGTATAGACAGGTATAGTATAGTTACAGTATAGTATAGTATAAGTATAGTAGTATAGTTATATAGTACGATAGTACAGTATAGTATAGTACATTATAGTACAGTATAGTACAGTATCAGTACAGTACAGTATAGTAGAGTACTTTAGTACAGTATAGTATAGTATAGTATAGTATAGTACAGAACGTACAGTATAGTATAAGTACAGTATAGTATAGTATATACAGACAGTAATATAGTATGTATATGTTTTGAGGTTGAATAAGACATACGTCCTCCTGCAACCCATCTAGCAATATCCCATCTTCCTACTGTTAGTATATTATAGTACAGTATAGTACAGTATAGTATAGTATAGTACAGAACAGTACATTACGTATAGTATCGTACAGTATGTATGTCATAGTACAGTACTAGTATCGTATAAGTAAAGTAGAGTAACGAGAACAGTACAGTACTAGTATACGTATATTCGTATTATTTGAGGTTGAATAAAGACTACGTCCATCCAGTTCAACCCTCTAGCAATATCCTCATTTCCTGCCAACTTGTTGATCCAGAGGAAGGCCAAAAAACCTCACCAATTATGAAGGGGAAAATTCCTTTCGACTCCAAGTGGCAATGGGAATTTTTCCCTGGATCCAACTCTACTTTATGTATCAATACCAGTAACTTGTAACTTCCTTGTTTGTAGAAACTCATCCAGCTTTTTATAAACTGACCAATGAACCCGCCATAACAACGTCCACTGGAAGACAGTTCCATACTTTACCGTTCTCACAGTGACATACCCTTTCCCAACTCTACTTTATGTACATACCAGTACTGTCACATTCCTGTTGTAGAAACTCTCCAGCTTTTTAAAACTGACCAATGAACCTGCCATACAACGTCAACTGGAAGCACTTCCATAGATTTACGTTCCACAGTGAACAAACCCTTTCCCAACTCTACTTATGTCAATACCAGTAACTTGTAACAAATTGTTGTGTGAAACTCATCCAGCTTTTATTAACTGACCAATGAACCTGCCATAACAACGTCCACTGGAAGACAGTTCCATAGCTTTACCGTTCTCACAGTGACAAACCCTTTCCCACTCATTTATGTATCAATACCAGTAACTTGTAACATTCCTTGTTTGTAGAAACTCCACCAGCTTTTTATTAAACTGACCAATGAACCTGCCATAACAACGTCCCTGGAAGACAGTTCCATAGCTTTACCGTTCTCACAGTGACAAACCCTTCCCAACTCTACTTTATGTATCAAACCAGTAACTTGTAAACATCCTGTTTGCAGAAACTCCGCCCTTTTTATTAACTGACCAATGACCTGCCATAACACGTCCACTGGAAGCTTTACCGTTACATAGCTTTACCGTTCGCACAGTGAAAAACCCTTCCCAACTTGAAGCCTAAACCTTTTTTCTTCAAGTCTTAGGGATGTCCTCGTCCTTTGACATTTCTATTGGTGAACAATGCCCCAGATAGTTTATTGTATGGCCCGTTAATGTATTTATACACAGTAATCTATCCCCACGCAAGCGCCTTTTCTCCAGCGTACATACTTGTAAACTTACAGTCTCTCTTCATATTCAAGCTCCCCCAATCCCCTTATTAATTTAGTTGCCCTTCTCTGAACCCTTTCTATTTCAAACATGTCCTTTTTGTACACAGGATTCCAAAATTGCACTGCATATTCCAAATGAGGCCTTACCAATGCTTTGTAGAGAGGGAGAATTACATTTTCCTCCCTTGACACAGTTGTCCTTTAAAAAGCTAAGAAATTCCATATAATACATAGTCATTAACTTAAAGCCACTTTGGGGCTTCACAGACAGATAAACCAGGAATTACTTACATTGGATTGTTATTATCTGATGAATATCCAATACGGACTTCTGCCCCTAGTAGGCGCTCACTGCAACAATCCTTCCTGTTCACTATGACCACAGTCTGAACATTGTACCAATTCTTAAGGTCCAACTGCCACCAAGCTGGGTTGTCTTTATTGGTGTGGGCACAGGGGTGTGTATAAATACTTGGTATTTTAACACCATCGATGGCTGTGTTAGCGCTGAATTCAGGTTTGTAACTAGAGCTCTGTCGGACTGAACCTGATCTTGCCAGATTAACTGTGAAGAAGAGAACATATTAATGATTAATTTCCACATTTAAACATAGTGAGTAAGATAATCATTTTTTGTGGAGGTGGTGGAAATGGAGATGCCCTTTAATAAAGTTCCTGACCAAAGATATACACTAAAATTTTACAGTACAGAGAACCCTGCAGTTACTGCCCTCTTTCCAAGCTCAGTGATTTCAGACATGCTCTGTGTAGCTCACCCAGGAGAGAGAGGAATTGGCCAATCATACACTTTCAGGGAGATTCAATAAAAGTTCTTATCGTTTAAAATGGGGCTAATTTTGCCCCAACCAATCAGAACTTATGTAACATTTGAAAGCTAACATCTGAATCTGTAGATGTGCTCTGCAAGAGATATGTATTTCTATTGGCTGAGACTGGACTCAGGTTGTTGGCGGGTTAAAACAGACCCCAGCAAGTGACTTACACATAACGGTAAAGGCAAAAAAACCCTTTTACATTACGGGTAAAATGGATTGACAATGTGGAGTGGACGGTTTTACTGACGCCAAATTCACGTCTTTATAAAAGTCTTACCTAGATCTTGGGCTTCCGTCCCATAAACCTCCACTTCACACAGAGTTAGATACTCAGCTCGCCCAGGAATAACCACACTGATGTAAGAACCCGCCATCCCATTACATCGGAGAGTGATGGTGGGTTGGTAATAGTCAGTGATGGTGTCACAGCTGGAGGAACAGACAATATTGTTAGATACAATGATACATTGTACAGTATCGGTACATGCAAACTTATTACTCCTTCCAAGTATCCACATGGTGTCGAAGGGCCAGGCGACTCAACACATTCTCTGCGAGAGGTTTTAAAGCAGCCAGGAAATTCCGTAAATAATGTATCGATATTTACAGGACGATGCTATATCTTCCCTTATCCAGACTAGTGTATCTATTATCAGGGTAGCGCAGGTTTACATTTATTTTGCGGTGGCAGCACCATTTCCAAACATTTTTTTAAAAAAAACTTGAATCTGAAAGTTTTTTGACCCAGAACCCCTATAGTAATCTGTGACAAAGAAGGCTTCCATGTTGTTGCCAGTACAACTCACAGTCTTTAAAGAGCCGTGCCCCCTGACCATGACTTACTGTCCCTATGCACAGAGTATTTCCTATACCGATGACTCCGCCGATGAAAGCTGCTTGTTACCCTGCAGTTTATTTACTTGCCAGTGTGAGTTGCATACAGACTTCCTGGGACATTGAAAAATAGTTTATTTTACTGACTTTTTTTTTTTTTTTCTTTCTACTAATAGGGCACCAAGAGCCCCTATCGGCATCACGGAGCAAACAGCCTGGCTGTTATATAGTGGTTATATAGTATATAGTATATGCCCATAGTGGCTCTCGGACCATCGATATCTGGCATTTTTCTATTTCTGCGCTTTTCTGCGCCAGCTATTAGCTGGCATTTAAAAGTAACTATAGAATGCCGCTTTCGGCATATAACATCACTTGCGGTGGTTGAGCGGTTAACTTTCGCTTTAGCCACACAGCTGTCGCAATGAAGGAGTTTAAGTCACGCTAACTGATATAACATTGGTTAGCGTGACTTTAAACTCCAGAACAGGAGTGATGCGCCCGTTGGTGCATTACTCTGAAAGATTCTAAATGTACCTGTGTTCTTTGTGTTTGCTGTGGTGGTTCAGCAGGCTAAACACCTGTTTTTAGAAACTCACAGCCCCGGAGGTGACAGGTTCAAACCCCCAGATTTTTTTTTTGGTTTTGATTATGCAACCATGTAGCACAAAATTTAACGCCATTTAAAGGGAGGACCAAACTGTGATTCTTACCTGAATGGGATCCAGCGACGCAGTAAAGGGGTTTACTGCATCGTGGTCAGTTACGATGAGTAGAGCATAGAGTTATAGATTAACCAGGAGTTACTTACACTGGATTTTTATTATCTGCTGAATCTCCAATACGGACTTCTGCTCCATAAAGGCGTTCAGGGCAACAATCCTTCCTGTTCACTATGACCACAGAGTGAACCTTGTACCTCTTCTTCAGGTCTAACTGCCACCAAGATGGACGGTCCTTATTGGTGTGGGCACAGGGATGTTCACCGATATTTGGTGATGTGATGCCATCGATGGCTGTATCAGCACTGAATAAAGGGAGGTAACTGGAGCTTTGCTTGGCCTCTCCTAATTTTGCCACATTAACTGCGTTGACAAGAAAAACAAAAAACCATAGTGAAGTATAAATGACTTACAGTGTATAAATTAAAGGGTAACTCCGGTTCAATAACAAGAGGTGACAAGGAGGCCATTTATGTCAAAGTAATGAAACCAAGCCTAAATAGAGGTGTGTGTGTGTGTGTGTGTGTGTGTGTGTGTGTGTGTGTGTGTGTGTTGAGGGGGGGTCAACACCAATTGTCTGCCATGTACAATGCTGTTTGGATGCCTTACTTTAAGTAGTTTCGATAACACCTCGCATTCAGGAGGTCCCTAACACCTTGCTGTTATATGGAGGTCCCTGACACCTTGCTGTTATATGGAGGTCCCTGACACCTTGCTGTTATATGGAGGTCCCTGACCCCTTGCTGTTATATGGAGGTCCCTGACACCTTGCTGTTATATGGAGGTCCCGGACCCCTTGCTGTTATATGGAGGTCCCGGATCCCTTGCTGTTATATGGAGGTCCCTGACCCCTTGCTGTTATATGGAGGTCTCTGACACCTTGCTGTTATATGGAGGTCCCTGACCCCTTGCTGTTATATGGAGGTCCCGACACCTTGCTGTTATATGGAGGTCCCTGACACCTTGCTGTATCATTGAGGTCCCTGACACCCTTGCTGTTTATATGGAGGTCCCTGACACCTTGCCTGTTTATATGGAGGTCCCTGACCCTTTGCTGTTATATGGAGGTCCCTGACCCTTGCTGTATAGGATGGTCCCTGACCCCTTGCTGTTATTGAGGTGCCGTCACCTTGCTGTTATATTGAGGGTCCCTGCCCCTTGCTGTTATATGGAGGTCCTGACACCTTGCTGTTAATATGGAGGTCCCTGACCCCTTGCTGTTTATATGGAGGTCCTGACACCTTCTGTTTATAATGGAGGTCCCTGCCCCCTTGCTGTTAAATGGAGGTCCCTGGTCCCTTGCTGTTATATGGAGGTCCCTGCACCCGTTGCTGTTAATATGGAGGTCCCGACACCTTGCTGTATATAGTAGTTCCCCTGACCCCTTGCTGTTTATATGGAACTCCCTATTACCCCTTGCCTGTTATATGGAGGTCCCCGACCCCGTGCTGTATATATGGAGGTCCCTGACCCTTTGCTGTTTATATGGGGGCCTCCTTGAACCCCTTGCTGTTCTATGGAGTCCCTGACCCCTTGCTGTTATATGGAGGTCCCTGCACCTTGCTGTATATTGGGGTCCCGACACCTTGCTGTATATGGAGGTCCCTGACACCTTGCGTGTATCTGAGGTCCCTGACACCCTGCTTGTTATGTGTAGGTCCCCTGACACCTTGCTGTTATAAGGAGGTCCCCCATGGTCACCTTGCTGTTATATGGAGTCCCTGACACCTTGCTGTTATGGAGGTCCCCGGCTTATGGAGCTCTGACACCTTTGCTGTGCTCTTATATGGAGGTTCCCCAGTGCACCTTGCTGTTATATGGAGGTCCCTGACACCTTGCTGTTTATATGGAGGTCCCGACATCTACTCTGAACCTTGCTGTTATATGGAGGTCTCTGACACCTTGCTGTATATTGGAGGTCCCTGACACCTTGCTGTTTATGAGGTCCCTTACCACCTTGCTGTTAATGGAGGTCTCTGACACCTTGGCTGTTAATGGAGGTCCCGACACTCTGTTATATGGAGGTCCCTGACACCTTGCTGTAATATGTAGGTCCCTGACACCTTGCTGTTATGGAGGTCCCTGACACTTGCTGTTATATGGAGGTCCTTGCAGACTTTGCTGTTATCATGGAGGTCCCTGCACACCTTGCTGTTATATGGAGGTCTCTGACACCTTGCTGTTATGGATGTCCCTTACCCTTGCTGTATATGGAGTCCCTGACACCTTGCTGTTATATGGAGGTCTCTGACGGCCTTGCTGTTATATGGAGGTCCCAGACTCCTTCTGTTATATGGAGGTTCCTGGTCCCTTGTGCTGTTTATATGGAGGTCCTCTGACACCTTGCTGTTATTGTGAGGTCCTCTGACACCTTGCTGTTATATGGAGGTCTCTGCACCCTTGCTGTTATATGGAGGTCCCATCATCTTGCTGTTTATGAGGTCCCAGGCATCTTGCTGTTATATGGAGTCCCTACACCTTGCGGTTATATGGAGGTCCCTGACACCTTGTTTGTTGATAAATGGGAGTCCATACACCTTGCTGTTATATGGAGGTCCCATGACACCTTGCTGTTATATGGAGGTCCCATACACCTTGCTGTTAATGAGATGTCCCTGCACCTTGCTGTTATATGGAGGTCCTGACACCTTTGCTGTTATAGGGGTCTCTGCACCTTGCTGTTATATGGAGGTCTCTGACAGCCTTGCTGTTTATATGGAGTCCCATCCTTGCTGTTATATGGGAGTCCTACACCTTGTGCCGTTTATGAGGTCTCTGACCTTGCTGTTATATGAGGTCTCGACACTTCTGCTGTTATATTAGGGTCCCACCTTGCGTTTATGGAGGTCCCTCTCTGCGTATATAGAGGTCAGGCATCTTGCTGTTATATGGAGGTCCCATACACCTTGCTGTTATATGGAGGTCTCTGACACCTTGCTGTTATATGGAGGTCTCTGACACCTTGCTGTTATAGAGGGACATGCAGGATGGCTGTTATATGGAGTCCCCCAGGCATCTTGCTGTTATATGTAGGTTCCCCATACACCTTGCTGTTTATATGGAGGTCTCTGACACCTTGCTGTTATATGGAGGTCCCATGCATCTTGCTGTTATATGGAGGTCCCAGGCATCTTGCTGTTATATGGAGGTCCCATACACCTTGCTGTTATATGGAGGTCTCTGACACCTTGCTGTAATATGGAGGTCTCTGACACCTTGCCGTTATATGGAGGTCTCTGACACCTTGCTGTTATATGGAGGTCCCAGGCATCTTGCTGTTATATGGAGGTCCCGGATCCCTTGCTGTTATATGGAGGTCTCTGACACCTTGCTGTTATAGTAGGGTCTCTGACACCTTGCTGTTTATAATAGAGGTCTCTGACACCTTGCTGTTATAAGGAGGTCTCTGACACCTTGCTGTAATATGGAGGTCTCTGACCCTTGCTTGTTTTTATAGAGGTCCCTCTGACACCTTGCCTGTTATATGGAGGTCTCTCTGACACCTTGCTGTTAAGTACTTGCTGTATGGCCCTGACCCCTTGCTGTTATATGGGGTTCCCTTAACTCACCTTGCTGTTATATGGAGGTCCCTGACCCCTTGCTTTTATATGGAGGTCCCTGACCCTTGCTGTATATATGGAGGTCTCGACCTGCTGTTAATCTGGACACCTTGCTGTTATAATGGAGGTCCTCGACCCTTGCTGTTTATATGAGGTCCCTGACCCTTTGCTGTTTATGATGAGGGTTCCCTGACCCCTTGCTGTATATATGGAGGTCTCTGACCCTTGCCTGTTATATGGAGGTCCTGACCCTTGCTGTTATTGAGGTCTCTGACACTTGCTGTTTATGAGGCCCCTGACCCTTGCTGTTATATGGAGGTCCTGACCCCTTGCTGTTATATGGAGGTCCCTGACACCTTGTTGCTGTTATATGGAGTCCTGACCCCTGCTGTTATATGGAGTCCCTGACCCTGCTGTTATATGGAGGTCCCTGACACCTGCTGTTATTGGAGGTCCCTGACCCTTGTTGCTGTTATATGAAGGTCCCTGACCCCTTGCTGTTTATATGGTAGGTCCTGACCCCTTTTGCTGTTATATGGAGGTCCCTGACCCCTTGCTGTTAATGGAGGTCCGACCCTTGCTGTTATATGGAGGTCCCTGACCCCCTTGCTGTTATATGGAGGTCCCTGAACCCTTGCTGTTATATGGAGGTCCCTGACCCCTTGCGTTTATAGGGAGGTCCTGACCCTTGCTGTTATTGTGAGGTCCCATACACCTTGCTGTTATATGGAGGTCTCTGACACCTGCTGTTATATGGAGGTCCCATGCATCTTGCTGTTATATGGAGGTCCCAGGCATCTTGCTGTTATATGGGAGGTCCCATACACCTTGCTGTTATATGGAGGCCCTGACCCCTTGCTGTTATATGGAGGTCCCTGACCCCTTGCTGTAATATGGAGGTCTCTGACACCTTGCTGTTATTGAGGTCTCTGACACCTTGCTGGTTATATGGAGGCCCTGACCCCTTGCGTGTTATGGAGGTTCCCTGACCCCTTGCTGTTAAATGGAGGTCCCTGACACCTTGCTGTTATAGGAGCGTGTCCCTGACCCCTTGCTGTAATATGGAGGTCCGACACCCTTGAGCTGTTATATACGAGGCTCTCTGACACCTTGCTGTTATATGGAGGTCTCCTGACAACCTTGCTGTTATATGGAGGTCCCTGACCCCTTCTGTTATATGGAGTCCCTGACCCCTTTGCTTGTTATATGGAGGTCCCATGCATCTTGCTGTTAGATGGAGGTCAGATCGCAGGACCCCCATACACCTTGCTGTTATATGGAGGCCCTGACCCCTTGCTGTTATATGGAGGTCCCTGACCCCTGCTGTATATGGAGGTCTCTGACACCTTGCTGTTTATATGGAGGTCCTGACCCTTGCTGTTATATGAGGTCCCTGACCCCTGCTGTTTATGGAGTCCCGACCCCTTGCTGTTATATGGAGGTCCACACCTTGCTGTTATATGGAGGTCCTGACCCTTGCTGTAATATGGAGGTCTCTGACACCTTGCTGTTTATGGAGGTCCTGACACCTTCCCTGCTGTTATATGGAGGTCCCTGACACCTTGCTGTTATATGAGGGTCTCTGGACACCTTGCTGTTAATGGAGCCTGACCCTTGCTGTTATATAAGAGGTCTCTACACTTGCTGTTAATGGAGGTCTCTGACACCTTGCTGTTATATGGAGGTCCCTGACCCTTGCTGTTATATGGAGGTCCCTGCCCCTTGCTGTTATATGAGGTCCCTGACACTTGCTGTATTGGAGGTCCCTAACCTTGCTGTTATAATGGAGGTCCATACACCCTTGCTGTTATATGAGGTCCCTGCCACCTTGCTGTTATATGGAGGTCCCATGCATCTTGCTGTTATATGGAGGTCCAGCATCTTGCGTTATATGAGGTCCCTACACCTGCTGTTATATGGAGGTCTCTGACACCTTGCTGTTATATGGAGGTCTCTGACACCTTGCTGTTATATGGAGGTCCCATGCATCTTGCTGTTATATGGAGGTCCCAGGCATCTTGCTGTTATTTGGAGGTCCCATACACCTTGCTGTTTATATGGAGGTCTCTGACACCTTGCTGTTATATGGAGGTCCCATGCATCTTGCTGTTATATGGAGGTCCCAGGCATCTTGCTGTTATATGGAGGTCCCATACACCTTGCTGTTATATGGAGTTCTCTGACACCTTGCTGTAATATGGAGGTCTCTGACACCTTGCTGTTATATGGAGGTCTCTGACACCTTCTGTTATATGAGTCCAGGCATCTTGCTGTTATATGGAGGTCCGGACCCTTGCTGTTATATGGAGGTCTCTGACACCTTGCTGTATATGGAGGTCTCTGCACCTTGCTGTATATAGAGGTCTTGACACTTGCTGTTATATGAGGTCTCTGACACCTTGCTGTTATATGGAGGTCTCTGACACCTTTGCTGTTATATAGAGGTCTCTGACACCCTTGCTGTATTGATGTCTCTGACACACCTTGCTGTTATTAGAGCTCCTGACACCTTGCTGTTATATGGAGGTCTCTGACACCTTGCTGTTATTGGAGGCCCTGACCCCTTGCTGTTATATGGAGTCCCTGACCCCTTGCTGTTATATGGAGGTCCCTGACACCTTGCTGTTATATGGGGAGGGGTCCCTGACCCCTTGCTGTTATGGAGGTCCCTGACCCCTGCTTGTTATATGGAGGTCCCTGACACCTTCTGTTATATGGAGGTCCCTGACCCCTTGCTGTTATATGGAGGTCCCTGACCCTTTTCTGTTATATGAGGTCCCTGACCCCTTGCTGTAGTATGGAGTCCCTGACACCTTGCTGTTATGGAGGGCCCTGACCCCTTGCTGTTTATGGAGGTCCCTGACCCCTTGCTGTTATATGGAGGTCCCTGACCCCCTTGCTGTTATATGGAGGTCCCTGACCCTTGCTGTTATATGGAGGTCCCTGACCCCTTGCTGTGTATATGGAGGGCCCTGACCCCTTGCGTTATATGGAGGTCCTGACACCTTGCTGTTATATGGAGGTCCCTGACACCTTGCTCCTGTTATATGGAGGTCCTCCCTTGCTGTTATATAGGCCCTGACCCCTTGCTGTTATATGGAGGTCTCTGACACCTTGCTGTTATATGGAGGTCTCTGACACCTTGCTGTTATATGGAGGTCCCTGACCCCTTGCTGTTATATGGAGGTCCCTGACCCCTTGCTGTTATATGAAGGTCTCTGACCCCTTGCTGTTATATGGAGGTCTCTGACCCCTTGCTGTTATATGGAGGTCTCTGACACCTTGCTGTTATATGCTGATTGGGATTATATAATGTTAAAGGTGGTGTACATCAGACACTGCACACAAAGAAGATTCAGAAATGAGCTTCTTTATACAAACTTGTTGCTCCTTCTGGTGCATTTTGAGTGACACACAGAACCCATGACTAAGTGGGCGGTCACCGAAACGCGTTGGGTAACGATGTTGTTAATTTTGTACGTGCAATAAAGTTGTTTTATACCGGAACCAGATGTCTTCCCTGATTGCTGTATGTATGTATAATTTTATTTATATGGATTTTGTAGTGGCTGAGGACCATGAGGACCATGTGGTTGTGCATTCTGGTGTCTGGATTCATACCTGAGGATTGGTTTTCCTTGGAGCTCGTACATCCACTTAAAGGGCACGTACACCCCTCTTACAAAAATGGAGTATCAACACTGTTATTTTGCTATTTGGCCACAAGATGCCGCTGTTTCCAGGAGACAACACTCAAACTGCACAGATAATGAAATATATAAAAAAGAAGGTGGGACTGTCAAGGAGGAGGATCTGGATGTTCTTGGAAGGAGAAGAAAAAGGAACAGGGGTAGATTTGTTCATGGGTTCAAGTGCTTCTTTGCAGCTAGAACTGTGACCCAGGAGTCCGGAGGGGAGTTGATCGTTCCAGAGACCCAAATGCTGACCAGGGGATAGAGTACATCTGCCAGGAGTTTTGAGGAGGACTGAGGAGTAGATCACTTCGTCTGTGGTACCGCATGTCTGTTGGAAAGACTTCCTTTTCGATTCAGGCCATCAGTGGAGAGCTGGAGACTGAACGACCCGGGTCGGTAAGAGACAATTTCGTGCACGCATCTTAGAATTGTGTTGGCGCCTAAAATACCAGAGACTACGTCTAGACCTGCTGTTAGATAGTTAGTTAGTGTTGCAGGCTGCAGAGATTGTTGTTCATTCGCCACAAAGACTTAACAGATAAAGTTGTGATTCACTCCGGAGAGGAAACAAAGACTTTACCATAATCTCCAATCATCCCAGCATATTGCTCAGAACTAATATATCAAGCACGTGTCAAATTATAAGTTTCGGGAAGGGGGAAGGGAAAAATTACTGCATAGTCTGTTAAGATTGTAAGCTGCTGTGTTGCACCGCAGGCCAGCCAGTGCCCAGCACTACACACAATCATTCCCCTTTTGATTAGGGTAATAACAGGTATAGCGAAGCAGTGTTAAATCTGCTCGCAATAGGTAAAATTTGTTTAAGGTTCTTGGTTACCAACGGCAGGTGTTGTGCTGTGCAACACAGGGGTCCTGGCCCCCGGGCTGGGTGTATGGAATTAGATTTTAGTTTCACTGCATTTGGGGTGTGTTCAGTGTCTCGTACAATAAATAGTCTGGTTATTACATTAGCTGGTGTCATTGTCACTTTCTGTGTTCGTAGCTTCGCTGTATTCTGGAGAACCCACCCAGTACACGGCTTACAGAGCAGCAGCAGGGGCTCCTTCATACCGTCAGGAGGAAGTGGTGAGCTGCGGCGCTAGATCGGTGGTTTGTAAGGCTTTTTACACAGTGGGGGAACATCTTTCCAAACTGTAAGTAAAACGGATCTTAGCTTTTGGGGGGTGTTCTATTAGATACTCAATTTTTAATAGTATGGGGGGTTTATCCCCTAATCCTACTGGTAATGTTTTCAATGCCCGGAGTCTTCAGATGATTCCTAGCTCTACATTTATCATCCACGTGTGTCCCCCTGATGGTTCTTTATACTGACTCGGGGGTAAGTCACAATGTTCTAGATCTTCCAAGAATGAAATCAAGTTCAGGATCCCATTATCGACTTACTGAGTAATGGTAAATGTTCTTTAACATACACTGATTGGGACACCTTCCAGGGTATTTATTGCCGACAGATTCTTGTCATTCTAAATTGAGAGATCCAGTTTTTCAAAAACGAAGGGGCGTATTTATAAATGCGCAGTATCGTTTCTTAGCGATCGTTAAACCGATTGTTAATTTACGATCGCTATTGTAAATCTACGATAGCAATCATAAATTTCCGATCATTTTACGACTCCCCCATAGAATACCATTGTGGTATTTTACTGAATGAATGACAACCAATCCAGTTGATCTAACTGAATTCCGCAGACAGATATTGGTGATTATTGGTAAGCAGTGTATGGTTTATTGTACCATCTGTCTCAGGGATTGAGTCATTGTATTCTGCTCCTACAGGCAACTTTGGTGAATTATTAAATGGACCTGCCCTTCTATAGGATTATTCTTGACTAACATTATTACGTTATCACATGGACAGTTTTACAAATGCCGAATGAAATATAATCCACGTACCTAATTCTTTCACTTCCTCCCCATAAACTTCCACTTCACACAGTTGGAGATATTCTGCTCTCCCAGGAATAACCACACTCACATAACGACCCACCAGCCCCTTACAGCTCAGAGTGATGGTGGCTTGGGAAACATCATTGATGGTGTCACAACTGAAGAAACAGAAAAATATTGTTCCCATTGGCACCATAGTGATAGAATTAGTAAAGAATAAACAAAAGCAGCAAAATAAATGTAAAGCGGGAGTATAGTCCTTTAAGAACTGTTGAAAAATTTTGCTTGGTCCAAGAATCCTAATGGCATCACAGGACCAGACTACTTTCCGATTTGTTCAAGGTGCCTAGATAATCACGGGAAGAAACCTGAAAGGGAAAGTTTAAGTATAAACTTTGAATTTGGCTCGGAGGACTGCATTTTGGAAGGGAATGTGTGTGTTTGTGCTGCGGATTTTAAAACTCAATAATGGCAATGATGAGGACATTGTTGTTTTTTACTTACCCTTTAAATATGTCTGTCACATAAATTAAAGGTAGATCAGTTGGTGTGTGTACTCGTGTCAAGTTGAGGGATAAAAGACTATCAGGGTTATTCAATAAAAGTTCTTATTGTTTAAAATGGTGGTAATTTTGCTCCAACCAATCAGATGTCAGCTTTCAAATGTTAAATAAGATCTGATTGGTTGGGGCAAAATTACCACCATTTTAAACGATAAGAACTTTTATTGAATCTCCCTGTAACTTTTTGATGATTGGTCAAAATGTGTTTTTTTTTACTATACTTACCCTTTAAGTATGGCTGCCACTGAAAGGGAAGGGTAGGTCAGTAGGTATGTGTTCCTGTGCCAGGTTGGGGGTTAAAAAAACAAACTTTTTAAATTATTGGTCAAAATTTGTTTTTGACTATAGTTACCCTTGTGAGTACACACACCAACAGACCTACCCATTCTTTCATGTGACAGCCATATTTAAAGTGTAAGTAAAAAAACAACAATTCCCTCTTCATTGCCATTAAAATACGCAGCACAAACACACGCATTCCCTTCCAAAATGTGGTCTGTCAAGCCAAATTTAAAGTTTATACTTAAACTTTCCCTTTCTAGTTATTTATACTGTTTCTGATCCCTCTGGTTTGTGAGTATTTATGTGATATCTGTGCCATGCTATGTCACCTCTATTGTGCTAATTGCAATGCCTTATTAATATTGTTCTGTTAATAAATAAGATACTGTTTAAGTTTAAGAACCACTGACACCCATTTATTGCATTCTATCTAAAGTGGTAGTTCAGCAACACCCTCCAACATATGCGTGGGGCCCACTCCTGATATATAAGAGTCATGTGCATAGAATTTTGATAAGGTTGAAAGTCTCTGGAGCAAATGAAATACCCCATTTTACTATCGCCTTACACTGGGCTGTAAGAGAATGGGCCAAGGAGCGCCTGCAATTGGAAGGACCATGGGGTCCATAAGTGGGAGGGACCAGAGGGGCTGCAAAGGGGCGGAGGAGACACAGGGCAGATTGACTGACAGGTTTCAGAGTAGGAAGCAGGAAGTGCAGGGGACCTGGTGATGCTGCTGCCATATAACACACAAAAATGTAAATATCTTCAAAACAATGCAAAATAAACAATGAAAATAAATTGCAAAAATTCTCAGGAGAGCAATTCCTATCAATTTACATAAAGTAATTTTTGGACCACAGTTCCCCTTTAAATATTATTTCATTTACAGTAACATTAGGGCACAAAAGAAAACCCAGAGTTATAGATGAACCAGGAGTTACTCACACTCGATTGTTATTATCTGATGAATCCCCAATACGGACTTCTGCCCCTTTAAGGCGCTCACTGCAACAATCCATCCTGTTCACTATAACCACAGTCTGAATCTTGTGCTTCCTCTTCAGGTCCAACTGCCACCAAGATGGATTGTCATTATTGGTATGGGAACAGGAGCCTGAATTCATATTTGTTATTGCCACACCATCAATAGCTGTGCCAGCGCTGAATTCATTTCTGTAATTGGAGCTTTGCCTGGCTACTCCTAACATTGCCACATTAACTGCAAAAAAAAAAAGAAAAGTGTTAACCTTCTTGCTAAGAATGACAATGGAACTAATATGTCTTTTTATACAACAACTTCTTATTGGTCCTGTCGGTATTTTAAGACAAGGACATAAGCTAACGCATGGTCGTAAAAAATGGCAGCATCGGTGATTTATGACTTTATGGCATCTTAGAGGGCACATCCACCCTGAAAACGATTTACTACTGGTGATGAATCCCGGTTATAAAGCAAACCTGGTTTCAATTTGGATCTGATGGTTTCTGATCCAATGGATTTTTCAACATTTTTCAAAACTCTGAACTTTTCATCAAAAAATCGAAAATCAAATATTAGAAAATTGAAAAATTCCTATCAAAAATTCGAAAAAAATGATCAAATATTTGGAAATTGTGACCGAAAATGTTGAAAATTCTGATTCAATTAGTTTAGCAATGCCCCCTTCCTCAGGTGATAACCAAGGGGTTCAAATACCCTCTTACCTATTGAAAAATGCCCCTCCTACAAAGGAGGCATCGTGTACAAATTAGCATAATTAATAAGTGAAACAAATTCATTGAATAGAAATATAAATTGTGTAACAATATACAGTGCATTATCATGTGCATATAAAATCTGAATAAAAGATGAATGAAAATAAAATAATTTCAAAGGTGTTTCCAGTGTTTCAGTGATGTTAAAATCAATGAATTCATAATCAGCGACGTCCACTAGAGGGAGCTTTTTTTCTTGAGCTAAAATAGAATATATTTCAATGAAATATAAAAAGTTGCTAATTATAATTTCTGTGAAACCTCTGTTGGCATGAAACTCACCATTATCATTCATCTCTGTTTATTACCAGTTTGTATTAACAGCCCCAGATCAGCACCTAACCCAAGATATTTAACTCGGTCCTTTGTGTGATTTGCATACAAAGTTTTGGCTCTAAACCGGTAGACCAAAAGTGATGGGTGTCACAGATAACATCACAGTCAATGACTATAACCACTTCCTGGGGTGTGTGTATGTCCATTCAGTGCATTGAAACATATCAGTGCATGTGCCAAAACTCTTGCAAAGCTGATCTGGGGTTTGTAAGTACAACTGTTTTAGCGTTTGGGGGGTTTACTCAGGGGTGTTTCTAGGGTTTTTGACACCTGAAACAACTTTTAAATGCCGCCTTTTGGCAGACAGGTGGTGGCACGATAACTGGGTGGGGCTTCATTTGGGAACATAGGTGTGGCTTGTGGAGGTGGGTGTGGTAGGGTAACTGACACTGACTGGTGGACTGGAGGTCTGACTTAAGACTGATTGTTGGACTGGT
Source organism: Hymenochirus boettgeri (assembly GCA_019447015.1). Taxonomy (NCBI): domain Eukaryota; kingdom Metazoa; phylum Chordata; class Amphibia; order Anura; family Pipidae; genus Hymenochirus; species Hymenochirus boettgeri. The sequence goes on from JAACNH010000115.1 coordinate 277,810, forward strand.
GCTGAAATTTAGTATTGCAGGAAGAAAGATTTTTTTTAACTGCCGCCTTTTAAGTGTTCTTCAGGGGTGCGTCCTGAGCAAATGTTTCAGTTTGCTTCATGGTAGGGGCACCACTGGGTTTACTGCACAATGGTAAAAGATTTGGGAGTAAAATTGAAAACATGGAGAAGTATACTGCTTCTGCAGGGGACATTTGTAATGAATTTAGTGGACCTGTCCCTCTATAGACATTATTAATAAACCTTGTAACTACACAGGTGGATTATATATAATTCTACCATCTTTATGAAATACAGTAAGAAAACCCTTTTGCAGATGTCAGCCTTTCGCTTACCTGGGCTCCAGTCCCACAGTGTCCTTCTTCCCTCTGGCGGCTTACTTTCAGGTTTGCGCGTGTGAACGTTCAGGTTACTGATGTTCTGTTACTGACCCTTAGCTCCATCCCTGACTCCGGTTCTGGTTTCCGATTCTGTACCACGCTATTGGCCAGCTCTGAACTGGTAGTGCCCTGTCTGCCTGTTACGTCTCCGGTTTTCTTGTGTATTTTCAGCCACAGCTCCCAGAGAGGTGCTATAAGCCTCCCTACAAGCGTGGGCTTGTCTATTGGTGAATCGAATGGTGTGAGATCAGGGTATCTGGGCTGAAAGAATACACAGGGATCCAGAGAGTCACAGCAGACTTTGTGATCAGACTCAAAAGAATGATCTTGTCCCAATTTCCAAAACTATCTTTACTAGACCAGCCAAACGGACTGATTTTATTATCACATGTAGACTATAATATAATCTGCACCTTTATAGAGGTCTTACCTATGTTTGGATCTTTCCCATAAACCTCCACTTCACACAGTGTGAGATATTCTGCTCTCCCAGGAATAACCACACTGACGTAACGTCCCTCCATCCCATTACAGCTCAGAATGATGGTGGCTTGGGAAACATCGTTGATGGTGTCACAGCTAAAAAAAGACAATATGGGGTGTTTTTATTTAGAACAAGTATAATATTAAAGGGTAGAGATCGTTTTTCCTTAATGTTATTGAAAAAAGAATAAAGTATAGTTTTAATAGGCACGTGCCTAGGGGCGCCAGAGGTTGGAGGGGCGGCTGTCAATCTCCCCTCACCAAACCAACCCCTTTATGGTTTAGGGGTGTGGTCTGTGTTTAGGGGTGGGGCTTTAGGACGCCAGGCACTTTGGCTTTACAGGCTCCTGAGGTTTAAATCCAGCCCTGGTTTTAAAGGATAATTATACCCATACTAACACCACTCAAACCCCCCAGTTTCCTGATAGTACCCAAGGTAACCTACACCGCAAGGTCCTCACCCACTGGTTCTCTCTATAGGGTCTGTAATGGGCTGTTAAAGTCTAAATCAAGTTCAACGTCTTCAAGTAAAACCCAACATCCCCAACCCAACATAAAATGCAGGTTTCATGACTCCCATCCAGTTCGCCGTCCTGAACAAGCACAACAAACCACACAGGCAGGTATATAGACACCGTATCAAAGGCTCCTACCAAATCCAAATAAATGACATCATCTTCTTAGAGGTTTAGTTCTTCATTCTACATTAGTTACACAATTCTCACCTCATCTTGGCTCCATAATGATCTCTTTACCCGACTCCCTATCCTGTTTTTAGAATTTGGTCTTTTTCAGCCCAATACTTTTTATGATTCTATGAGTGAGGACACCATTGAGTAATTTCTATCTGTATCTCCTGGTATTGTGTACCACACCACATCAGCTGCCATTTCTAGGTCCTTCTTCCTCTACATTTGGGCTTAACAAAGAGTACAGACTTATACAGCAGATAAATCAGGAGTTACTTACACTGGGTTGTTATTATTTGCTAAATCTCCAACACGGACCTCTGCCCCTTTAAGGCGCTCACTGCAACAATCCCTCCTGTTCACTATGACCACAATCTGAACCTTGAACCTCTTCTTCATGTCCAGCTGCCACCAAGATGGATTTTCATAATTGGTGTGGGCACAGGGACGGGCATAGATATTTGTTAATTTGATGCCATCAACAGCTGTGTCAGCGCTGTATTCGGGTCTGTAAGTGGAACTTTGTCTGACCGTTCCTAATTTTGCCAGATTAACTGCAAAGAAAATAAAATATGAACCAGGTTATAGAGATCTATTATTAAGGATTCCCACAGTGAAATACTGCTACATATTTAATATACAATCTGATGGAACTGTCAGTATAACTCCTCCTCCTATTCCCAAGATCCTCTGCTGCTGGTAACTCCTTCCATCTGGTCAAAAACTGTATTTGGTACCAGCCCCATAGAGAGAGGCAGCAAGAATCATCTAATTCTTTGAACGAATATATTAGCATTGGTACGTACTTACCATACCTACTGCTGAAGGCACACAAATATTTTCTGTTCTGTATAACCAGCAAACCTTTTTAAGAATCGGTCAACCCTTCTCCTCTCCCCCAATAGGATGCTACTGCTATTCCTGGACACCTATTACAAACGTTAACTTGAATATGATTGACCAAGTAGGGTAGATATCCTTCAACCTATAGGTCAATCTAGTCTATGTTTAAGGCCACTGTATATAATTGGAATCTACTTTCAATTCCCATTCTCCTGATCGGTACACTGGTTGTATCATACAGTTTGTGGCAGAACATGTCCTGAACCTTTGAGCACAGACAATAAACCTCAATTCCTTACACATTAGAAGATTTCTGTTTGCGGTTTGAGTTTTACCCTTTCCTGAAAGTCAATTGTCACCACCTACAATACATTTTCTTCCAAAGATTTAACATGAGACTGTGGATACTTTTTGCTCATAGTAAATCATTTTCAGCCTCTTTTGACTATTCTCATTGTTGCTGAGATTAGTGTTAATTAATGTTTGGTGGCCCAGGAGCTAACATAGAGTCTATTTGCAGTAACACATAGCAATACGTGGGACTTACCATCCACCATTTTGCTTTCTTCCCCATAAACCTCCACTTCACACAGCGTGAGATATTCTGCCCGGCCTGGAATGACGACACTGACGTATTGACCGATCATTCCATTACAGCACAGGGTGATGGTGGGTTTCGAAAAATCACTGATGGTGTCACAACTGGAGAAAGTCAATATGTAAGTTTTATATTGGGTAAAAGAAAAATTACTTTAGGTAAATTGACAGGAATTGCTCTCCTGAGTATTTTTGCAGTATACATGTGTGATATGGTAGCAGTATCATCAGATCCCCTGCACTTCCTGCTTCCTGCTCTGAAACATGTCACACTTCCTCCTCCCCCATGGCCCCTCCCCTTGCTGGCAACCCTTGGGCCCTCCCACTCATCAGACCTGTTGATCCTCCTCCTGTAGCTGGGTGCCCCTGTAGCTACTCCCCCTCATGGGGAATGCTTTTAGGCCCCCCATGGAACCTTATCTTGCAGCCCCCCATTAGACCCCTCCTACTCACAGGCCCTGTGGCCCCTCCCATTTACGGGTCAACCCAGCCCCCCCACCATCACCACTTGCACCTCAGATCCATACCCCCTACAGAAATCAGATAGAAAGTTTAAAGCTGCTTATTCTGACCCTGTACCAGGGTATGGGTCTGAGGTGTGAGTGGGGGAGGGGCCATCAACTCCCCACAAGGGGAAGGGGCCACAGAGATCTGCGAGTGTGAGGGGCCAATGGGACTCCAAGTAAATTTGTCAAGGGGGACTCCTGAGGGGGAGGGGGCAAGGGAGTATGTAAGGGGGAGGGGGGCATGAGGGGAAGTGACAGACAGTGAAGGAGCTGGGTAGTGCAAGGAAGCTGACAGAGCAGAAAGGATGGGGGATGTGCAGTCCACAACAGGGAGAGTAGTCTACAGAGGGGAGGGACTTCTGGTTTCCTCCAAACACAGAGCAATCTGTGGCTATGCTCGACAACAGAGATGGGGAGGGGCAGCCCCTAGAATGGAATCTGTCATCCTCCTGCGCCCTAACATTCTGTTTATATATTTCTTCACAACTTGTGTGGAGACCACAGTTCCCCTTTAAGGAAGGGTTAATGCCCACAAAACAATCTACCGTTCCTACCAGGAGCACCACTCCCCTTTCAATAGAAGCCAATGGCCACGACTTCTATTGGACGGGATTAAGGTGCCCTGAGCATGATTTTCAACCAGCCTCATGGGTGCAGCTGCCATAAAACCTACTATTAAACCAAATAAGGATCCATTTGTACATACAATAACCATTAATAGAAACCTTTCCCTTTTTAATCCCCTTTATATAACTCACTGAGGTAATCGTATTTTGTTTATACATTCTTTAAAACCAATATAAATCAATATGACATCTCAGTCTCTTTAAAACAAAGTAAAAAAACATGGATCAGAGCTTCCTACCCAAACTGTCCAAAGTGGTGGCTTGTGCCCAGTCATACAACCCAACTCCTGGCTCCATTTGTGCCCTTGTGCTGACTTTCTGCACCGACTCCACTAGCACCAATCAGGTTTGAAGTGGGGCACATGACCCACACTAGGACCCAATCAAAGCCAGGAGATAGATAGGGAACCGTCAATTCCACACACTAGTCACAGTTCTAAGCACCTACTGTAGATAATGGAGGTACAATGGGATATTAATTGACAATGATCCTATCCTATGTGTCTTTAAAGTGTATAACCACCCCAAAATTACATTTTTACTGTAGTGTAGGGACGCCCCTCCCAACCCTAACTGCCATGTTTAAATTGTAAAAAAAGTGCACAGAAACTTATTTACCAGCCTTCTTTCTCACGACCTGGCCCTCTAATGCTGTTTCTGGGAATGGAGAAACATTAGGGGCCAGACCAGATTGGTTGAGAATCGTCCGGATTGGTTGAGAAGCAGCCGTTCACAGACACAGACTCACAGCTGTCGGTTATTGAGGGAACGCAGTCTTCCCTTTTTTTTTACAATTTAAACCTGACAGTTATGGTTGGGAGGGGCGTCTCTACATTGCAGAAAATAATTAAATTTTTTGGAAAAAAAACGCAAAGACAAGGGATCCGGCGGGAGGGAGGGGGGAGGGTTTCCCTGCACACGTCAGAGTCCTCCAGGAGGACAAGGAAGTAGCAGGGACCAGATGATACACAGACAGCTCCTACTCTTCACTTTCCTAGACTTTGAACAGACACTGCAGGAGAACCATATGAACCATATGGAGCGGAGTCGGGAGTTTGAAAGATCACACGGTGGGGCCAGCATTGGGGCAAATTTTCGTTTTTGGGGTGGACATGCCCTTTAAGAAAGTTTTTTATTTTAGGTTTTTTGTTTTATTTCCATGATGATTTTCATTCATATGTCCAAACACATAGAATTAGCTGTCCATAGGGGTGGGGGTTTTATAGAACGAATGAGGAATGAGAACAGGGAAAGTCAATGCAAAGCTAAATAACTTCCACAGAGAACATAGAAATAAAGTCAATAATAATGAACTCACACTGGGTTGTTATTATCTGGGGAGTTTCCAATGCGAATCTCGGCTCCTTTCAGACGCTCTGAGCAACAGTCCATCCTGTTCACTATGACCACGGTATTAACATTGTGGGTCTTCTTGAGGTCCAGGCGCCACCAAGGATCCTTGTCATTATTGGTGTGGGCACATGGGTGTACAGAAAAGTAAGGCTGGGTATTGCCATCGATGGCCAATGCAGCGGGAAATTCAGGTCTATAATTGGAACTTTGTGCAACGACTCCAGATCTTGCCACATTGACAGCTAAAAAATACATTGTGATCTTAAAGAACTGAACTTTAATAATAAATTGCAATAAATAAGAGGTGTCCTCTCCTAATAAGTAAGGGTTGCACAAAAATATTCAGTCTTTTCATATTAGCCCTGGGTCACATATCTAGGTGAAACCTGCTGGAGATGTTCACCAATAAACCTTCCTAAACACTTCTTGCTTTCAGCAGCTTGTAGCCATGTGACGATTGTCTGCCTGCATTGATAGCCAACCCTTCCTTCTTACTATCCATCTTTTTGCGCAGCTATATACAAGTCTGACCTTCCTCTGCCTGCTTATACAATATCTTAGGGAGAAACAGATTTACATTTTACTGGTTGTTTTTCTATTTGTAAATAGATTGAGACGTTTTCAGATATCTCAGCTGATGCTTCCTCTCTTTCCTAATACTAAGCCTTTAGTTAGCATGCTCAGACCCAGGGGACTGCAGGCTTTTATTTAAGCCTAACTTGTTTGGAGACCACAGTTGTCCTTTAAAGGAGAATACAAGGTTTGACATAAGTTGAAGTAAAAATCATGCAGCCAATGCTTTCCAGAGGATATATATCCCTGAGACATTTTCAACAGAACAGTTAAAAAGTTTATATACTATGCTCAGAAATCTCCAATCATTCAGTTCCTATATAATGAGCTATGCTCCTTACTTGGCCTTTGTAGAGTTTTGATGGAATAAAATCTGCACAATATAGCACAGGATTAAACAGTGAGTTTGCATTTGTTAAATGTTTTTGCTTTATACCAGGGATAGGCAACCAGTAACCCTCCATATGTTTGAAAACTATAATTCTCAGCGTCTCTCTACAAAGTTGGGGGAACTTCCTAAAATTCGGGTCGATTTCGAACTTTCGAACTTCAGGAAGTTTGAAAGTTCAAAAATGGACCCATAAAAGTCAATGGGGACAAATAGTTCAAATAGTTTGGATAAAATAAGGTTAAAATAGCAATGGGAACTTACTGTCCATGGCTCTGGGACCAGGGGAATGGTCTGGGGAACACTATAAATATCCAGAACGTGAAATAAAGTCACTTCCTTTACACATGCGTCACCTTCGAGCTTTCCATTCGTAATTCAATAATTATGCGGGGAATTTTTGAAATTTCGATATTTCTAGAATCTGTCTCTGAATCGCTTAAAAAGATGCGTTCATTATTATACAAGAGGAATCATGCCAAGTATGGAGTGACATGATTCAACAAAAAGGGTTAGAAAAAAATCTGTATCTAAAGGGAAAGTTCAGTGGAAAATATTTTTTTTAATTAATTTATATCCCTTGCTATTCCCTACTGTTGACATTATTGAGCTGACATTTCAGGTTCTGTAACATCCTTGGAATGTTCCTAACAGTAATTTCTACTGATTGGCTGTTGGATGGGTCACACATGCTCAGATCTCTACTGAGCAACTGAATGAACCCAGGTGCTGGGTCAAGGGCAAGTCCATAACGGTCTGTACTAGGGGTCCTGCAAACAGGAAGTCAGTATTTCAGAAGCATTTATTTATACACAGACACAATGCTGAATGGGAAAGGGGTTGGCACTGATAAAAATAGCTGTTATTGGTGAATTTGGAACATTTGGATGTATCTTTTTCCCAAATTCAACAAATGTAAAAATTTTGAAAAAATGGAAGATTTGAAAAAAATTTAAAATTCTCAAAAGTTTGAAAAGTTCAAAATCCAAAAAGTTTGAAAAGTTCAGATTCATTTGAACTATTAAAGTTCGATTCAAACTCAGGTTTGAGTTCTGGTCCATCTCTATGCAACAGCAGAAGATAATCAGGGAACGCTTGAAGCTTTAGTTTACAAATATTTGAGAGCTACTGGCCAGTAGAGATGTCCGAAGTTCGCAAAATCCGGTACGCTCGAGGATCCACAAATTTTCGAAAAAATTTGAAAATTCTAAAATCTGCAAGCGGACCCATTAAAATGGAAAAAATCCTCGAAAATACGAGAAATCCTCGTAATTTCGAAAATTTTCGAAAATACGTATTTCCAAAAATACAAGAAATCCTCATAATTTCGAAAAGTTTTCGAAAATAAAAAAAATTCCTCGTAATTTCGAAAATTTTCGAAAATACGTATTTTCACACATTTTCGAAAATCCGAGAAATTTTCGTAATTTCGAAAATTTTCGAAAATACGAGAAATCCGCGGTTCGGAAGTTCGGAAAGGCGGAAAATCCGGAAAAATCTGCCGTTCGCAAACGGGATAAATCCGCGGCGGATCCGGGTTCCGATCCGCGAACCGGCCATCCCTACTGGCCATCTATCTCTGTTCTACAACCTACCTATTAGAGAGACATATTTAGCTAACATATAATACAGTATAAGGAAAAGAGGACACACTTGTAACTAGAAAGGGAAAGTTGAATTATAAACTTTAAATTTTGGGAGGGAATGTGTGTCTGTTTGAACAAACTCGAACTTTTGAACTAGTTCGTTCTCCCAGACTCGGGGTTGTATTTTCGATAATTATAGTAAATTAGATAATTATCAAAATTACGGACCATTCGCTAACCCTAGAATGTATTGTTCATTTTCAGTAACCCTCGAATGTACGGATCGTTTTTGCTAACCCTAGAATGTATAGTTCGTTAACCCTCGAATGCAGCCTTCAATTTCCGGCAACCTTCGAAAGTATCATTCGTTTTCAGTAACCCTTGAATGTACGGATCATTTTCGCTAACCCTCGAAAGTATCGTTCGTTTTCGATAACCCTCGAAAGTGTCCAGGAGTAGTAACTACATTGTTTGAAATTGTCTAAATTCTCTTACCTCCTGGCTTTGGACTGCATGACTGAGTCCAACCAACAGCAACACAAGCCAACAGGACCACGAGGCACCTCATCCTAATGAAGAAAAAGCAAAATGGGAAAATTCTTCAAAGACTCTTCCATAAGGCACCAAGCATCATTTTCACCTGTTAAAAGACAATTATACCCCCTCCCCCTCCCCCACCTATCCACCTTTTCTCATTAATTGCACACAGAATGAGGCCCTAAACTGCTGTGTTCTTCTCTTTGGCTTCATCACAAATGGATTGAGGGAGAAAACCAGCGTAACAATGGAAACTTTTGGTAAGTAATGCTGCTTATGCTTAAACTAAGAAGAACCCAGGATGGGAAGACCTAGCTGTTTAGGTCCCTTACACATGGTACAATGCTTCCGTGGAGTGAGGGAGATAACGAAAGTTCTCCTTTAAGCTCATTAAGTTGCATTAAGTTGCCTTGTTTTTTTAATACAAGATTGGTCCACTTTTTTTTATTTGTATCTCGGCCATGTTAATTCTATCTCGGCCATGTTAATTCTATCTCGGCCATGTTAATTCTATCTCGGCCATGTTAATTCTATCTCGGCCATAATGTTAATTCTATCTCGGCCATGTTAATTCTATCTCGGCCATGTTAATTCTATCTCGGCCATGTTAATTCTATCTCGGCCATGTTTAATTCTATCTCGGCCATGTAATCTCTACTATCTCGGCATCCTATCTCGGCCATGTTATTCTATCTCGGCCATGTTTTCTATCTCGGCCCATGTTAATTCTATCTCGGCCATGATGTAATTCTATCTCGGCCATGTTAATTCTATCTCGGCCATGTTAATTCTATCTCGGCCATGTTAATTCTATCTCTCGGCCATGTTAATTCTATCTCGGCCATGTTAATTTATCTCGCCTTAATTCTATCTCGGCCATGATGTTAATTCTATCTCTGGCCATGTTAATTCTATCTCGGCCATGTTAATTCTATCTCGGCCATGTTAATTCTATCTCGGCCAGTTTAATTCTAATCTCGGCCATGATTTATTCTATCTCGGCCATGTTAATTTCTATTCTCGGCCATGTTAATTCTATCTCGCCATGTTAATTCTATCTCGGCCATGAGTTAATTCTATCTCGGCCATGTTAATTCTATCTCGGCCATGTTATAATTCTATCTCGGCCATGTTAATCTATCTCGGCCATGTTAATTCTATCTCGGCCATGTTATCTATCTCGGCCATGATGTTTTTCTATCGCGGCCATGTTAATTCTATCTCGCGCCATGTTAATTTCTATATCTCGGCCATAGTTAATTCTATCTCGGCCATGTTACTCGGCCTGTTAATTCTATCTCGCCATGTTATTTCTAATCTCGGCCATGTTATTTAATTCTATCTCGGCCATGTGTAATTATATCTCAGTCCAGGTTTTAATTCTTCTCGGCATGATGTTAATTCATCTCGGCCATGTTAATTCTATCTCGGCCATGTTAATTCTATCTCGGCCATGTTAATTTCTATCTCGGCCATGTTTATTCTATCTCGGCCATGTTTATTCTATCTCGGCCATGTTTATTCTATCTCGGCCATGATGTTAATTCTATCTCGGCCATGTTAATTCTATCTCGGCCATGATGTTAATTCTATCTCGGCCATGTTAATTCTATCTCGGCCATGTTAATTCTATCTCGGCCATGTTAATTCTATCTCGGCGGTTTAAATAAAGCACTTTAATCAAAGACCTCTGGAGGGCTTTTAATTTGTGAAGATTTTTTGTGCTGGATGAGTTTCTGCAAACAAAGAATGTTACAAGTTACTGGTATTGATACATAAAGTAGAGTTGGGAAAGGGTTTGTCACTGTGAGAACGGTAAAGCTATGGAACTGTCTTCCAGTGGACGTTGTTATGGCAGGTTCATTGGTCAGTTTAATAAAAAGCTGGATGAGTTTCTACAAACAAGGAATGTTACAAGTTACTGGTATTGATACATAAAGTAGAGTTGGTCCAGGGAAATTTCCGATTGCCACTTGGAGTCAGGAAGGAATGTTTCCCCTTTATAATTCTGGTGTTTTTTCCCCTTCCTCTGGATGAACAGTTAGGCAGGAAATGAGGATATTGCTAGAAGGACGAGGAAATAGTTTCACCAGTATAACTTTATATTTTTATTATTTGCACTTCTAAAAATCTATATTAAGATATATAAAATTTCAACTCAATGCAGAGTAAATTTACACTACATTGATTTAAATACAATAAACACTGGGTAATTCTAATGTTAAGTCCAAAACTAAGAAGAGCCTCGAGAACAATTGCCAAGTGCACTGAGCTCTGAAAAGGTTTGAGAAACACGGTATTAAAGTGCTTCAGTATTAAAAGTAGTTTAGAAATACATGAGCTAAAAATACATTAAGTGCAGCCTAACATCTAGATAAGGCAGACATAATCCATCGTATATTTGTTGTATAACACAATCACTTTATTCTGTTTTCTTTATCCATTTGTTCTACTTCACTGCCTCATCCTATTAATTTTAGCTCATTTAAGCATTGCTTAAAAAAATGTAATAAAGGATTAAAAGACTCACTCCCAGCATTCTAAAAGAAATGGGCACAGTCATGCAAAGTTTTTCCTTAATATCCTCTATCATACACATGATATAGCAAACAACAACTGGACTCTCCCATAAAGGAGGACGCCCCCCTCTTGTGCCTGAATCCCCTCTCACTAGACCGGTAAAAGTATTACTTTTCATATGCATTTTTGATTTATCGGTTGTCACCCATGTACCACTATGGTTATTATTACATTGGCTTTAGTGAAGGGGATGATTAGAGTTTTTAAATATTTTTAATTATTTGTCCCAGATAGATTATGAGAATAAAGGACGGTCTTATTATATTTAAATAATACAGAGTTTTGTTGCAGTCTGTCTTTCCTCTCTTTCTATATTTTTTCATATTGTATTTTTTCAGACTAGCACCTGTACTACACTGTGTAGGATATACTATTACAGTGCCCTGATCACCTTCTCCTTTGTTTCTCCCATAAAGGAAGTCTCCCTTCTGCCTATGGAGACGGGGGGGACTGGGAGTGAATCTAAAATGTGTCTGATACATAAATTTAGAAATGTTTTGATAGGATAAGACTCACATTTTATACAAACAGCAAATAATTGGGTGTTATACAGGAACTTCCTTACACTTTCTTTCAGTTTCAGACACTTGTAGAAGTTTTAGCATTAACAGAGGTGTGACTAAAACTTCCATTTTGACTATTCAATATTAAAATAGGAGTACCCGCAATGTAAGAACATTTATTAACTTTATATATTTTGTCATGTGCCTTATTTTAATGTGTACTATACTTTATATGCATATATTTATGGTTATTTAGATGGCAATAGTGAGAAATACCCCACATACATATACATCTTTCCTATATGTAATATTATATACCTCCCACCTCATTGTTAGCCTCATAATTGTTAAAAAAAAAATCAATAAAATACAATACGGTGCAATCAATATAATATTCATTATTAATAATCTTGGATCCTCCTTTAAGGAGACTTAGCACCTGTACTGTCAGCTATCCTTTATTTATATTAAAATAATAACAATAATAATTACACTACTACTACAATAATAATAATAATAATAATTATAATAACAATCATACTACTACTACTACAACTACTACGACTACTACTACTAATAATTATTATTCTTATAATTATAATAACAATCATACTACAATTACTACTACTATATCTAATAATAATAATAACACCACTACTACTATAATAATATTTATTATTATCATTATAATAACAATCATACTACAACTATTATTACTATATAATAATAATAATAATTGTACTACTACTACATATAATAATAATACTATAATAATCCTACTACTTTACACTGCTACTACTACTACTACTACTACTACTACTACTACTACTACTACTATATAATAATAATAATAATAATTGTACTACTACTACATATAATAATAATACTAATCCTACTACTACTACTACTGCTGCTACTACTATATGAAATAATAATAACAATCCTACTACTGCTACTACTACTACTACAACTTCTGCTACTACTACTACTACTACTACTACTATAGTATAATAATAATAATTATAAGACTAACAATTTGACTACTAATACTAATACTATTACTATATCTAATAATAATAATAATAATAATCCTACTACTACTACTACTACTACTACTACATCTAAAAATAATAATAACAACAACCGTACTACTACTACTACTACTACTATATATAATAATATAATAATATAAAATAATAATAATAATAATATAATTAGTAATGGCTGTTTTTGAAAAACTGGATTAGGTCCCATTATCCTTTATTTTCTTAATTCCCTTTGTATATAGACTATAATTCCCATTGTATAAAGACTATAATCCCCATTGTATATAGACTATATTCCCATTATTAGAGAGACTATAATTACCATTGCATAAGACTATAATTCCCATTGCATAGATACTATAATTCCCAGTTGCATAGAGACTATAATTCCCATTGTATAGAGACTATAATTCCCATTGTTAGAGGCTAATTCCATATGAGCTATAATTCCCATTGTATAGAGACTATAATTCCCATTGTATATAGACTATAATTCCCATTGTATATAGACTATAATTCCCATTGTATAGAGACTATAATTCCCATTGTATAGAGGCTATAATTCCCATTTTATATAGACTATAATTCCCATTGTATGGAGACTATAATTCCCATTGTAAGAGACTATAATTCCCTTGATAGAGACTATAATCCATTGTTATAGAGACTATAATCCCATTGTATATAGACTATAATTCCCATTTTATAGAGGCTACAATTCCCATTGAATAGAGACTATAATTCCCATTGCACAGAGACTATAATCCCATTGTATAAGGCTATAATTCCCATTGTATATAGACTTTAATTCCCATTGTATAGAGACTATATTTCCCATTGTATAGAGGCTATAATTCCCATTTTATATAGACTATAATTCACATTGTAGAGACTAATTCCCTTGTATAGAGACATAATTCCCATTGTAATAGAGACTATAATTCCCATTGTATAGAGACTATAATTCCCATTGTATAGAGACTATAATTCCCTTGCATAGAGACTATAATTCCCATTGCACGGACCTATAATTCCCATTGTATAGAGGCTATAATTCCCATTGCATAGAGCTATATTCCCATTGTATAGAGGCTATAATTCCCATTGTATAGATACTATAATTCCCATTGTAATAAGACTATAATTCCCTGTATATAGACTATAATTCCCATTGTATAGAGACTATATTTCCCATTGTATAGAGCTATATTTCCCCATTTTATATAACTATAATTCCCATTTTATATATACTATAATTCACATTGTATAGAGACTATAATTCCCATTGTATAGAGACTATAATTCCCATTGTATAGAGACTATATTCCCATTGATAGAGACTATAATTCCCATTGTATATAGACATACAATTCCCCATTGTAATAGAGACTACATCTCCCATTGCATAGAGACTATATTCCCATGCATGCACAGAGACTATAATTCCCATTGTATAGAGCTGTAATTCCCATTGTATATGAGACTTTAATCCCATTGTATAGAGACTATATTTCCCATTGTATAGAGGCTATAATTCCCATTTTATATAGACTATAATCCCATTGTAAGAGACTATAATTCCCATTGTATAGAGACTATGTCCCATTGATAATAGAGCTAAATCCCATTGTATATAGGCTATAATTTCCATTGTATAGAGACTACAATTCCCATTGCATAGAGACTATAATTCCCATTGCACAGAGACTATAATTCCCATTGTATAGAGCTATAATCCCATTGTATAGAGACTATAATTCCCATTGTATAGAGACTATAATGCCCATTGTATATAGGCTATAATTTCCATTGTATAGAGACTACAATCCCCATTGCATAGAGACTATAATTCCCATTGCACAGAGACTATAATTCCCATTGTATGAGGCTATAATTCTCATTGTATAGAGCTATAATTCCCATTGTATAGAGGCTATTATTCCGATTGCATAGAGATTATAATTCCCATTGCACAGAGACTATAATTCCCATTGTATAGAGGCTATAATTCCCATTGTATAGAGGCTATAATTCCTATTGTATAGAGACTATAATTCCCATTGTATAGAGGCTATAATTCCCATTGTATATAGATTATAATTCCCATTGTATAGAGACTATAATTCCCATTGTTAGAATTCATAATATTCCCATTGTATAGAGACTATAATTCCCATTGATAGAGACTATAATTCCCAATTGACAGACACTACATAATTCCCATTGTATAGAGACTAAATTCCAATTGTATAGAGACTATAATTCCCATTGCATAGAGACTATAATTCTCATTGTATAGAGACTACAATTCCCATTGCATAGAGACTATAATTCCCATTGTATAGAGACTATAATTCCCATTGTATAGAGACTATAATTCCCATTGTATAGAGAATATAATTCCCATTGAATAGAGACTATAATTCCCATTGTATAGAGACTATAATTCCCATTGTATAGAGACTATAATTCCCATTGTATAGAGATTATAATTCCCATTGTATAGAGACTATAATTCCCATTGAATAGAGACTATAATTCCCATTGTAAGAGACTATAATTCCCATTGCATAGAGACTATAATTCCCATTATATATAGACTATAATTCCCATTGCATAGAGGCTATAATTCCCATTGTATAGAGACTATAATTCCATTAATGTATGAGACTATAATTTCCCATTGTATAGAGACTATATTCCATTGAATAGAGACTATAATTCCCATTGTATATAGAGACTATAATTCCGTCATAGAGGCTATAATTCCCTTGTTTATAGACTATAATTCCCATTGTATAGAGAACTATATATTCCCATTGTTAGAGAGCTATAATTCCCATTGTATAGAGGTTATAATTCCCATTGCATAGCAGACTATAAATTCCCATTGTATATAGACTATAATTCCGCATGGCATAACGATAGCTATAATTCCCATTGAATGAGACTATAATCCCATTGATAGAGACTATAATTCCCATTGAATAGAACTATAATTTCTCCCATTGGATAGAGAGTATAATTCCCATGGTATAGAGACTATAATTCCCATTGAATAGAGACTATAATTCCCATTGTATAAAAAGACTATAATTCCCCCATTGAATAGAGACTATAATTCCCATTGTATAGAGACTATAATTCCATTGATAGAACTAATTCCCATTGTATAAGACTATATTTCCCATTGATAGAGACTATAATTCCATTGATAGAGACATATTTCCCATGGAATAGAGACTATAATTCCCATTGTATGAACATAATTCCATTGTATAGAGACTATATTTCCCATTGATAGAGACTATAATTCCCATTGATAGAACTATATTTTCATTGAATAGAGACTATAATTCCCTTGTATAGAGACTATTCATTGATAGAGACTATATCCCATTGAATAGAGACTATATTCCCATTGAATAGAACTATAATTCCCATTGATAGAGACATATTCCCATGATAGAGACTTAATTCCCATGATAGAGACTATATTCCCATTGAATGAGACTATATTCCATGAATAGAGACTAATTCCCATGATATAGACTATAATTCCCATTGGATAGAGACTATAAATCCCATTGAAAGACGAAATTCCCATTGATAGAGACTATATTTCCCATTGATAGAGACTATATTCCCATTGTATAAGACTATATTCCCATTGAATAGAGACTATAATTCCCATTGATAGAGACTATAATTCCCATTGGATGAGACTAATATTTTCCATGGAATAGAGACTATAATTCCCATTGTATAGAGCCTATAATTCCCATTGATAGAGACTATTTCCCTTGTATAGAGACTATAATTCCCATTGAATAGAGACTATATTTCCCATTGATAGAGACTATAATTCCCATTGATAGAGACTATATTTTCCCATTGTAAGAGACTTAATTCCCATTGATAGAGACTAGTATATTCCCATTGGATAGAGACTATATTTCCCATTGAATAGAGACTATATATTCCCATTGGTATAGAGACTATAATTCCCATTGAATAGAGACTATATTTCCATTTGGTATAGAGACTATAATTCCCATTGTATAGGACTCTATTCCATTGATAGAGACTATAATCCCATTGAATAGACTATATTCCATTGGATAGAGACTATAATTCCCATTGATGAGACTATAATTCCATTGGATAAGACTATAATTCCCATTGAATAGACTATATTTCCCATTGAATAGAGACTATAATTCCCATTGAATAGAGACTATTTTCCCATTGATAGAGACTATATTCCCAGTTAATAGAGACTATATTCCCATTGAATAAGACTATAATTCCCATTGAATAGAGACTATAATTCCCATGGTATAGAGACTATAATTCCATTGGATAGAGACTATAATTCCCATTGTATAGAGACTATAATTCCCATTGAATAGAGACTATATTTCCCATTGAAATAGAGACTATAATTCCCATTGTATAGAGACTATAATTCCCATTGAATAGAGACTATAATTCCCATTGAATAGAGACTATAATTCCCATTGAATAGAGACTATTTCCCATTGGATAAGACTACAATTCCCATTGAATAGAGACTATAATTCCCATTGTATAGAAACTATAATTCCCATTGAATAGAGACTATAATTCCCATTGAATAGAGACTATAATTCCCATTGGATAGAGACTAAAATTCCCATTGAATAGGACTATAATTCCCATTGTATAGAAACTAAATTCCCATTGAATAGAGCCTATATTTCCCATTGAATAGAGACTATAATTCCCATTGTATAGTAACTATAATTCCCATTGGATAGAGACTATATTTTCCATTGAATAGAGACTATAATTCCCATTGAATAGAGACTATAATTCCCATTGAATAGAGACTATAAATTCCCCATTTTCTAGAGACTATAATTCCCATTAAATAAGACTAACTTCCCATTGATAGAGACTATAATTCCCATTGTAGAACTATAATCCCATTGATATAGACTATAATTCCCATTGGATGAGACGATATTCCATTGAATAGAGACTATATTCCCATTGAAATAGAGATATATTTCCCATTGTATGTAGACTATAATTCCCATTGGATAGAGACTATAATTCCCATTGAATAAGACTATATTCCATTAATAGAGAACTAATTTTTCCCATTGAATAGAGACTATAATTCCCATTGATTAAGAGACTTAATTCCCATTGAATAGAGACTATATTTCCCATTGATATAGACTATAATTCCCATTGAATAGAAACTATATTCCCAATGGTATAGAGACTATAATCCATTGGATAGAGACTATAATTCCCATTGGATAGAGACTACAATTCCCATTGCAATAGAGACTATTTTCCATTGAATAGAGACTATAATTCCCATTGTAATAGAGACTATAATTCCCATTGAATAGAGACTATAATCCCATGGAATAAGACTATAATTCCCATTGAATAGAGACATAATTCCCCATTGATAGAGACTTACAATTCCCATTGGATAGAGACTAATAATTCCCATTGTATAGAACTATATTCCCATTGAATAGAGACTATAATTCCCATTGATATAGAGACTAATAATTCCATTGATAGAACTACAATTCCCATTGTAATAGAGACTATAATAAGTCCCATTGTATAATGAACTAACAATTCCCATTGAAACAATAGAGACATATATTCCCCTTGAATAGAGACTATATTCCCATTGTATAATGAGACTATAATTCCCATTGATAGAATAATCCTTAATAGAGACTATAATTCCCATTGTATAGAGACTATATTCCCATTGGATAGACTATATTTTCCATTGAATAGAGACATATTCCATTGAATAGAGACATAATTCCCATGTATAGATACTAATAATTCCCATTGTATAATAGACTAACTAACAACTCCCATTGTATATAGACTATAATTCCCATTGTATAGAGCACTATATTATCCCATTGGATTATATTGATAGAGGCTATAATTCCCATTTTAATATAAGACTAAATTCACATTGTATGGAGACTATTCCCATTTATAGAGTATAATTCCCATTGTAAGAAGCCTAAATTCCCATTGTATAGAGACTATAATTCCCATTGTAATATAGAGATAACTTCTCCCCATTTTATATAGGACTACAATTCCCCTTGAATAGAGACTATAATTCCTATTGCAACAAGACTATAATTCCCCATTGTATAGGCTATAATTCCCATTGTATAGAACTATAATTCCCATTGTATAGAGAACTAATTTCCCATTGTATAGAGGCTATAATTCCAATTTATATAGACTATATTCACTTGTATAGAGACTTAATTCTCATTGTATAAGACTAAATTCCCATTTATAGAGACTATAATTTCCCATTGTATAGAGACTATAATCCCTTGTATAGAGACTATAATTCCCATTGCATAGAGCTATAATTCCCATTGCATATAGATATAATTCACCATTGTATCAAGGCTTAATCCCATGAATAGAGGCTATATCCATTGTATAGATACTATAATCCCATTGTATATAGACTATAATTCCCCCATTGTATATGACTATAATTCCCATTGTATGGACTATATTTCCCATTTAAGAGATGCGATAATTCCCATTTTATATAGAACTATAATTCCCATTTAAATATAGACTATAATTCACTATTGTAGATGAAAAAAAAAAAAAAAAAAAAAAAAAAAAAAAAAAAAAAAAAAATAACTTACTATAATTCCCATTAATAGAGGACTTAATTCACCATTGTATAGAGACTATATTTCATTGAATAGAGACTATAATTCCCATTGATAGAGAACTAAATTCCCATTGTAATGAGATAGAGACTATAATTCCCATGAATAGAGGGACTATTAAATCCCATTGAATAGAGACTATAATTCCCATTGATAGAGACTATCATATTCCCATTGTATAGAGACTATAATTCCCATTGGATTAGAGACTATATTCCCATTGAAT
Source organism: Hymenochirus boettgeri (assembly GCA_019447015.1). NCBI lineage: Eukaryota > Metazoa > Chordata > Amphibia > Anura > Pipidae > Hymenochirus > Hymenochirus boettgeri. The sequence goes on from JAACNH010000115.1 coordinate 297,465, forward strand.
AGAGACTATAATTCCATGTATAGAGACTATAATTCCCTTGATAGAGACTATAATTCCCATTGATAGGACTATAATCCCATTGATAGAGACTATAATTCCATTGATAGAGACTATAATTTCCCCATTGCAATAGAGACTATAATTCCCCATTGAATAGAGACTATAATTCCATTCTAGAGACTATATTCCCATTGAATAGAGACTATATTTCCCATTGAATAGACTATAATTCCATTGTATAGAGACTATAATCCCATTGGATTAGGACTATATTTTCCATTGATATAGACTATAATTCCCCATTGGAATAGAGACTATAATTCCCATTGAATAGAGATATAATTCCCATTGTATATAGAGACTATAATTCCCATTGAATGAGGACTATAATTCCCATTGAAATATGATGAGACTATAATTCCCTCATTGTATAGGAAGACTATAATTCCCATTGAATATAGACTATAATTCCCATTGTTATAGAGATATAAGTCACCTTGAATAGGCTATATTCCCATTGAATAGAGACTCCTTGTATAACGAATTTCCCATTGGATAGAGACTAATTCCCATTGAATATGAGACTATAATTCCCATTGTATAAGAGACTATAATCCCCATTGAATAGAGACTATAATCCCATTGTATAGAGACTATAATTTCCCAGACTGAATATAATGATTATTCCTTGATAGAGACTATAATTCCCATTGAATAGGTATAGATCCATTGTAATAGAGACTATAATTCCCATTGAATTAGAGACTATAATTCCCTGTATAACTATATTCCATTGATAGAGACTATATTTCATTGAATAGAGACTATAATTCCCATTGTATAGAGAATATAATTCCCATTGTATAGAGACTATAATTACCATTGGATAGAGAACTATATCTTTCCTTGATAGAGACTACATTTCCATTGTTATAGAGAATATAATTACTTATTTGAACATTGTATAGAGGACTATATAATTCCCATGAATAGAGACTATAATTCCCATGAGTCAATAGGAGACTATAATTCCCATTGTATAGAGACTATAATTCCCATTGAATAGAGACATAATTCCCATTGAATAGAGACTATATTCCCTTATAGAGATATAATTCCATGTAAGAGACTATAATTCATTTATAGAGACTATAATTCCCATTGATATAGACTACAATTCCCATTGTGATAGAGACTATAATTTCCCATTATAGAGGACTATAATTCCCATTGTATGAGACTATAATTCCCATTGAATAAGATATAATCAGACTATAATCCCATTGTATAGAGACTATAATTCCATTGAATAGAGACTCTAATTCCCAGTGTATAGAGACTATAATCCCATTGAATAGAGCTATAATCCCATTGTATAAACTAGACTATAATTCCCATTGAATAGAGACTATAATTCCCATTGTATATAGACTATAATTTCCCATTGATGAGACTAATTCCCCCCTTGTATAGAGACTATAATTCCCATTGTATGAGACTATATTCCCATTGTATAGAGACTATAATTCCCATTGATGACTATAATTCCCCTTGATAGAGACTATAATTCCCATTTATATAGACTATAATTCCCATTGTATAGAGACTATAATTCCCATTGATAGAGACTATAATTCCCCATTGTATAGAGACATATAATTCCCATTGAATAGAGACTATAATTCCCATTGTATAAGACTATAATTCCCCATTGAATAGAACTATAATTCCCATTGTAATATATATATAATTCCCATTGTATAGAGACTATATCCCATTGTAATAGAACTATAATTTCCCATTGTAATGAGCTATAATTCCCATTGATGAGACTATAATTCCCATTGAATAGAGATATAATTCCCATTGTATAGAGACTATAATTCCCATGGAGAACTATTCCTTGATAAGACTATAATTCCATTGATGAGACTATAATTCCCATTGTACTAGAGACTATAATTCCCATTTAGATAGAGACTATAATTCCCATTGTATAAAGACTATAATTCCCATTGAATGAGACTATAATTCATGTATAGAGACTATATTCCCATTGTTAGAGACTATATTCCCATTGATAAGACTATAATTCCCATTGGTATAGACTATAATCTCCCATTGATAGAGACTATAATTCCCATTGAATAGGGACTATAATTCCCTTGAATAGAGACTATAATGCCCTTGTTAGAGATACTATTCCCATTGTATAGAGACTAAATTCCCATTGATAGAGACTATTTCCATTGATGAGCTATAATTCCCTAACTGGAAGTGAAGATTTGAATACTTTATCCTTTATACAGATATATTTGTTGACAAGAGGCTTGAATATGTCTATGGTGGGCAATTCAATAATAAATAATCCAAGCAGCCCAGTGTAGGGGAATTAAACATTAGAGATCTTACCTTAACAGATCCTGGTCACTTTTAGCAGAAATTCATCCTTGACCGTTTATATATGTTCAGCTCCCAGACATAAACTGCCATGGGGCAAAATATTTACAGAAGAAAAACCTGTAACACTGCCCCCCCCCCCTACATTCCCATTCCTAATCTTATCTAATTTGTGTACATCAGCACGTCTTGATGGTGCTGAATGATATGTGAATCTACCGTGTTACCACATCACCACACCCTACACAAATAGCCACACAAATATCCAGTTTGTTCTCTCTCTGTGCTATTTTTCTCAGCTTTTACTCTTGGTGCCTTGACCGTGATGTGGATTCTTTATTATATTCATTGTCTGATTTCAAGGCATTGATATTGCCAAATAATGGTCTAAATGTAATTATTCTCCTACCTTCCCTTTAAGATCTGTGATAGGAGATGTATCAATAGCCAAGGCTAATGGCCCATCTGACAGCCCTCCCATCAAATCCCCGATCGCCCGCTCCCCTTTCAGGCAGACTGACAGACCTTACACATAGAATACAGAGTCCGTCAGGACCTGTCAGACTGCCTGGCAGGTGAGCGAGCGATCGGGTTGGAACCTTATCTTGGTTCCTGGCTCCTGCATGTTTTATTGAAGAACGGGAGGTAAGACACAGCTCCTTTACCTACCGTTTTTCAATAATTTTTTTCCCGCTACCAGTGGAGATACCCTTTAAATCTATTAATATTAAAGGGCATGTCCACCAAGTAAATGCGATGCATATTACCGTGGCCCCCAGCCAGATGTTCTGCACCTACTGCACCAGCAATGCCTCTTCTGAAATGTTCCCCCTCCTGAATATCTGTTTACAGGGACACTCGAGTTAAATCTTAGGGTTGGGGTGCGTCCTGGTTATACTGTGTGTTGTATCCAGTATGTGCAACGCTGGGGTAGATCTGCCCTTTAATCTTGAAAGTAGATACTAGGTTTACATACATACATTGTATTTTGTAATTAAGAAAAATAAACAGTGATGTTCAGTGTCCTTTCCTTTCCACTCACAGAATGGAATAGATACACCTTAATGTTCCCTTTACTCAATAGATAATGACCTGCATAGCTAACTGGACTGTGATTGGATGATGACCCATACAGAACACATAGAAATGGAAATGTCTCTCCATGTCTGTTTATCTTTCTGTTTGTATTTCTATGTCTTCGTCTGTCTCCCATTCTCTCTGCTCTCCATGTCTGTTCTGTCGTCTCCATGTCTCCCCTGTCTCTCTCCTTCATGTCTCTCTGTCTGTCTCTCCATGTCTCTGTCTGTCTCTCCATGTCTCTCTGTCTGTCTCTCCTGTCTCTCTGTCTCTCCATGTCTCTGTCTGTCTCTCCATGTCTCTCTGTCTGTCTCTCCATGACTCTCTGTCTGTCTCTCCATGACTATGTCTGTCTCTTCCATTTCTCTCTGTCTGTCTCTCCATGACTCTCTATCTGTCTCTCCATGACTCTCTATCTGTCTCTCCTGACTATGTCCATCTCTCCATGTCCTCTCTTGTCTCTCTCATGTCTCTCTCCTGTCTGTCTCTCCGTGTGTCTCTGTCTATATCTCCATTGTCTCTGCCTGTCTCTCCATGTCTTTTTTGTCTCTTCATGTCTCTCTCTGTCTCTCCATGTGTCTCTGTCTGTCTCTCCATGACAATGCCTGTCTCTCCATGTCTCTCTTTGTCTCTCTATGTCTCTCTGTCTGTCTCTCCATGTGTCTCTGGTCTGTATCTCCATGTGTCTCTGCCTGTCGCTCTCCATGTCTGTTTGTCTCTCCATGTCTCTCTCTGTCTTCTCCCTGTCTTTGGCTCATACTAGTCGTCCGCCTTCTCTCCTGTTCTTCTCCTTCTGTCCTCTGTCTCTGTCTTTGTTTATCTCCATGGTCTCTGTCTACTATCTCCATGTGCACTGTCTGTTCTTCCATGTCTCTCTGTCTGTCTCTCCATGTCTCTCTGTCTGTCTCTCCATGACTATGTCTGTATCTCCATGTGTCTCTGTCTGTCTCTCCATGTCTCTCTGTCTGTCTCTCCATGTCTCTCTGTCTGTGTTTAATTGACTTTATTTCCCCTGCATTATTTACTACATAACTGGGGTAAATATGTGTTTTTTCTTGCTTTCTGTTGCACTGTCAGTAAATTCCTTTGATTCATTGAGTCATTCCTGCTTTTTGCTGTAAAAACAAGTTAAGGGCTTAGCACCACTATGGTCAATATGTGCACAAAGTTATCTGTCTTTCAGATCACATCCGCCTGCATACTGAAAGAACATGGACAATGTGGTGTCCATACACCACTATCTGTGTTGCACTTTATTTGTGGTTGCACATATTTAGGATGTGTTTTACATGTGTGTGTGCTCAACCACTCATCCTACTGCTCGTAAAATCAAAATGTGATTAGTGGAGCGGTATAGTGGGGTATAGTGGAGTATAGTGGGGTATATTGGAGTATAGGTGGGTATAGTGGAGTATAGTGGGGTATAGTGTGGTATAGTGGAGTATAGTGGGGTATAGGGGAGTATAGTGGGGTATAGTGGCGTATAGTGGGGTATAGTGGGGTATAGTGGAGTATAGTGGGATATAGTGGAGTATAGTGGGATATAGTGGAGTATAGTGGGGTATAGTGGGGTGTAGTGGACTATAGTGGGGTATAGTGTAGTATAGTGTAGTATAGTGTGGTATAGTGGGGTATAGTGGAGTATAGTGGAGTATAGTGGAATATAGTGGAGTATAGTGGGGTATAGTGGGATATAGTGGGGTATAGTGGAGTATAGTGGAGTATAGTGGGGTATAGTGGACCTTATTCTAAAGGGAAAAAAGTATCTCTCAACCCCAGTGGGGGATTTTATATGAACAATCTACATCTCGAGTTACCTGCACAAACAGTCTTTTTCTTACTAACACCTTATTCTATCTCTCATTCCACAGTAACACTTGCCCAGGTAAATCTGGTTCCAGACAATACTAATCAGTGTAAACATTCACTCAAAGGGCCTTTTCCAAACAGTATAAATCCGAGTGCATGGACCCACCCTTCATGTGACATCCAGTGTAAATAATTCAACAGAATCATATGAACAGTGAACTCTATCTAGAATATATATCGCCTTACAATGTTCAGAATCACCAATATTAATGTCACCGATATAGATTGTGCTGATTGGCATTCACTCTGTACATGGGGATTTACCAGTCCTCAAGGCAGATATCACCTTTCACAACAGTGTGTGGATTGCTGCTTAACTGATTGTAGGATCTGATAACATTGAGCGTTTTACTAGATCTCCAGTCAATTGGTGTTTCCTTTAAAGAGGTTATAACCTTAAACCTTCTGTCTCACCTCTGACATCAGCCACTTAACCTGGGCACACACATGCACAGTCATCAGCGCCGCTCCTACCATGAAGCAAGTTGAAAAACTTGCTCATGGCGGCACCCTGGGGGAAAAAAATGAAATAGCCCAATAGGTGGCATTTCCCCCCTTTTAACAGCGCTCGGCACTCCTTACCTTATTAAAGAGCAGCGAGGCGCCAAATTGTCACTGTGCCGGGCGTTCGGGACTCCAAATATAACCAGCTGGTGCCTTTGGGAGGGGAATCTGGGCTTTGGAGCAGGGGGGGTCTGATCTCTAGAGTTTGTGTGCTTGCTGCTGGCTGGGGCCTGGTCTTTTCTGTGGTGGGTTCTGTGTTCTGGTGTGTGCTGCACTGCTGGTGCTGGGGCATTTGTTGTGTGCCGCGTCTGGCTGGGGCTTGGCCTGGGACTGGGTCCTGATAATTGTGGTGAACAGAGCAATTTGGTGGTTGAGGTTCTGTGTGTTTGGGGGGGATGATAAGGAGCCTGTGTGAGTGACCTGAAGAGAGGGGACTAGGGCCTGTGGTGGAGGAGGATCGGATCACCACCATTCAAGAGTCTCAAGACTCTAAGGATGTCTGGAAGGAGGACGTGTGAACGACCGGACCCTGGACCGAGGACATCTGGAAGGACGTGTGCGTGGACGGAGACGACCGAGGATATCTAAAGGAGCTAGAGCCTGGTCCCTGGAGGAAACCTGTCTGCCTGTCTGTCTGGTAGGAATTTATGATTATAATAATTTATAATGTCATAGCTGCTTTAGATATACTGTATATACTCGAGTATAAACCGAGGTACTCAGTTTTACCTCAAAACCGAGGGTAGACATTATAACCACTACTGCCTTCTGATTCTGTATTGTTTTGAGGCTTTAGTTGCCCTTTAAATGGACAGCAGAATTCCCATACATTAATCCCATACAGTAATAGCCAAATCCAGTATTAAAGGGCAACTAAAGCCTCAAAACAATACAGAAGCAGAAGGCAGTATTGAACAATAGATACCATCCTCCTGATTTTGTATTGTTTTTGCTTAGTTGCCCTTTAAATCCCACAGTCACCCCCAAATGCTTGCCACTCCAGATGTTTGGAAACGTTTTAGTTGCTGGGAGTTGTAGTTTCCAAAGATCTGCAGTGGCCAATACTTGCAAATAGGGGTAAATCCTTGCGATATTCCTTTTAAAGTGTTTGTTTGTATCCAGCTTGGAGGATTAGATACCGGTAGGATAGATATCATCTATGGAGTAGTGCCGGCCAGCCGTAGAGACTGTTGAGAACTTGAGACTTCACTGGTTAACCTTTTTTGGGACTTCCACAGAGTTCTTACTGTATTTACATATATTATTTTTATTTTTCTATATACGATATATATATACACATACTTGAGAATGGAGAATTATTTATTTCTCTTGAGGTTATTACTGTATTTATAGAGGTTATTGAGATGTGTTATTTTATTTAATTAGGCTGGCCAGGCAATACACATTTATTCAGTGATTATAGATATTATTGTTTTACAATAAATGTATTATTTGTTTGCTTATTTGGGAAGTATTTTTTATTATACCGTATATACTCGAGTATAAATGGAGATACCCAATTTTATCTGAAAAAACTAATAAAAGGGATTGACTCGAGTATAAACTGAGGGTACAAATTATTACCACTACTGCCTTCTGATTCTGTATTGTTTTAAGGCTTTAGTTGCCCTTTAAATGGACAGTAGAATTCCCATACAGTAGTCCCGTACAGTAATAACCATACTGGATTTGGCTATTACTGTATGTGACTACTGTATGGGAATTCTGCGGTCTATTTAAAGGGCAACTAAAGCCTCAAAACAATACAGAATCAGAAGGCAACAATAGATTCCATTCTCCTTCTGATTCTGTATTGTTTTTTAGTTGCCCTTTAAATGGACCACATATTTCCCATACAGTAATAACCATACTGGATTTCGCTATTACTGTATGAGAATTCTGCTGTTCATTTAAAAGACAACTACATTCTTATTCCTTGGCACTCCAGATGTTTGGAAACTACAACTCTAAGCATGCTTTATTAGCTGGGAGATGTAGTTTTCAAACATCTACACCCTCCCCCTCCCACCCAGTTCAGTGTGTACCTTCTGTGGGCTCTACTCTGTGTCCATCCGGTAAATTGAGGCTTCCTGTCCTGTCGGGACTTGTGTGCCTGCTGTGCAGCCTGTGTGCCAGCATTGAAGAACATTCCTTACGGTAAGCAATCTGTCAGCCGTGCGCTTATTCCCTGTACTGGTGCACCGGCTGACATCACTAATCGGTGCAGTAACGTCAGGGAATGAGCGCGGCCGACAGATTGGTAGTAGTGACTTGAGTATAAACCGAGTTCAAGTCTTCAGGCTGATTTTACAGTATTTGAGTATATATATATATATATATATATATATATTTAATAAACAGGTAGCCATCTCTTATGTGTACATTTTTTTTTGTGTCTAGGAGTGCTTGTGTCACTCCTAGACATCTTTCCTGAGGGGGGATCTCAGGGGCTCCTGTTTTGGGGTATTAGTTATACACATCTATATACTTAGTTGCTGGGAGTTGTAGTTTCCAAACATCTACAGTGGCCAATACTTGCAAATAGGGGTAAATCCTTCTTTATTTGTGAATAAAGTATGTCTGGTGTTATTGTGCACAAGTATTGACTGGTGTTCCTCCTTCTGCTGTGTTACCTTCTCCTACCTTGTCCGGTGGCCGCTCGCTCCGCATCCTCTGCACTTCTGGATAACATTACTACGTGGCGCAGGGAAGTGAGGCGCCGCATAGTGACGTCATCCGAGAGCGTGGAGTGGTGGAGGATGCAGAGCGAGCGGCCGTCGGGCAAGGTAGGAAGAGTATGATGACTCGAGTATAAACCGAGGTTTGATTTTCCCACTTTCCCACTGGTTTATACTTGAGTATATTTTTTGTAAGACCTTGGAGTGCTCTGATATGTCTGTATTGTTGGATCCTTCAGTAGCAACCCAGGCAGTTGTACAGAAAGAGTGCCTATTCTATCTGAGTGTCTATTCTGTGTGTGTATGTATATATATATTACTGACTATAATGTTATTAGATATTATGACAGTATTGTTAAAGGGCAACTATAATGGAAAAAAGTGTTCACTTGAAAATTCCTTTAATGTATTGATTGAAACCCAGGAGGTTAAAGGGACACTAAACTCCCCATAATAGAGAAATATAACTATTTGCCATTCGTTTCTATTATTCACAGGGAGGTGAGAACGCTTATTCCCACCTCCCTGTGAATATTATTACGTTTGGGGGACCTGGAACTTACCTTACTGCCGCTCCACTCACAGCCGCTCCTGCACTGAACAGCTGTTCTGTACCGACCGCGTGCCCTATCTTAGGCGCATGCGCACCAATACAAAAGATAGGGCGCGCGATCGGGACAGAACAGCTTTTCTGTGCAGGAGCGGCTGTAAAGTAAGTTCCAGGTCCCCCAAGCGTAATATTTTTCGCAGGGAGGTGGGAATAAGCGTTCTCACTTCCCTGTGAATAATAGAAACGAATGGCACATAGTTATATAGGACATGGTCAAGCAAGTCTTTTAAATACTGTTTATAATTGTACTGTTTGTCTAGCTGGGTGGTAGCTATCTCTGTGCTGAAATGTTGACTATGAAGATTAGACAATGCGTTTGTAGGGTGTTTTTGATGAGCACAAGTTTTAATAGGACAGGAAATGTCCTATTTAAACTGTCGGTGAATATGCTGTGTTTTATTTATTAATGAAGTGTCATTTGTGTTGTATTTGTGGGTTATTTACACATAGTTTTGCCAGATCAGTGAAAGGATTATTTAAAGCACACAGAAACAGTATTTTGGACTAATACTCTACATTGTATATTTATTAAGGGTGTCCTCCATGTAACATGGATTTGGTGTGTGTATTTATAGTAGGTGTTTAGATAAAACCATTTTCATACTTATAGTGCTGATTATTTTGATATAGTTGGAATTTTTACAATTGTTACAATTGCAAAACAGGATGTCCAACTTGCAACTGTCCAGGTGAAAACTACAATTCCCAGCATCCCCTCTCATACTCTCTGGCTGCTGCCTTTAGTGTTGCCAACATTTGGAAAGACACATGTTGTACATCCTTGCCATGGGTTGTAATCCTATTATGTGTTTGTTTAAAATTGAATGATAATCTGTATAACAAACAATGCCAGCTGTTTTTAGGTCTGTGTTGTAAGTATACACTTTTTTTTTTTTTTGGGGGGGGGTAAGTTATCATCATCCATAATCATCATCCATAATCATCATCCATAATCATCCATAATCATCATCCATAATCATCTTCCATAATCATCATCCATAATCATCATCCATAATCATCTTCCATAATCATCTTCCATAATCATCATCCATAATCATCATCCATAATCATCTTCCATAATCATCCATCCATAATCATCATCCATAATCATCATCCATAATCATCATCCATAATCATCTTCCATAATCATCATCCATAATCATCATCCATAATCATCATCCATAATGCAGCGTTACTCAGGTGACTTATCACTCTCACCCTTTGTTAGGAGTGTCTAAAACCTAAGTAGCAGATTAAAAGAGAACCAAGGCCATGAAGCCAGCCTTGACTGTGGCTGAAACGCTTTGGTTAAGGTTCTGACACACCTGTTCTTATCTATGGTAATGGTACCCAGATGCGGTGGAACATGCTGGAACATGGAAATTACGTGTGTGGATATGGAATAAATTTGAAACTTTTGGGACAGTTTTGTAAGTACACAATTTTTCATTTCAGGCTAAAAAAACACCTTGGAAAACTCACCATCTTACTGCGGTGCCACACTTAACACTGTTTGCCATATAGAGGTGATTTTCCTACTGATGTCTGATTTTATATTCACTTTGTTGTATTGATGTGTCGCTGCTCTTGAATAAAATGACTCATATGAATACACATTGATGGAAATGGAGAGGAGAATAAATAAAGAAAAGTTTTAGATCTGTGTGAGTACACACTTGCTTTTTTGTTTCAGGTTAAACACAGTTACAGTTACCTTGGAAAAACACCTCTTCACCTCATAAGTGTTTGTCATACAAAGGTAAAGTACGCACAAAATGTATTTATCTTCCTGTAAGATGCAATTCGCATTCTTTAAATCTCGTGGTTAGTGATGCTGCATCCTGCTGTATCGAGGCAGTTGAGTTTTTTAATATCATCCAGAGCCTTTATGTGTTCTTCTCCGCGTCAACACATCGGTGGAACATTTTGAAGCAACACCTGTCAGAGAGACAACGGGGGCTTACACTTAAACCATTACGTACCACTCGCTGGGAAAGCCGCATTGATGCTGTTAAATCTGTCCGAAACCAGCTTGGTAATATAGACGATGCCATCTCTAGAGCAACTAAGTCTAAAACTATTGCTGAAGCTAGAGGCATCCAGAATAACATTAAATAATGTTATTCTGGATGAATACAATTAAATAACTTTAAATTCGAATGTGGACTAGTTCTGTGGTATGACCTGTTATTTCAAGTCAACCTCACAAGTAAAAGACTCCAGGAAATGGAGGCAGAACTACATCGTGCAGTGCAGCAGATAGAAAATACCAGGCTGTTCTTGCAAGATTATCGGTCAGATGAAAAATTTGAAGACTCCCTCAAGACTGCTCAACGTTTAGCTGAAGAACTAGGCATTGATGGCAATTTTCCATCTGAACAATGTGGTAGAGTACGTCGCACAAGGAGGCAATTTGACTATGAATCACGGGATGAACCGGTTACAGATCCAAAGCAAAAGTTTAAGGTGGAATTTTTTTTACAGAGTTCTAGATTGTGTATGGGAGTCACTAAAAGATCGATTTGAGCAAATCAAGCAGCACAGCAGCAAGTTTGGTTTACTGTGTACAATCCCAAAAGTCATACAGGGAGATCCAATTAAAGTTCTTATCTTTAAAATGGTGCTAATTTTGCCCTAACCAATCAGGTGTTGGCTTTCAAATGTTAAATAAGATCTGATTGGTTGGGGCAAATTAGCACCATTTTAAACGATAAGAACTTTTATTGAATAACCCTGATAGAGTCAACAAAGGAAGAGATACGTCAGCAATGTGATCAGTTGGAGAAAGTGCTTTCACATGATGCCCAAAGAGATATTGATGCTGAGGAGTTGTGCTATGAGCTGTATGCACTGTGTAGAAATCTACCCACAGACTGTAAGACACCAAGGACTGTTCTAGAGTATATCTACAAAACCAAGATGAGCACAATCTTTCCAAACGTCTGCATTGCCATTTGTATACTACTAACGCTTCCTGTTACCGTTGCAAGTAGTAAACGCAGTTTTTCCAAGTTAAAATTAATAAAGACATTACCTACGCTCTACGATGACACAGGAGAGACTTATTGGGCTTGCTACAATATCTATTGAGCGTGAGTTAGCTCACAGCTTAAATCTGGATGATGCAATTCACGAATTTGCTTCTCAGAAGGCCAGGAGGCCACCTTTGTAAGACTAGTGGCCAGTAAATGCTGGATCCCCTACGCAATCAAGGTAAGAAAGTTTGGCATTCTTACACATTACACACACACTTGTGCATTATCTGTTTGACTAAACTTTGCCTCCTTTTTTTCTAGGGTGTCCGGAGTGTGAAGAATTAAACAGTCTAAGTTGCTCCACCTGCTGTGTCTTTGAATCCACAAGAAAAGCTGCACCCTCCAATCCCATCAGGAGCCGATGTGGCTAGTAAAGGCTGGATCCCCTACACTACCAAGGTAAGAAAGCTCTACGTTCTTACATACACACACACACTTGTACATCCACTATTTAACTAAACTTTGCCTCCTTTTTTTCTAGGGTATCCGGATTGTGAAGTCTTGAACAGTCTAAGTTGCTCCACCTGCTGTGTCTTTGAATCCACAAGTAAAGCTGCACCCTCCAACCCCATTAGGAGCTCATGTGGCCAGTAAAGGCTGGATCCCCTACGCTACCAAGGTAAGAGTTTGGCATTCTTACACATTACACACACACTTTTATTTCTAACTTTGCTTTCTTCCTACCTATTGCTTTACTGAATGTTGTTTTTTTCAGCTCATTTCAGCAGCAGTGCAGTCTTCTGTACTCAAAAACAATCTTTAAAACAAGATGATTCAAATGGCAAACACTAGATCCCCTTCACTGTTCACAATCATGGTAAGAGTTCTACGTACTTAAAATACACACACTTGTATACCCACTTCATGACCTGAGCTTCAGGTATTTCTTTTCCGGGGTGTCCACATTTCCAGGAACTGACCACAACAAAGTTTTCAACTGCCATGTCTTGGAACAAGAAAAGCTGCAATCCAATCAACACAGCTGAGGAGATGGTCTGAACAAGATGAAATCGGTAGCAATGGTACAACTTGATGCCCTCTTGCTGAAGAGAAGAGAAGATGGCACCAGATAAGAATGCATTTTAACCTAATGTTTTTAAGTTGCATTGAATAAGTAATGTAATTTAGTAAGATTAGTTTATCAAGTAGGATCAGCCTGTTTCTACTTTGTTTTGTTTCATGGTATTGAAAGTTTTTGACCAAAAGATTTAACTAAATGACTCTTATTGAATTTGCCTAAAGACAGATAGAACTGCAGACTATAGATTCCATCAGATTGCAATTCCAAAGATGTTTTTTGCTGCAGATGTCTTTAAAATGTATTTTTTCCACTAAAGATGTGTTGGATATTGTTAAAGTTCATATAGTTAGATTAGCTTTAGTTAGAATTTGTTAGGTTAGGCTAGGTTAGAATAGTTGGGTTAGTTAGGTCCCTGCTGAAAGAGTCTACCTTGACGTGGTAGCAGGGCTTACAAATCTTTGGCCAACATCTTTTACTCTACAGAGTATGGTAGGGCTTTTTAATGTAATGTACCAGCTGCACCAACATGTTTTTAGTGTTTTCTAAAAATAGAGAATAATGACCATTAAAAAAAATTAAGAAATTTGCCACGCCCATGTGCTAAGCCACACCCACAGACAAGCCACACCTACATGCTAAACCATGCCCATTTTGCCACGGTGGCGAGCCGCTCGGTCTAGGGGTGGCATTCAAAAGTTTTTTCAGGTGCCAAAAACCCTAGGGACACCCCTGGAGGCAGCAGTGTTTGTTAGGGGTTTGTGGAGAAGATTTCCTTGCGAAGAACGGAGGGCAAGGCCTGGAACATAAGGGACCAAGAGAAAATTAGGGTATTGAATATGATTCTTTGTTTGATGGGAAGCCACCCTTTGGACTGAAATATCGGGTTGTGGGATCTTGCTTGGAGGACAGTGAAATGATCCGAACTGCTGAGTTCAGGGTGGACTGGAGAGGGGACAAATGACAGGCCGGGAGTCCAAGTAGAAGAATGTTACAGTAGTCAAAACGGGAGATTAAGGGCATGGATGAGCATTTTAAGATAGACTGGAGAGGAGAGAGATGAGAGGCCGGGAGTCCAAGCAGTAGAATGTTACAGTAGCTAAAATGGGAGATTATAAGGGCATGGATGAGCAGTTTAAGATAGACTGGAAAGGAGAGAGATGAGAGGCCAGGAGTCCAAGCAGTAGAATGTTACAGTAGTCAAGACGGGAGATTATAAGGGCATGAATGAGCATTTTAGTAGTGGAGAGAGAAAGAAGGGCGGATCTTGGTAATATTGCGAAGAAGAAAACGACACGTCCTAGCGACATTGTTAATGTGATGATGGAAGGAAAGAGAGGAGTCAAACATTACTCCAAGGCAGCGTGCAGATTCAACTGGGTTAATAACCTCATATCGATAGAAGAGAAGTTTGGACTAGGTCCAGGTTTAGGGGGAAAATCGAAAGTTCAGCTTTAGATAGATTGAGTTTAAGGCGGCGGTGCGCCATCCAGGAGGAAATAGAGAGCAGACATTTAGAGATTTGAGATTGAACAATGAAATGTTCCATCTTCTCTGAACATTTCCCCTGCATATTTAACTACATAACTGGGGGAAATATGTTGTTTTACTTGCTTTCCACTGCACTGACAGTTAATTAATTCCTGCTTTCTATTATAAAAACATGTTAAAGGGCAACTCAACTTATGGCAGGGTAAGTACTTATAACTCATAATAGGAGTGTCAGAGAAAGGTAAGTGGGGTTTTGGGGGGCAATGCTTCTAAAAATGTTTAGCTAATTTTGGGCTGAAGTTGTCCTTTAAGGACTAGTAGCCACTATGGCAGAGATGTGCACAGTTCTGTTTTTTAGATCATGTTCGCTTTGCGCATAGCATGGTAACTGAAATCCCATATACAATATGGTGACTATTCCCCACTATCTGCGTGACGCTGCACTTTCCTAACACATGCGTCACATGTGGTATCATTTAAGGGGGAAAAGCGCCCTTTCCCTGGCGAGACAAAGTGTGACAGAGTCCCAATACAGCACCTGCTAAATATCCACCTCTTAGCCTGTGATTGAGTTTGACACCCCAGGTATAGTGATGGGATCTCCAAATCCTAGTATAGGATTGACAACGGACACTTGCTATGGAGATAAATTATAAAATTCAGAGAACTATGATAGTAATCTAACCAACACGTATGATATTCCATACATTTCAACTATGTTTGTAATGTTTATAGTTGTGATTAGAAAACCATATATATCAAGCCAGTAGAAATCACACCAACAGTGAACAACATTATATGCCCTCTGGACCTCATGTGACATCATGAAAAATGTTTATAATCCTACAGAATCATATGAACAGTGAACTCTGTAAGGATGATATATTTGACACATATATGTGTCATATATGTACAAAAGTGTCAATATAAATATCAGCGACATAAATCTTATTGTGATTTTCTGTGTACGTTGTAATACCTTTGATGTGTTTTAAAGTTCCTGAGCTTTCTTGAAATATTTGAAATGCTCACAGCCTGTAATTGCTGCTTAACACGTTTCAATGTAGGTTGACAGATCTCCAGCCAATTGGTGTTTCCTTTAATGCAGAATGAAATCTAAAATACACTTTAGATTGTACTAATGTTACTTAATAAAATAATTTGTCTTTCACCTCTGACATCAGCTGCTTAGTATAAAAATCATTGATAGAATAGTTAAGGTTACTGGATCTCTGTGATTAATAATCAGAAAGAGAAGAGGAAAACCCCCTTATAAAGTGCAAACAGTAAGCATATACCGAACGTGACCTGGTCACACAGCCCTTCTTTACTTCCCCTTTCTCTCCCCCAGCCAACACCTAGGTCACTACTTCCCCATTAGCTCCCTCAGCCAATGCCCTGGCCAGCTCGCTCCCAGTTCCTCTTTCCATACCAGTAGCCATCTTGCCTATATATTTGAGGACTGTCTACTTGCTAATATCTTGTTCCGAGCCACCCCGGTGGTCTTAAACGTTTATTGTCATTGGTGCACCACCAAAAGTGCGTTATCTCCCTATTACATCTTTCTGTCAGCTGTCTGTGTCTATTTGTTGGTTTGTTAGAACTTTCTAACTCAATTAAAGTCACTACCCAATGATGGAAATTCTACCTTAATGAGAAACTTGACATGGTAAAGAAGTATGGAACCCATATGACATATATGTGCGAAAGAGTTAACTCCCCAGGGCCAACACCTAGTTCCCCTTTCCAACCTGCTCCTCCTCCCTTTGTTTAGAATCACCATATCCAGGGCCCCTCTAGACAGCCTTATCCCAAAACCCAATGCTTTAATTGTCATCAATCTGGTCACTTTCAAATATCAGGGGTCCTAGAATATTTAGCTGTTTGCTTGTGTGTTTATTTTGGTTAATTTATGGATTTTTTGCTCTCTTGGAGGACACATCTTGACATTGGTTAGGGAATAGTTTATAGAGATGGAGATACTAGTGAGTTAGTGAGGTAGATATTCCAAGGTTTTGTGTGACCACACTGCAGACTTGTGAGCCACAGTTGGAAAATGACTTTTTTCCTATACTGGGAACAGTTGGGAGAAACCAAGTGAGAAAGGAAAATGAGGATTCAGACCGGCTTGCCTGTTGCAAAGGAGGAAAAGTTACCTCTGCACAACCCAGGCTTACAACAAGATAATAATAAATGCTTAAGGGAAAGAAGGGAAATAGTTAAAACGTATAATTGTCTTTGTGCTGATTACTATTTAAAGGGGAACTGTGGTCTCCAAACAAGTAGAGTTTCAATGACAGGCTAGTTTCCTACCTTTTTATACCGACCGAGCGCTCGGCGGGACAAATGTCCGTTGTGCACAGCAAATTCGGCTGCGCCAGAATTTGTGAGCGATCGATCGTGCGGTCCCATAGGGAACCACGCGATCGATCGGAATTTTTGAACATGCCCCATCGTTCATTCGTCTGATCCGAACAATGTCAGTCGCGGCTATATTACTTTCATGTTTCTAACCATCCACACCCTAGAATTCCGTGCCACCACCCACAGCAACCTACCCAATCGGGATCGTTGGGGGGTATGGACAGGAATTACCTGCATTACCTGGACCTAATCACCAGACACACACTGCCCACATGTCACACACAGACAGTTACAACTAAAAGAACAAAGACATCATGGCACTTTCAATTCAGACCAGAAAGTAACGTTATTGATTGGGATCTAATAGTCAATATAAAGTGGTCCTTGTGCAAGGACAAAGTGTTAAAGTGCAAACAAAGTGACACACTGCTCACTAATGTGCAAAAAATAGAGCACGCTTATAACACACACAGAGCTCAGACAGCGCAGCAAAATGAAGCCCGACTTTAACAACGCAGACAAAGAGCCGCACGTCACATGATCAGAGACACTGACGCCCGTCAGACACTCAAGTGCTGCGATAGTCACTTACAATCAACATGTTTTCCCCACGGCCAATTCCATGTAGCATGTTCACGTGTAGGTTCACCACAACATGTGTATATTTACACAAAATATAGAAGCCTAGCGCACATCCAATTAATTTGCTTTTTTTTTGTATATTTACACTCCAAGTGGAAAAACTGATAACGTTGTATATAAAGTGTTACTATAAACATATGTGTTATACGTCCCTCAACAATGTCACCCCATCAACTCATAACTATTACATACATGACGTACATATAAATATATGTAATTAACGGAGCTGCACTGATTACAAACTGATTGTATTTCACCCTTTCAGAGCCAATAGAATTTCACAATTTTGTCACATTGTGTGTCAGAAGATATTCAGGATTTTGCCCTCAATAGTTTTAAACAAAGCACAGTAGGAACCCCCCAACAAATAAGGGATATTATACATGTGCAGACCAGTGAATGACGCTCTCTGCACCTCCCAGCGCGTCCTGTGAGTTGAATATCTTTGATTTCCAATTTTCTACATCACACGGGGCACAGTGCGTAAAGGCACAGGGGGCACAGTGCATAAAGGCACACGGGGCACAGTGTGTTAAGGTACACGGGGCACAGTGCGTAAAGGCACAGGGGGCACAGTGCGTAAAGGCACACGGGGCACAGTGCGTAAAGGCACACGGGGCACAGTGCGTAAAGGCACACGGGGCACAGTGCGTAAAGGCACACGGGGCACAGTGCGTAAAGACACACGGGGCACAGTGCCTAAAGGCACACGGGGCACAGTGCGTAAAGGCACACGGGCACAGTGCGTAAAGGTACACGGGGCACAGTGCGTAAAGGCACACGGGGCACAGTGCATAAAGGCACAGGAGTTACTGTCGGAGAAGGAAATAGCAGCTTCAGTTTAGGGGACCAAGCAGAGTTTAAAGTGAGTGAGATTTTAAAACAATAAGGAAGGGAACCTGTGTGGAGTCTTCCATGCTGAGAAGGGTTGTTGAGGTAAGTACTTTCTTACCCACAGTAAGATAAGTGAGATAAGTGAGATAACCAATGGTCTTCGGGATTCACAGATCTGTAGTGAGAGCAGAATCCATTAAACTACCTGGTGTAAATAACCATTAGCTTGGAGGGTTTATCCTAGAGGTAGAATGAAAGGTGCAGCCTTCAGAAGGAGGAGGACTGTTGAAATGAAGGAACCTGTAAGACAAGGTTTGGGGACATTTCTGTAAATAGAAATGACAATAGTCCGTGTTATCTTAGATAAAGAGAAGAAGACAAGACAGACGTTGGTAACTAGTCAAATACAGACAGTTGTACATAGACACAGGTTTACCTGGTATATGGTGGGCTATGTTCTTCATATGGACTGGATAAAACCCGGGAACTGATTTGGCTGCACAGCCCCATTAAGGGGTTTTCAATAGAACTGAATGATTAGACCCCATGCAATATAAAGTGGAAAGCACCTGGGATAAAATGACCAACAGCGATGTTAGAATGACTGGTATTGCCCAGTATTGCGATGTCACCTGCATTGAGCCAGTGTTGGTCTTTCAAACCACAGTAATAACTTTAGTCGCTGTTGAAAGAAAAGAACGACACTAGCGGTGTTTTTTTACTTCTATAATGGATCAATGTATATTGTGATAAGTAGAGTTAAGCTGGCCATACACATGCGATTCCACAGCATGTTTGCCGACAGATCACATTGGTATCTAATCACATTGGTATCTGATCACATTGGTATCTAATCACATTGGTGTCTGATCACATTGGTATCTGATCACATTGGTATCTAATCACATTGGTATCTGATCACATTGGTATCTGATCACATTGGTGTCTGGTCACATTGGTATCTAATCACATTGGTATCTGATCACATTGGTATCTGATCACATTGGTATCTGATCACATTGGTGTCTGGTCACATTGGTATCTAATCACATTGGTGTCTGTCACATTGGTATCTGTCACATTGGTATCTGATCACATTGGTATCTGACCACATTGGTATCTGATCACATTGGTGTCTGGTCACATTGGTATCTAATCACATTGGTGTCTGGTCACATTGGTATCTAATCACATTGGTGTCTGGTCACATTGGTATCTAATCACATTGGTATCTGATCACATTGGTATCTGATCACATTGGTATCTGATCACATTGGTGTCTGGTCACATTGGTACTAATCACATTGGTATCTGGTAACATTGGTGTCTGTCACATTGTATCTGATCACATTGGTAGTCTGGTCAACTATTGGGTTCTGGTCCAAATTGGTATCTGATCACATTGGTATCTGGTCACATTGGTATCAGATCACATTGGTATCTAATCACATTGGTATCTGATCACATTGGTGTCTGATCACATTGGTATCTGATCACATTGGTGTCTGATCACATTGGTATCTGATCACATTGTGTCTGATCACATTGGTATCTGATCACATTGTGTCTGCCACTTGGTATCTGATCACATTGGTGTCTGATCACATTGGTATCGGATCACATTGGGTGTCTGATCACATTGGTGTCTGATCACATTGGTATCTGATCACATTGTGTCTGATCACATTGGTGTATCTGATCACTTGGTTCTGATCACATGGTATCTGATCACATTGGTGTCTGGTCACATTGGTCTGATCACATTGGTGCTGATCACATTGGTATCTATCCATTGGTATCTATCACATTGGTATCTGATCACATTGGTGATTCACATGGGTTCTGATCACATTGGTGTCTGGTCACATTGGTATCTATCACATTGGACTGCTCTTGGTGTCCCTGATCACATTGGTATCTGATCACATTGGTATCATGGTACTCATTGGTGTCTGATCACATTGGTATCTGATCACATTGGTTGATCACATTGGTATCTGATCACATTGGTATCTGGTCACATTGGTATCTGATCACATTGGTATCTGGTCACATTGGTATCAGATCACATTGGTATCTAATCACATTGGTATCTGATCACATTGGTGTCTGATCAACATTGGTATCGATCACATTGGTATCTGTCACATTGGTGTCGGTCACATTGGTATCTGATCACATTGGTTCTGATCACATTGTTATCTGATCACATTGGTATCTGATCACATTGGTATCTGATCACATTGGTATCTGATCACATTGGTGTCTGGTCCACATTGGTATCTGTCACATGGTGTTTGATCAACATTGGTGTCTGATCACATTGGTACCTGATCACATTGGTGTCTGTCACATTGGTATCTGATCACATTGGTGTCTGATCACATTGGTATCTGATCACATTGGTGTCTGATCACATTGGTATCAGATCACATTGGTTGATCACATTGGTATCTGTCACATTGGTATCTGTCACATTGGTATCTGATCACATTGGTATCTGGTCACATTGGTATCAGATCACATTGGTATCTAATCCACATTGGTATCTGATCACATTGGTGTCTGATCACATTGGTATCTGATCACATTGGTATCTGTCACATTGGTGTCTGGTCACATTGGTATCTGATCACTTTGTATCTGATCACATTGGTATCTGATCACATTGGTATCTGTCACATTGGTGTCTGGTCACATTGGTATCTGATCACATTGGTATCTGATCACATTGGTGTCTGGTCACATTGGTATCTGGTCACATTGGTGTCTGATCACATTGGTGTCTGATCACATTGGTATCTGATCATGGTGTCTGGTCACATTGGTATCTATCACATTGGGGTCTTGATCACATTGGTATCTGATCACATTGGTGTCTGATCACATTGGTATCAGATCACATTGGTTGATCACATTGGTATCTGATCACATTGGTATCTGTCACATTGGTATCTGATCACATTGGTATCAGTCACATTGGTGTCTGATCACATTGGTGTCTGATCACATTGGTGTCTGATCACATTGGTATCTGTCAACATTGGTATCTGGTCACATTGGTGTCTGATCACATTGGTGTCTGATCACATTGGTATCTGATCACATTGGTATCTAATCACATTGGTATCTGATCACATGGTATCTAATCACATTGGTATCTAATCACATTGGTATCTAATCACATTGGTATCTGTCACATTGGTATCTGTCACATTGGTATCTGATCACATTGGTATCTGATCACATTTGTGTCTGGTCACATTGGTATCTGATCACATTGGTATCTGATCACATTGGTATCTGATCACATTTGGGGTATCTAATCACATTGGTACTAATCACATTGGTATCTGATCACATTGGTTATTGATCACTTGGTACTGATCACATGGTCTGTCACATTGGTATCTGATCACATTGGTATCTGATCACATTGTATGGTATCTAATCACATTGGTATCTGGTAACTTGGTGTCTGATCACATTGTGTATCTGATCACTTGGTGTCTGGTCACATTGGTATCTGTCCATTGTTCTGATCACATTGGTATCTGTCACATTGGTATCAATCACATTGGTATCTAATCACATTGGTATCTGATCACATTGGTGTCTGGATCACATTGGTGTCTGATCACATGGTGTCTGTACATTGGTATCTGATCACATTGGTGTCTGATCACATTGGTATCTGATCACATTGGTGTCCACTGGTCACATTGGTATCTGATCCATTGGTGTCTGATCACATGGTATCTGATCACATTGGTGTCTGATCACATTGGTTTCTGATCACATTGGTATCTGATCACATTTGGTGTCTGTCCACTTGGTATCTGATCACATTGGTGTCTGATCACATTGGTATCTGATCACATTGGTGTCTGGTCACATTGGTATAGATCACATTGGTATCTAATCACATTGGTATCTGATCACATTGGTGTCTGGTCACATGGTATCTGATCACATTGGTATCTGATCACATTGGTGTCTGATCACATTGGTGTTCTGATCACATTGGTATCTGATCACATTGGTGTCTGATCACATTGGTATCTGCTCACATTGGTGTCTGATCACATTGGTATCTGATCACATTGGTATCTGGTCACATTGGTGTCTGATCACATTGGTATCTGATCACATTGGTTGATCACATTGGTATCTGTCACATTGGTATCTGGTCACATTGGTATCTGATCACATTGGTATCTGGTCACATTGGTATCAGATCACATTGGTATCTGAATCACATTGGTATCTGATCACATTGCTGTCTGATCACATTGGTATCTGATCACACTTGGTATCTGTCACATTGGATGTCTGTCACCACAATTGGTATCTGATCACATTGGTATCTGATCACATTGGTATCTGTCACATTGGTGTCTGGTCACATTGGTATCTGATCACATTGGTATCTGATCACATTGGTATCTGATCACATTGGTATCTGATCACATTGGTATCTGATCACATTGGTTGTCTGGTCACATGGTATCTGTCATTGGTCACTGATCACATTGGTTCTGTCACATTGGTATCTGCACATTGGTTCTGATCACATTGGTGTCTGATCACATTGTTCTGATCACATTGGTGTCTGTCACATTGGTATCTGGTCACATTGGTGTCTGATCACATTGGTATCTGATCACATTGGTGTCTGATCACATTGGTATGATCACATTGGTTGATCACATTGGTATCTGTCACATTGGTATCTGATCACATTGGTATCAGATCACATTGGTGTCTGATCACATTGGTGTCTGATCACATTGGTGTCTGGTCACATTGGTGTCTGGTCACATTGGTATCTGGTCACATTGGTGTCTGATCACATTGGTGTCTGATCACATTGGGTATCTGATCACATTGGTATCTGAATCACTTGGTTATCTGATCAATTGGTATCTGATCACATTGGTATCTGATCACATTGGTATCTAATCACATTGTATCTGTCACTTGGTATCTGTCACATTGGTATCTGATCACATTGGTATCTGATCACATTGGTGTCTGGTCACATTGGTATCTGATCACATTGGTATCTGATCACATTGGTATCTGATCACATTGGTATCTATCAATTGGTATAAATCCCACATTGGTGTCTGGTCACATTGGTATCTGATCAAATTGGTATCTGATCACATTGGTATCTAATCACATTGGTATCTGGTAACATTGGTGTCTGATCACATTGGTATCTGATCACATTGGTGTCTGGTCACATTGGTATCTGGTCACATTGGTATCTGATCACATTGGTATCTGGGTCACATTGGTATCAGATCACATTGGTAATCTATCACATTTATTGCATGGGTCTGATCACATTGGTGTCTGATCACCTTGGTGTCTGATCACATTGGTGTCTGATCACATTGGTATCTGATCACATTGGTGTCTGATCACATTGGTATCTGATCACATTGGTATCTGATCACATTGGTTGATCACATTGGTATCTGGTCACATTGGTATCTGGTCACATTGGTATCTGTCACATTGGTATCTGATCACATTGATATCGGGTCACATTGGTATCTGGTCACATTGATATCTGGTCACATTGGTATCTGATCACATTGGTATCTGGTCACATTGGTATCTGATCACATTGGTATCTGGTCACATTGGTATCTGGTCACATTGGTATCTGATCACATTGGTATCTGGTCACATTGGTATCTGATCACATTGGTATCTGTCGGCACACATGTTGTAGGAACAGAACACACAGACCTGACCAATCCCCATACGAGGGAGGGAGCCGATAGCGACCAATGGAAATTTTCCATCATTCCCGATCCATCGGAGTGCCGACAAATGGCCATTATTCTCACTCCAATCGATCGGGAATGATGGAAAATTTTCAGGAACAGCCCCTACACACTAATGATAATAGATAAATCCCATCGTTCCCTGACAGGATTTACCCATTATCTTCCATGTGTATGGCCACCTTAAATGTGATTGGACACATAGATTGACTGATCTTTTCCAGGTTTCTTTCTGGCCTCCTAGCGCATTTATTCCATGTCCCATCCTGGGTGTGCAAAGCATTTCACAGGCAAGGTTCTGTTTATTGCATTAAACGTGTTTACATCTATTTTTCTTTTTATGGTGATTACCCATGTACTGCATGTCATTTGTTTGGTATTCACGTGGGAAGGTTAATTAATTTATAGAATAAGTGAGTTTGAATCTACTTAAGCAGCTACTTACCTGTACCCCAGTGGGGTGTCTAGATACAGTGCGTATAGAGTTTATTCTAAAATAATACAAAGTACATGTGGGAGGGAAGTAGGACTGGAGCTTTCTACCCCCCAATATCATTTGAAGAAAAGTGTCTCTGCCAGTCTTTCTGGGTGCTTCAGCACTATCTTTAATACAGGGATACAGATGAAAACTGTATATGTGGTGTAGCTCCTCAACAAAACAATATTAGGAGGTGGGAATAACCAATCCTAATTCCCTGCCCAGGTACTTTTCATTGTTAAAAAGTTACATTTAACAGTACAGTGGCCCTATAAAGGTTGGAATATGGCGCAGGCTGGCAGACATAGTTAAGAATATCGAAATACAATTCAAAAGCACTCAAGAACATCGCTATTGGCCAGACAAATATAAAGGTACAACCCCCTATAAAAGTGCAATCCCCCTGCCCTCTACTCCAGGGCCCAGAAGACTCCAGCAAAAACAAGTATGGGGGAGCACACTAAAGTGTTGAATCAAAGTTTTTATTGCTTAAACAACATACAACGTTTCGGGACGCCCTGTCCCTTCCTCAGGTATAACCTGTGTGTCAAAATCAACAAACATTTAAATCCTCAAAACCCCACCTACAGATGACAAAGTGAATGACAGGTCTGGCTCCAAAGTGCATAACAGTCTATAAAGTGCATAACAGTCTATAAAGTGCATAACAGTCTATAATGTGCATAACAGTCTATTAAGTGCATAACAGTCTATAAAGTGCATAACAGTCCATAAAGTGCATAACAGTCTATTAAGTGCATAACAGTCTATTAAGTACATAACAGTCTATAAAGTGCATAACAGTCTATAAAGTACATAACAGTCTATAAAGTGCATAACAGTCTATAAAGTGCATAACAGTCTATTAAGTGCATAACAGTCTATTAAGTGCATAACAGTCTATAAAGTGCATAACAGTCTATAAAGTGCATAACAGTCTATTAAGTGCATAACAGTCTATAAAGTGCATAACAGTCTATAAAGTGCATAACAGTCTATAAAGTACATAACAGTCTATTAAGTGCATAACAGTCTATAAAGTGCATAACAGGCTATAAAGTGCATAACAGTCTATAAAGTACATTATAATAAATACATAATAATATAAAAATATAACATATCGTGACCGTGCAAAAGATTATACATCATTCCCTAAAAACATATATTAAAAGTGTGTAAAACAATCTTATAAATAGTGTACGTCCATATTCACATATTAGTGACAGGAATAAATAGTGTTTATAACAGATTAAAGGGCATGTCCACCCTTCTACATAACTTTTATTATAATGTACTGCTCCCTCCCCCATCCCCAACCGCATTAGTATTATTCACATAAAGTCCCCCGATTATTACTTACCATGCCTCTCTCCTTCGCTGCACTGCCCTGGCCCTCTGCTTGCACTGAACTGCAAGCAGGGGACGGGACCGGCAGCCGTGCCTGTGATTGGTTGAGAGGCAGCCAATCACGGACACGGTTGCCAGGAGTTCAGAACGACGGAGGATAGAGGGAAGGTAAGTAAAGATTGGGGCACTTTCTGTGAATGATACTAATGCGGTTGGGGCTGGGGGCGAAGCAGTACATTATCTCAAAAGGGTTTGTAGCTAGGGGGAGGGAGACACAATCGGGAAGGAGACGGAGGGGGAAGGAGGGGTGAACTGCGCATGACATTTTTCTCCCGGAGGGGAGACAGGAGGCAGTCCTATATGGACTCTGCTAGCCTCCTGGTGGGCAGTTTTTGGGACTTTGGGGGGGGACTACAGGAGAACCATATGGAGCTGGGATGTGAGGTAAGGATTACACTACACTACATTGATGGGGCCAGTAGTGGGGGGATTATAGTTTTGGGGGTGGACATGCCCTTTAAGTTAAGAGAACATATTTCTTGAGTATGTGAAAAAACATACAGTAAAATACTTTAATAGAAACATTGTATACTTAAAAACCATTGTCTGACCTGAGTAAAAATGTATAACATAGAATTACTAAAAGTTTTTATTCTTAACGAGAATTTATTACTTTACCATTCAAAGAATGCTAACTGGTTATAGTTACTGAAAAGGAAGCAATATCTTAAAGCTATTAAGTCCTGCCTCTTCATTCATACCATTAGGATAATCAGGGAGATTCAATAAAAGTTCTTATCGTTTAAAATGGTGCTAATTTTGCCCCAACCAATCAGATGTTAGCTTACAAATGCTAAATAGGATCTGATTGGTTGGGGCAAAATTAGCACCATTTTAAACGATAGGAACTTTTATTGAATCTCCCTGAATTAATGTCTGCAATCTATCTATCCATATGGCATGTTGTCTCAATAACGTTTTCCTATAATCACCACCTCTCATGTTGTGTTTTACTACCTCCAAAATCCTCCACTTAAGTTGGGAGGCACGATGCCTATTCTGGAGAAAAATGTTTGCTCACCGGAGTCTCATACCTAGACTGTTCACCTGTATAATTATTGATGTCTCTTTTATGTCCGCCCATTTGGATTCTGGCCTCTCTTTCAGTTTTAACAACATAACCTTTACCGCATGGGCATTCGAGGAGATATACCAACCCTTTTGGTGGAGCAAGTTGAAAAATACGGCAACGGACTCTTATTACCTTTACTCGTATGGTATACCACCTCTCTGGGAATAATCGCATTACAAGCCCCACATTTCCTACAAGGAAAGGTACCAGCCTTCAAAGGGCCTAAGAGAAAGTTCTTACTACATCTGTGTGCACCACTTCATCTCCTATCTCCTCTCATATAAGAGGTCAAGGAACATAGGGGATCATATGTTGTATGTTGTTTTTGCTCCATAGTTAAGCACAGGTGAATAGTGCTGTTTTTTAGTTGTTTTTTTTACGAAGATGGTTTGTTCTAAATAAAAAGACACATAAACCTCTGTTTTTATTTGCAAGAAACATACTTTAGACTTTAGACTTTTGGACACCCTTAAATTTCGGTCTCAAGATAAGAACAAACCATATGAATCTTTGGTTATTTGTCTTTGGAAACACAATGCAGCCCAATTGCAATGGCAGATCTTCAATGGGAGGATTTTAAGGAAATGTTTATAGGGATATATAAAATATTAGAGATTCTCTAGGAATTAATTAGAACTTTAACCTTTATTGATTTTAATGAGGATGTTATGAAGGTTACCCCTTTAAAGGGCATGTCTACCCCTCTACTAAAATTGAGACTTAAGCTAATTACCCCCCAAACCTTGACCTCACAAGTTTTAAATGTATATGCGAGGCTTGTAAGTGTACTAACCAGCCCTCTTTCCCTCTGCATCTAAGCCAATCACTGATGTTGCTGCTGTTGTGCACATAAAGTCACGGAGCAGAAGACAGCTGAGGGAACGAAGGCTAGTAAATATACTTACAAGCCTCACAGAAACATTTACACCTTGTAAGATTAATGTTTGGGGGAAGGGGTGCTTCTAGACATTTTGGCACCTCAGCCAAATATTTTAAGTTGCCCCTACATTTTTTTTAGTAGCTTGAGGAGGTGGGTGTGGTAGACTTGCTACTAGTGTCTGGTGAACTAAAGGGCTGACTTAACACTGGCTGGTGAACTGAAGGGTTGACCTGTACCCTTCAGCAGACACTTTTACGTCAGCCCTCCTGTTCAGCAGACACTGTTACATCAACCCTCCAGTTCAGCAAACACTGTTAGGTCAACCCTCCAGTTCAGCAAACACTGTTAGGTCCGCCCTCCAGTTCAGCAGACACTGTTAGGTCAACCCTCCAGTTCAGCAAACACTGTTAGGTCAGCCCTCCAGTTCTCAGCAGACACTGTTAGGTCAACCCTCCAGTTCAGCAAACACTGTTAGGTCAACCCTCCAGTTCAGCAAACACTGTTAGGTCAGCCCTCCAGTTCATCAAACACTGTAAGGTCAGTCCTCCAGTTCAGCAGACACTGTTATGTCAGCCCTCCTGTTCAGCAGACACTGTTAGGCCAACCCTCCAGTTCAGCAAACACTGTTAGGTCAGTCCTCCAGTTCAGCAAACACTGTTAGTTCAGCCCTCCAGTTCATCAGCCAGCATTTATTCAACAGTGGCTGGTGACCTAGAGAGCTGACTTAACCATGTCTTTTGAAATGTTCCTCCAGTTCAGCAAACACTGTAAGGTCAGCCCTCCAGTTTAAAGAGACACTGTTAGGTCATCCTTCCAGTTCAGTTGACACTGCTAGGTCAGTCCTCCAGTTCAGCAGACACTGTTAGGTCAGCCCTCCAGTTAACCAGCCAGTGTTGACTTAACAGTGGCTGGTAAACTGGAGGGCTGACTCAGCACTGGCTGGAAATTAAATGTCTGACATATATGCCACATGAAGGGTGGTAATATATATGCGAAACAGAGTGCCCCCAACCAGAGACTGGTACATACAAGTTTTCCCACAGTGACTGGTACATACAACTTTGCCCACGATGACTGGTATGTACAAGTTTTCCCACAATGACTGGTACATTCAAGTTTGCCCACAGTGACTGGCACATACAAGTCTTTCTGCAGTGAGTGTGACTGATACATACAAGTATGCCCACAGTGACTGGTACATACAAGTTTGCCCACAGTGACTGGTACATACATATTTGCT
Organism: Hymenochirus boettgeri; assembly: GCA_019447015.1. Taxonomy (NCBI): domain Eukaryota; kingdom Metazoa; phylum Chordata; class Amphibia; order Anura; family Pipidae; genus Hymenochirus; species Hymenochirus boettgeri. The sequence continues at coordinate 326,865 of JAACNH010000115.1, forward strand.
CACAGTGAGTGACTGGTACATACAATTTTCAACCACAGTGTGACTGGTACATACAAATTTTCCAACAGGGTGACTGGTACATAAAATCTTGCCCACAGTGACTGGTGCATATGTATTTGCCTACAGTGAGTGTGAATGGTATATACAAGTTTGCCCACAGTGTGACTGGTTCATATACAAGTTTGATCTTACTGTGCCAGAACTCAAGTGAAGGCAGTCAGAAGCAAGATCAGGAGACAAGAGAGGAGAGCCAGCACACCGCTACATTGTCCACCATCACTTTTTTCTTTATTTTGCTGCTGGACGCCTCTCTTCACAGGAGTGCTGCCTAAGCCAAAAGGCTCACTCTGCCTCATGGGAGAGGCAGCCTTGTTTGGGAGGTGATAAGTGCATATAAAACATTTCGTTTTGTGGGTGAACTTTCCCTTTAATTAATAATTATATACAAGATCATATAGTGTTATGGGGAAAAATAGAACAGTAGTTAAATAATTGGGGTGTCGAAACTAATGATATGAACTTTGAATGTCTCTCTGTCTGTCTCTTTAATTGACTTTATTTCCCCTGCATTATTTACTACATAACTGGGGTAAATATGTTGTTTTTCTTGCTTTCTGCTGCACTGTCAGTTAATTCCTTTGATTCATTGAGTTGTTCCTGCTTTCGTCTGTAAGAACATGTTGAGGGCTATCTGTTTCTCATATCACATCCGCCTTGCCCATTGCATGCACACAGCGATCCCATGGAGAATGTGTTGTCCATGCCCCACCATCTGGGTTGCTGTCTATTTTTGTAATACATTGCATAGAGTGCATTGAGGCTGGTCCCGGGTGGTGAGTGATGCCTTACCTCACCTGTCTACCTGATTGGGGGAGCATCGATAGAGGAACAAAGTGGTGGATATAGTAATAGGGCACACTTCTCAGTATAGGTAATTAAAAGCTCCTTTATTATACACAAAATGGGAGTAGCAAGTGCAAGATAGAAATATATACATAAGACACAAAGAAAATCCCTAAAAAACATATAATAAATTGGATATTATACAAATAATAACCAATGGCAAAATCTTAAACAGATTTTAACTAATCGCTGGGGAATTCTGCAAAGTGACCCATTATTATCATCTCTCATATCAGATCGTCCGATGATGACACTATGTAGAGTTGTACTTAGCATATACTGGAGGAGTATACCTATAGGATATTCCTCTGTATATAGCTCGGTCCTTACCTTTAATAGATATACCGGTATATCATATATTTTATATTGATATATACATTTTGCTACTCCTCTAAAATTACGGGTCACTCCAAGGGGAGTGTTTGTAATGTTTAGGGATTTTCTTTGTCTTATATATATATTTCTATCTTGCACTTGCCACTCCCATTTTGTGTATAGTAAAGGAGCTTTTAATTACCTATACTGAGAAGTGTGCCCTATTTCTATATCGACAAAAAACAGTCAGTGGCTCTAAACCTCCCCTGTTCCCCGCTCTCACCCACTCCAAAGCTGGTTTCTATGTCTCCAGCGTCTCGGTACGTGGTCACGTGATACAATTCTCGCGATGATAGTCTGTAATCCTCGGAAGTGTGCTCACTGCCCGGGGCTTGTCCACGCCCCCTTTGAACAATCTCACAATATCGTCCTACGGACCTGCCTTGGCACCACTTAAACACGATTCACTTCAAAGTCTATGAGTAAGGGTCGCCTGACCCGAAACGCGTCAGACTCTGGTGCTAATCTTTTCCTCCATACTATTTGATTGATTTTAACATGATGTGCGAATAAAGAATCTGTTTTTAATCAAACGGGCTGCTTGAATGTTGGATCAAGAATCGTGTTTAAGTGGTGCCAAGCCAGGTCCGTAGGACGATATTGTGAGACTATTTCTATATCCACTGCATTGTTCCTCTATCGATGCTTATATTATGTAGTCTGGTGGATGGAGCACCTTCTTATTTGAATCTGTAGCTCCAGAATAAGAGGTTAAATTTCCCAGTGCCCCTATAGATATATCTTTCTAAGCTACCTGATTGGGGGCACAGCCTTACTGGCCCAGCGGGTATCTTTTTTTGCAAACAATAGATGGCTATGGAAGTACTGAGACATCCGGTGTCTTTCTCATTGCTGCAGCGACATTGGGCCACTCTAGAGCAGCTATGTACATCGAGAATTGGGGTGACATTGTTTCAGTTGTGCTTTACATAAGCCATGGTGATGTTAGAATTGATGGGTTGGTGGCCACAAATAATCTAAGCCAGCAGGTTTAGTGAAAGGCAACATGGCATTATCTGAATCCCTAAGTTTATTAAGTTTTTATTTGCAAATCCGACTCAGAGAGTGGGGCTTCTCGAAGGGGACGTGGGAAAAGACACAGAAAGGATAACCACACAGCTCCCCCATCTTACAGGAGTGGTAGGAGCGCAGATAGGTGTCCCTGCCATCACTCCCGGATGTCTGGCAGGGACAGGCCATCGACTAGCTCTTCGTCGGAGGCCAGCTCTCGCTCACATGCCTACCCCCACTCATCAAAAAGGTACAGGCCTCAGCCCCACCAGCGGAACCAGTCCCAACACCATGACCAGCAATCGGTGAGTCATCCTGTGCCAGGGCTTAGGAGGGGGCTTTGTCAAAGCAGTCAAATGAAGATCACCTGCTGGCAGCCCTGAAAGCACTCTTAGATAAAGTAGGGGCACCCGTTCATGGGTCGGAAGCCCCGGGTGGTGCTCCAGGGGGAGTTAATGTGCTTCCGCCTGTGACCACAGTGCCGAATGTGGAAGTATTCAAGGAAACATACCTTTGTGGTTTGGCTACCCTTGGTGGTCATCTGACCTGAGGAAGTCAGAACTAAAATTGGCAGGGGCGAATATGTGGACATCTGGTCCCAAATTTCTACAGAGATGCCATCTGTGGACAAGGAACAGAGGTTTGAGAAAGGGATGGAGAAGGAACCTAAAGTAGCCAGGACTTTCAGAAACTGGCTACAAGCCTTCTGTGTCCTGGTCAGCCTGGTGGGTAAGCAGCACCCCGAAAAATGTTCGGAGCTGTTCATATACCTCAAACAAATTTACAGGACCTACAAAATTTACAGAGGCACCACTTGGGCGAGGTGTGATGAGGAATTTCATCAGCGATTGGCCCTGAGACTGGAGGTGGGGTGGAATTCCAAGGATACCCATAGTGCTGGCCCAGAGGTCACTCCCTGACACTCCTCCACTCCCAGGCCCCTCCGCATTAATGCTGGCTTTTAAATGAAGGCCACTGTCCCTTTGGCTCCTCCTGCAGGTTCAGGCATGATTGTTCGGTCTGTGTTGGCTCGGGCCATGGGGCCAATCATTGTTTTCGCACAGTCCAGGCGATCGCCCCTCTAGGGCAACAGAACGCCAGTGAACGTCAACGAGATTGGGGTATGGCTCGATGCCTACCTCAGGACGGAGGAAAACCTACTTAGGTCTGTTTTTTTACATGGTTTCGATATTCCCTTTGTTTACTCCCCTTTATCACAGTTTATGAGAAATTGAAAATCAGTTGTTATGTTCCCACAAGTTGTAAAAGACAAGTTGCAAGTGCAGGTCAAGCTAGGACGAATTGCTGGCCCCTTTACTGACTCAACTTTCCTTAGGGTCTCACCACTGGGCGTGGTCCCAAAGAAAGAACCAGGTCAAATTTAGACTAATACACCAGGTCAGTATTACTACGACATGTGTCTCCCGATGGGCTGTTCCATCTCCTGCGCTTACTTCGATCTATTCAGTACCTTCTTGGAAAGGATGGCTTGATATGAGACGAGCTAACACCATAATCCATTACCTGGATTTTTTTCTTCGTAGGCCTGGATCTCATCAATGCCTTTTTCTATTGTCCACCTTCCGCTTCCTGATGAACAAGATAGGTGTCCCCCTATCGGAAGAAAAGATGCTGGGCCACTCCACAGTCCTATCCTTCCTGGGCATAGAAATAGACTCAATGTCTATGGTCTTTCGTCTCCCACAGCAAAAGCTCAATGAGATCCTGGTGATGGTTGAACTCTTCCTCAAGGCGAAAAAGGTGACATTAAAACAGGTTCAATCCTTGCTGGGTTCTCTAGTCTTTGAATGTCAGATCATGCCCATGGGGAGAATGTTTAGTAGGCGCTTAGCGTGGGCCACCAGGGGCTTGTCCAGCCCCTCACATCACATTAGGATCAATCGCCCCATGAAGGCCGACTTATTAGTCTGGAAATCCTTCCTACTAAAGTATAACGAACACACATGCTGGCAGGAAGCTGAGATGAGCAATAACGATTTAGAGCTGTTCAGACGCAGCGGGTGCTTACGGTTTCGGCAGGGACTGGTGTGCGGGACCCTGGCCCGGGCTATGGAAGGTAAGAGGTTGGGGCAGGAATCTTACACTACTGGAACTCCTTCCCATTGTATTAGCAGTGGAGCTATGGGGGGGTCTCAAGCCGGAGGATTTGTTTCTGGACAGATAACAGAGTGTAGTTCAAGCCATTAATAATTTCTCGTCATCCTCCCCTTTAGAACTGACTCTCCTAAGACACCTGGACCTCAGCTGTTTAGAGTTCAATATACGGTTCAAGGCCAGACACATACCAGGAGCCAAAAACGTACTAGCTGATGCTCTTTCCTGTTTTAATTGTCAGGCTTTCTGGCAATTTGCACCAGCGGCGAACGAGGAGGGAGCTTTTTGCCCGGCAATCCTATGGCAGATCTTGGAGGAGGAATTCAACAGCTGATTTGGTCATCGGTGGCACCTTCCACTTGGTCCGGGCATGGTAAGGCGTGGGATGAGTGGGTAACAGCAGCTCAAGGCAAAGATCTACGGGTCGCAAAAAATAGATTAGATGTCACTTTGGCATATGGGATTATGGGCTTCTTTTCGAGAGCAGTGCTAGTGTGGTCAGAAATTGTTCCCAGAGGGACTTGGCAAGGGGCTAGGGATCCATCTGCGATTGAAAGGGCTAAAATCCTACTCAACACCCGTATTTCTCGTTTTGTCAGGTCCATCGGGGGTGTAGTAATAAGACACAGGCAGTTGGAGGGTGACAACAGAGCACTGTTGCGGGATTATGGGGTTCATCTCACGGATATTGGCTTGGACATCCTGCTTTCAGGGCTGCAGGATGGAATTGAACAAGCACTCTTCCTACTAAGGGGGACGGGAGTCATTTGTAGGGGTACAACAACTACTCGTGGTGGTCAAATCCTTGCATTGGGATATAATTCTGGATTTTACATGTCCACCATAACAGGTGGCAGGCATACAAAGGATGGTGAAAGGTTTGGTTGTTGGTAACACCTGGTTTTAAAGGTTGCTAGGACAACCTGGGGGAGGGTGACAATGCAAAGGTCCATAACATCTAAAATGTAATAAAGCTGAGATGGACCACGTTCACCCGCTAATGTTGTCCTGTGCCTTATTTCAGTTACATTAAATGAGAGTGAAAGCCAATTTATCCAGGTGGGGGAAGCAAGATAGGTAAAGAACTAGGTAGTATCCGTTAAAAGGGAGAAATGTTCACTAATGTATGGGCACCATAAATGCCCTGGAGATAGAATGAGTGAAGACATGAAAAGATTCTCCTTTATGTCGCATGGCTAATGCATGTGTCCAGAACCACTGTCACAATAAGAGGCTAATGGTATAGAGCCATTCATCTGACTGGCAGACATTACTTGTTTTAACCTTGTTAGATGTCATCAATGCAAGATATAGATTCATGGCTCAATGGGATAGAAATCAATGGACGCAAGGGAACATCGCACAACATCACAAGTGCGATGTTCCCCGTAGCGTGTAGGACCCTGATGTTAATGTAGCTTAAACTTTTAATTTGTCTAAACACATAAAGACTGTGTCTATTTGTGTTTATATCTGCAGCAAGCTGCACTATTTAGATACGTTTGTGTATTGCTGCAGCAGGCTGTCAACCCTTTGTACTGTGTTTGTATTTTTGCCCTTTAGATTTCAAACCCGCCAACATTATTCTGGTAATAGTTCCACTTATAGAAACTCCATGGTGCAGGGCTGCAGGCCCCACTTTACCGTTCAAAAAAGCAGGTTACAATCTTTGGAGCGGTTGGATGCACGATTTTGTAAAATAATAATGCATGCAATGCGAACCAAAATAGTTACCACATTGCATACCTCCCAACATTTAGAAATGCAAAAGAGGGACAGATTTGGACCTTGTGCACGCATGCACAGACATTTTTGCCATGCCCAGTTTGCCGATGCCATGCCCACTTTTCATTTACGGACATTTCAAAGACCACCGTTCCCATTTTACATTGTTGCCTGAAAAATCTTCAAATGATTTGGTTAAGATAACAGATAACAGACTAACAAACTGGAGGTCTGAGAATACTGGCTAATATACTGTACTGGAGGGCTGACTAACACTGCTAATGAACTGGAGGGCTGACTAATGAACTGGAGGGGATATTTGGCACTGCTAATGAACTGGAAGGCTGCAATCACTGGTTAATAAATTGGAGGGCTGACTAACACTGACTGATATACTGGAGGGCTGACTAACACTGCTAATGAACTGTAGGGCTGACTAACCCTGCTAATGAACTGTAGGGCTGACTAACACTGGCTAATATACTGGAGGGCTGACTAACCCTGCTAATGAACTGGGGGGTTAACTAACACTGCTAATGAACTGGAGGGTTGATTGACACTGCTAATGAACTGGAGGGTTGACTATCACTGGCTAGTGAGCTGGAAGGCTGAAAAAACAAGCTAATGAACCGGAGGGCTCAAGAAATTGTCTAATGAACTGTACGACTGAAAACACCCGCTAATGAACTGGACTGGAGACAGACCGGCAGTCACACAGACAGTCAGGCCCTCACACAGACAGACTGGCATTCACACCTGCCTGTCTATACTGTATGTGTGAGTATCTATCTGTCTGAATGTCTGTGTGAATACCTGTCAGTCTGTGTGAGTGCCTGTCTGTGTGAGTGCCTGCCTGTCTGTGTGAGTGCTTGCCTGCCTGTGTGAGTGCCTGTCTGTCTGTGTGAGTGCTTGCCTGTGTGTAGTGCCTGCCTGTCTGTGTGAGTGCCTGCCTGCCTGTCTGTGTGAGTGCCTGTCTGTCTATGTGAATGCCTGTCTGTGTGAGTGCCTGTCTGTCTCTGTGAGTGCCTGCCTGTCTGTGTGAGTGCCTGTCTGTGAAAAAGAGTCAATAAATACATCAGACAGGTATTGAATTCATGCAGCATGAATAGCCAGAAATGCTGGCAGCTCCATCTCTGTGTTCACTTTAAATTGACTGTTAACAGTTTGAGTGACACTGACTGTCAGAGTTAATTAAAACCTAAAGGGTTTGTACTTGGAATTTTTTATTTGTCCATTAGTTGAAACCATAATTCTTCTCAATATCACTGTATAATTTTTTGTTGATCAGCCCCCTGTTTCTTTAGATATCCAATCTAAAATATCTTAGATTTCAGCTGTCAATCAAGTGCCTTAAATGTCATATATGTGAGCGGTTCTACTGTAGCTGGAATGATTTGACAGTTGGTGTGCTGAATGCTGTGGTATGTGGGGAAATAGTCATGTCAGTATTATTGAAGGCATGCTACTTACACGTATTTATTTATAGATTAAGATGATGCAAAGTATTTTTTCAGTATACAAGACAAACCAAGCACGCTGCATTCCTATCCGTTCACCAATCACCTCCATAGCTGCAGCCACATATAAGTGAGTTTCTGTAAGGGGGTTGACTCTGAGCAGAGTGATAAATCACCTGAAGGGTGCAGACATAGAAAATATAATCATGCACATTCCTGGGCCCCATACAATATCATATTATCTGCACACTGGCATACATTATAACATAGAGCTCTCATGCACTTACTAGGCCCCATACAATTCATATATCTGCACACTGGCAATATTTAATAACATAGAAAAGATAATCAATGCACATTCCTAGGCCCCATACAATATCATATTATCTGCACATGGCATACATTATAAACACAAGAAAGATAATTAATGCACATTCCAGGCCCCATACAATATCATGTTATCTGCACACTGGCATACTTATAAACATAGAAAAGATAATCAATGCACATTCCTAGGCCCCATACAATATCATATTATCTGACACTGGCATACATATAAACAAAGAAAGATATCAATCCACATTGCTAGGCCCCAACAATATCATATTATCTGCACACTGGCATACTTTATAAACTAGAAAAGATAATCATGCACTTCCTGGCCCCATACAATATCATATTATCTGCACACTGGCATACATTATAAACATAGAAAAGATAACAATGCACATTCCTAGGCCCCATACATATCATATTATCTGCACACTGGCATACATTAAAACATAGAAAAGATAATCAATGCACATTCCTAGGCCCCATACAAGATCATATTATCTGCACACTGGCATACTTTAAAACATAGAAAAGATATCAATGCACATTCCTAGGCCCCATACAATTCATATATCTGCACAGTGCTACTTTATAAACAAGGGGTTTTAGTATACTTACTGTGATCACATGAATGAAAAGCCTTCCAACCACGTCAAGGTAACCCCAGTCTGGAAGGTCCTAACTTCTAACCTTTATTACTTCAATTACGATTAGCAAACTTTGCATTTCTCATTCTTACACACTGGATCCATATAACAGGCTCCCTCCCTTCCCCCTCAGCCCTTAGGCTTTTTAAAAATGAGGGAAGAGGCCATCCAGTGCTTTATATTAAAGGCATAGGACCTCCCATAAAAGGGGCGTATTGGGGGTGCTATTACCACATGGAGGCTTGACCAAGCCTCCCAATAAATACATACAATAAAGGATTGTGGACACTCCAATTAGGCTAATTTACAACTACATCTTTTTCGGAAGGCTTTTCATTCATGTGATCACAGTATGTATACAACCGCTTGGGGTGGAGTAGTGACCATTACAGTATCGTTTTTTGAAAATTAAATTTTTGGAAGTATAGTTACCCTTAAGGCCTTCTCCCTTGCTGCATTTCTCTGTCTGTTCTGACTGGCTTCCTAAGGCTTTCTTCTTGTCCTTGGCCCCTTCTTCCAAATGATTGACTTCCAGTTACAATGCTTTGTATGCCAGATTCAGATTGAAGGCTAAAAATATTAATACATCTAGAGCACTAAGATAATGTAAATAGCAACACTCTACTACTGTAATAGAGAAATATACACAATATATAAAATACCAGATTAAAGGTCCCGCCGAGCTGGGCTATGTATAGAACAATAATAGAAGGAATATAAGAACTGTTGTACCTTGAGCTGTGGATATACGCAAAATCATCCAGTAAATATAATAGAAAAGTTCAATATACACAAGAGAGCCACTCTTAGCTTAAGTGCTAAATTCTCTTTTATTCAAGCTGAAGCACAACATGATTTGAACCTGCGCGGTTCTTCATGCAAATTCAAAATGAACCCATCAGCCTCCTTAATAATATAAGACAAACATACATAACCAGCTCCTCTAGTGGCCAAGATACATTAGATACATTATGGAAATTACTGATACAATCTATCTCATAGTATCATAACATCAAGGAAAAATAGTTAACCACATTTAACTAACATTTAATACGTATCATTTCGGCCAAATGGTTCCATAGAACACAGATTCTCAATCCATTTTAGCTCTGTATGAAAGAGTAACCTCTTTCTGTCGCCACCTCTCATTGGCAGTTTCACATGTTCCAAAACTTGCCATCGTATACTGGCTGCATTTCACCTGATGAAGGACCGTGCAGGTTTGAAATGTGTTGTGCTTCACCTTGAATAAACAGAGAATTTATCACTTAAGGTTAGATTGGCTCTCTTGTGTTTATTGAACTTTTCTATAGTACAATAATAGTTATAAATTCCGTGCAATGATATCATACAAATCCATTCAAAAATATACAAAAATATACAATCCTATTGCAGTAGGAATAAATGTAAATAAGACTAGAAAGGGAAAGTTTAAGTATAAACTTTTGGCTTGAATTTGGCTTGGAGGACTGCATTTGGGAAGGGAATGTGTGTGTGCTTCAGATTTTAAAACTCAATAATGGCAATGATAAGGAAATTGTTGGTTTTTTTACTTACCCTTTAAATATGGATGTCAACGTGAATTAAAGGTAAGTCAGTTGCTGTGTGTACTCGTGTCAGATGGGGATAACAGACTAACAGGGTTATTCAATAAAAGTTCTTATCATTTAAAATGGTGCTAATTTTGCCCCAACCAATCAATGTTATTTAACATTTGAAAGCTAACATCTGATTGGTTGGGGCAAAATTAGCACCATTTTAAACAATAAGAACTTTTATTGAATCTCTCAGCATCTTTTTTGATGATTGGTCAAAATGTGTTTTTTTACTAACTACCCTTAAATATGATTGCCACATGAATGAATGGGAACCTCAGTTGTATCTGTGTCAGGTTGGAAGTTAAAAAAAACAAACTTTTTTGATTATTGATCAAAATTTATTTTTTAATATTACCCTTAATATGAATTCCTTTAGAAATGGAAGAGTAGGTCAGTAGGTGTGTGTACCTGTCTCAGGTTGGGGGTTTAAAAAACAAACTTTTTTAATGATTGGTCAAATTATGCTTGTGAAGGTTCTCATCATCCAGGTCATGGTATCTCGTAATATTCATTCATCCAGGTCATGGTATATCTGTAATATTCATTCATCCAGGTCATGGTATATCTGTAATATTCATCCATCCAGGTCATGGTATATCTGTTGTATTCAATTAGATCAACTGGACTTGAAATGTAGTTCTTGAAGACGTTTCGCTAGTCATCCGACTGGCTTTCTCAATTCAGAATGACTTGTACAAGAATCTGTGGCAATTATGTACCCTGGAAATCCCAATTAGCATATCACAGCCAGGTGTTAAGGGTGTGATTAGATAGTGGCTAAGAGGTGTTATAGGAACGCCCAGAGTAAGGTGTTAAAACAGCATTGTACATGGCAGACAGTTGGTGTCAAACCCCCCCACCTCTATTTAGGCTCGGTTTCTTTATTTTCACATAAATGGCCTGAAAATAAAGAAACCAAGCCTAAATAGAGGTGGGGGGGGGGTTTGACACCAACTGTCTGCCATGTACAATGCTGTTTTACCACTTACTCTGGGCGTTCCTATAAACACCTCTTAGCCACTATCCAATCACACCCTTAACACTGGCTGTGATATGCTAATTGGGATTCTCCAGGGTACATAATTGCCACAGATTCTTGTACAAGTCATTCTGAATTGAGAAAGCCAGTCGGATGACTAGCGAAACGTCTTCAAGAACTACATTTCAAGTCCAGTTGATCTAATTGAATACACAGATATTGGTCAAATTAGTTTTTTTTTACTTTAGTTACCCTTTAAGTATGACTGCCATAATAATGGAAGTGTAGGTCAGTAGTGTGTACCTGGGTAAAGTTGGTGGTTATTGTAACCCTTTAAATATGGCTGCCATGAAAATGGAAGGGTAGGTCAGTAGGAATGTGAACCTGGATCCGGTTAGAAGTTAAAAAAAAACTTTTTTGATTATTGATCAAAATGAGTTTTTTTACTTTAGTTACCCTTTAAGTATGGCTGCCACAGTATGGATAAGTAGATCATTAGGTGTGTGTACCTGTGTCGGGTTGGGGAATATTAAAAAAAAAAACTTGAGGGGTATGAAAAATTAGGTTTTTTTCACATTATTTACCCTTTAGTATGGCTGTTGTCAAAGGAATAAAGTGTAGGTCAGTAGGTGTGTGGGCTCATGTGAGGTGGGGGTTATGTGTTTTGGCATGTATGACTATATAACTAACTTTCATTGATGATTGATCAAAATTAGTTTTTTGACTATAGTTACCCTTTAAATATGGCTTCCATGGGAATGGAAAGGTAGGTCAGTAGGTGGGAGTACCTGGGTCTGTGTGGGGGGTTGGGGGTATCACCATTTGTATTTATGACCATGAAACAAACTGTTTTGAAATATCCACATTTGAGGATTGTTACCATTATAGTCTATGGGAAAAATGTCTGGAAATTCGCCGATAACGCCGTAACGCTTCCGCGGATTCCTTAGCTAGAAGATAGCACATTTCTCCTATATGCCCCGCACGTCTGTACCAAATTTCATGTCTCTATCTCAAAAACTGTGGGAGGAGATACGGTCCAAAAAAGCGGAAGAATAAAACGGAAGAAGAAGAAGAAATAAAAAGAATTTTAAGCCATATTAATAACTGCATAGACGGTGATGTGTCTAGAACTCTGTTTGCGAGCTCAATATATGACAAGATTGGTGGTATATATTGAAGCAACACTAATAACTGAATGTCTTCAGTAGCATTGAAGAAAGAAGCTTGTAATTATCTGGCCCAACCTACTCTGTGGGTCTCTCTCTCCGTGTGTGGCAGCCACTCACTCACACGGGTGGGGCTCTTGCTACGCTACTGCAGGGCGGGGGGCGCGGGTTGTGGCGTTTTGGGGCGGGTGTGGCGGTGGGGGAAGTGGTCTCGCTCGCTCGGTGACGCTGGGGGGGGGTGGGTCCGACAGACCCGCGGCTATAACGGCAAAAAGACAAATCCGAGGGTTGAAAGGTCCCACAAAACTTTTGGAACTCCCAAATTTCACGGACCCGGATTTTTTCGAATTTTCGATTTTTATCGAAACCGAAAGTAGAACAATTTACAAAAATCAAAATCAAAGTAGCAACATTCAATTTTCGAAAATCAAAAATGGAAAGTAGACATTTTCAAAATCGAAATCGAAAGAAACATTTTCGAAAATCAATGTAGACTATTTTCAAATAGAAACTCGAATTTCGAAATTTCTGAAAATTTTGAAAATCCAAAAACAGTTTCAAACATCTCTAATCGACACGTTGCAAAAAGAACATTTTAAGTACTGAATCCCCTGAAATTGACACCAGTTTGATGTGTGGCATTTGCTAAAGGGTTTCAAAGAAAATTTTAGCTGCCAGTAAGAGAAAGGGGTTGTACAGATTTGAAATCATGGCTAACACCAATTACTAATCATATGTGGTGGTGTGCTTAAAGTTGTAATCAAAGGGAGAACAAATAGTGGATCGCAGGAATCTCTTTGATGTATCATGTTGCCATAATGATGAGTTCCCACATTAAAACACTATCCAAGTATGGCCATGGTCCATTATAGGAAGAAGCCAACATTAGCTGGGTTGATTCCAGACGCCCAGTACATCACATTCTTACAAGATAATTATGGATAGTTAGTTTAATGAAGGATATCTGCCATGTAACCAAATTTTGTCATACTGGAGCTTTGGAACTCTTCCATAGTAAGGTACTAAAATACAGAACAAAAGTTTCCTATGGAATAAGGGAATGCATGCAGGAACAATGTTTGATCTCCTTTCTCACAATGATAACATTGGTATAACGCCAAAGAAGGATCTGATGAATATGGAAAGAAAGATTTAATATAATCTTTTCTAAACACAAGCAAGACTGGGTGGCTAAACCTATCTATGAACCAGTAGTTGATGACTTCCTTTTTGATTTAATAGAATGCAGTTGATCTCAGTGAAATTGATCTCAAAAAGCTCCAAAAAAAAACCATCAAAACAGATTCCTAGCAAGGAAGAACTGAAATCAAAATCATATATTACCATTTATCACATATTTAGCATATTTAGCAATTGATTGAAGTTTATCTTGATGTTTATGTTTTTTTTGTGTTTACATTTTTGGGGGGATTTATTTAATACTATTCTAGTACTGTATAGAAAGGAGACCTAAATGTCTATGATCTTTTTTATTTACTTTAAAAAAGCAATATCTTTATAAAAAAATTATAGAGTGTATAAATTCACATAATTTTATTAAAATATTAATAATGTGTTTATAATATATTTTTTGGTGTAAAGAAATTCTAACACCAATCTACTTTTTTGTCAAAATCTCTTTTTCCAAAAAAACACAATTTTTTAAAAAAGTTTGTATTTATTATTAATAATAAAATAATATTGATATAATGATAAATGAAATAAAAACATTATTTCAATACTTAATCAGAGGGACACTAACCATTTGTACAACTAATAAAACAAATATTTATTTTAATCAAGTTCGTAAAAACGCTCTTTTAATTGCATGAACTGCGCATGTTCCAGAAATCCATAAATCCATAAAGTGAATGAACGATATGCAGTTTTTCTTAGTGCCCAAAAAAAAAAAATTATAAAAATTTCTTAGAGAACATTTATGAAATGTATGATAAAATAGTTAAAAGCTACGGTATGTTTATATATTCTTTTTACTTTCAATTTATTATTATTATTACACTTACCTCATTTTCCCTTCTCTTGGAATTGTTCCAGGTGCAAATTATTATTCATGTACACATCCCTTCGACTTCTTCAGTGCCTAAAGAGATGGGCGAACTTATAAAGTTTGGTCCTTTTTTGAACTTTCGAACTTCAGTAAAGTTCGAAAGTTCAAATTCGGACCCATTTAAGTCAATGGGGAGTAATAGTTCGAAAAGCCTGGATGATTTACAGATACCTAACAATGGTAACTTACTGTAAATGGCTGTGGCACCTGGGAATGGTCTGGGGATCATGTCACTATCGCCAAAACTTGTTAAAACACTTTTAAACACAAGATGGCAATCGTCGGGGTTTTACCGCAAGCTACATTCGAGGGTTATGGCCAATTCGAGGGTTGCCGAACAATATTTTGGAGGGTCACTAAAAATAGAACAATAAATTCGAGGTTAGGAAAACAACATACTTTTGAGGGTTACCGAAAACGAATGATATTGTTTGAGGGTTAACAAATAATAAATTTGAGGGTTACTGAAAATGATCCATACATTCAAGGATTCCTGAAAACGAACAATAGTTTCGAGGGTTACCGAAAATCGAAGGCTAAATTCGAGGGTTAGCGAACGGTAATTCGAGGGTTAGAAAATGATCCGTACATTCGAGGGTTACAAAAACTAACAATGCTTTTGAGGGTGTGAACGATACATTCTAAGGTTATGTATTTGACTAGTTTGTATAGTTTGACTTCACCCAAACTCATAAAGTTCAGCTCGAACTCAGCTTTTGTTTCCATCTCTAGTACCTTATAAAAAACTTGTCTTGATTTTATGCATGTCATGTCTTATGAGACATATTTCTGCAATCATCTCCACTTCTTTGCAGCACAAGCTTTCAATTTCTGTGGTCATAGAAGAACAAACAGTGCAGATCACCTTCACTATGTCCAGAACGAATATGGATGCTGTTTTTCCCCAGACCCTAAATCTTCACCGGTAATGAGGTTGTGGTTCTTCTTCTAGGATATACCATAAAAGATTCACAAACATTGGTCACTGCTGGTCTTCTTGACAATATAGAAACTAATAATCTTATTAAGTATTAAAAAAATATTATCTTTTTATTTTAAGTAAACATTTTTTTTTAAATTCATCTGTGTTGTTTTTTTGCAGCACAATTCTTCATGCAGGGTAACACAGTTCACGATTTTTTGACATCATACAACTGAAAAACAAATTACAGATAATTTAGACCGATACCGGGATACCACAGGTGGAACGCATACTTCCGTTTACGCATGTCCGGTCCCGGGCTCCGTGATAGAAGCCTGAGACTGGCTCTAAGTAAGAGAGAAATATATGGAGCCAATGGGAATGATTAAGATCCTGGGTCTATGTGTAAGTAAGGAAGCAAATGCACTCACTCAGAACATTGTATAACAAGAATCACAGACTCTATTAGGGACTTCATAGACTATTGTTCCATAGTGGAATGCACATGTCACTTCCGGTTTCCCCTAGCCCTTGAAAATGAAAAGGCTAACAGTCCCTGGCAAAAAACAGTTTGTATGTAATATTTGATCCTGAGGAAGCCTGTATAATAGGTGAAACGCGTTGATCATTGTATCACCATTATTACTGTTTTTGAGCTCCTTTTTATTACTGTGTTTTTAGTGAAATTAATAAAAGGATTTTTAGCTCACTAATATTGAGGGTTGCACTCCAAGATATAATGAAATGGAAGGGGGCATCTTACCCCCCCGATGTGTTTGATGTGTGGTCCGTAAATTTTTTTTTTATTGATATATCTTGGAGTGCGACCCTCATATATACTGTTTGATATATACGTTTGATATTCTCTTAAAGTGTATATCCACCCCCAAAAACTTAAGTGAGCTAAAAATCCTTTTATAACACTGGTTAATGCAGTTATATCCTCAAGACTAGAGATGTCCGAACTTCGCAAAATCCGGTCCACTCGAGGATCCGCGAATTTTCGAAAAAATTCGAAAATCACGAGAGCGGACCCATTAAAATGAAAAATATCCTCGAAATTACGAGATTTCTCGAAATTTCGAAAAAGTTCGAAAATATGTATTTTTCGAAAACACGAGTAATCCTCGTAATTCGAAATTTTCGAAAATACATATTTACAAAAATAAGAGAAATCCTCGTTTTCAAAAATTTACGAAAATACGAGAAATCCGCGGTTCGGAAGTTCGGAAGGAAAATCCGAAAAATACGCCGTTCACGACGGGATAAATCTGTTAACCGGCCATCCCTCCTCAACCCCCCAACATTATTCTGCTCTCAGGTTCCTCTGCTGTGTGCTATTACTTTGACAGTCTGGGAAGGAGTTTGCAAGAAGCAGAAAGTACAGCACTGTAATAGGTCTCACAGATAAGCACAGACAGTGTCAGCAAACCCTTCCCTCCCCCAGGCGTCCATAGTTAAACATCTTACCAGCGTACACACGGTTCGGTCCTAGTAAGTTTCATGAGGGGAGGAGGTTCCCATTCTCCTGCCCAGTTCCACATCAGTAACTAACCCCATCACTAACCTCCTACCGCCCGCAGTAAGGTGTCAGTTATTTTTTTTTTAATTTTAAATAAAAACTTGCAGCCCTTGCCATCTGCATATAACTGCTACTTCCCTCCTGCTAGCATTTGGCAGCTTGTAGCAGACCAACAATAACAAAAATACCCTTCCTGTTGCCCAATTCTGCTTTAAAGGGTATCTCCACCCCCCAAACAAAATAATTCAGTATTAAGAGTACCCCAGCCCACCCCCAACCGCAATGTTAGTTTTCTAAAATAAGCCCCAGAAACACTTCCCAGCATCATTCATTCCTCATCTTCTGTTCCCTGTTTGCTGGAAGCTGCAAACTGGGGTGGACCGGCAGCTGCTTCTGTGATTGGCTGAAGTCAGCCAATTACAGACCGGCTGCCGGCTATGCAGAGGTGTGGGAACGTGGTCGGGTAATCTGTTTTGTGGGGCTGTTTTAAAAAGTAACACAATAGTTGGGGGTGGGCTGGGGTACACTACGCTACAGAAAAGGGAATGAGGCAGCCATGTAGGAATCCATTTTGGAGGTGGACATACTCTACATTCATATCAACATTTATCCTACTTTTAGATTTGGCTTCAACTCTTGTTTAATAACATATACACCCCCCTTTCCTATTTTCTCTATATTGCCTAAACAAGGTGTACCATCTTAATTTACAGCCCAATCATGAGAATTGTTCAACCATGTTTCTGCTACACCTATTACATCTTAAATTTCAGTCAGTGCCATTACTCCAACTTTTACATTATGATCCTGTAATTTATTTAGCACTTAAAACACATGCCTACCTATCCCCTATGCTAGCCCTCCTCTTTCCACCATCACTGTCCAATCTACATCCTGCTTATCCCTGTACTATCTATCCCAGTGAGATTTATTTTACCCTCCCACCAGACCTAGTTAAAAATATCCTCCAACCCTCTGCCATCTTCTCCCCTTAAACACAGCTGCACCACCATCAGTGAGGTGCAACCCATCCCTACTAAAGAGCTTGTAGGAACCAGAAAATTCTGCCCATTTCTCTAAAAACCCAAACCCTTCCTCCTTAAACCAACCTCTTAGCTACAAATTAATAATCCTAAGCTCGCGCTGTCTCCGTAGCCTAGCATTCTGGCAGAGTAAGCTGGCCCCTTCCTCATCAGTCAATCAAGGTGCGATAAGTGACATCAAAATCAATGATTGACGACTGTATCTCTGCTGTCTAAACTGAACATGCTTAAGCTTATAAAAAGCTCATTTAGGAGGGGGAACAGATTTTATTGCTAAAAAGATAAGAACTTATCATTAATATCTGGTTACAAAAACATAATAAACTGGACAAATACTGTAGCAGTTGGGGTCGCAAGTCACCAAGGGTGGACTAAAATTTGCTTGAATATAGATGTTAATTAAATTTTACTGTGCCTCTCCTGGTCCGGAAAGGAAGGACGGTCTATCAACCCAGAACTTTGCTGTCTATCTGACTGCAACAATAATTTTCTGGAGATTTTGAAGCTCTGCCATCTTTATAGACTTTACATAGACTTTCTTTTGGGATGTTTTTTTCTGCCCGGACTACACAACCTTTTCTGTCAGGGTAAGACCTTGTTAAAAAACCATAACCATTCACCTCCTGTAACTATTAGGCCTTAATGTCAAAGGTGCAGCAGAATGTAGTAAACTAAACGAGTTTCTCTGCTAACCAGATGTCTTGGATTCTTTCAATCTTCTGCTTTTGACTCCAATTAGCTAGTGATTAGCTAGTTCAACCCAAAAGAGACGTCTGTCTATTCAAACTAGATGGGCTTGTTCAGCAACTATCTATAAAGCCACAACTAGAACATCCTCTGGTTTGTCAAGACTACTACATTGCTTTCTCTGAATATTAAACATAGCAAGTGAATGAGTCAGGAGTCCTTCAGGAATGTTTGAGCAGAACTTTGTGCAGACGTTTCAGATCAGTTTTCACTATATTGTCTCAGATAATTATAGATTGCGCCACTGCCTTTTCCTTTATTTAGTTCTCTTGCTAGCGCCAGGCTAGCTCACTAATGGGTGTGGAATATAAATGTCTCCTTGGTCTTCACCTGATGGTGGAAATTCTGTCCTTCAAGAAGACACCAGGTCACAGTTGTTGTAGACAAGTTCCAGACCCGACAGAATTCAATCTAATATCTTCCAATCCATTCAATAAAATATATAATATACAATCCTATTGGAATAGGAAATGTAAATAAGATACATGGATATAAATCCTATTTAGTTATGTCTATTATTAAAACAACATAAAGTTAAACACAATACACAGGTGATCATAGTACATCCTCCTCCCTATCTGGAGTCCCCAAGTCGGCAAATGTGTAAAACAATAAAAAGGGAAATAAACACTCAATTAAGTTAAATACAAGGAGATAAATGGCAGAACTATCAGTGTAGCCATAAGGCAATTGTCAATATCTTCATAGAAATGTAGCAATAAAAAGCAGTATCAGTAAAACTATATGTTAAATACGGTAATGTCGTCTCCCAACAGGGAAATGTATGTAGGAGTTATATCATGTGTGTATTATATATAACCTTTACTGTGTAATAGATACAATTAAATAGGATTTTTATATCCAGTTATTAATATGGCTTAAATTCTTTTTATTTTCTTCTTCTGAAGAAGAAGAAGAAATAAAAAGAATTTTAAGCCATATTAATAACTGGATATAAAAATCCTATTTAATTGTATCTATTACACAGTAAAGGTTATATATAATACACACATGATTATAACCTCCTACATACATTTCCCTGTTGGGAGACTGACATTACCGTATTTAACATATAGTTTTACTGATACTGCTTTTTATTGCTACATTTCTATGAAGATATTGACAATTGCCTTATGGCTACACTGATAGTTCTGCCATTTATCTCCTTGTATTTAACTTAATTTGAGTGTTTATTTCCCTTTTTTATATGTTTTACACATTTGCAGACTTGGGGACTCCAGATAGGGAGGAGGATGTACTATGATCACCTGTGTATTGTGTTTAACTTTATGTTGTTTTAATAATAGACATAACTAAATAGGAATTTTATATCCATGTATCTTATTTACATTTCCTATTCCAATAGGATTGTATATTTATATATTTTATTGAATGGATTTGGAAGATATTAGATTGAATTCTGTCGGGTCTGGAACTTGTCTACCTAACAACTGTGACCTGGTGTCTTCTTGAAGGACAGAATTTCCACCATCAGGTGAAGACCAAGGAGACATTTATATTCCACACCCATTAGTGAGCTAGCCTGGCCGCTAGCAAGAGAACTAAATAAAGGAAAAGAGCAGTGGCGCAATCTATAATTATCTGAGACAATTATAGTGAAAACTGATCTGAAACGTCTGCACAAAGTTCTGCTCAAACATTCCTGAAGGACCTTCCTGACTCATTCACTTGCTATGTTTAATATTCAGAGAAAGCAATGTAGTAGTCTTGACAAACCAGAGGATGTTCTAGTTGTGGCTTTATAGATAGTTGCTGAACAAGCCCATCTAGTTTGAATAGACAGACTGTCTCTTTTGGGTTGAACTAGCTAATCACTAGCTAATTGGAGTCAAAAGCAGAAGATTGAAAGAATCCAAGACATCTGGTTAGCAGAGAAACTCGTTTAGTTTACTACATTCTGCTGCACCTTTTGACATTAAGGCCTAATAGTTACAGGAGTTGAATGGTTCATGGTTTTTTAACAAGGTCTTACCCTGACAGAAAAGGTTGTGTAGTCCGGGCAGAAAAACATCCCAAAAGAAAGTCTATGTAAAGTCTATAAAGATGGCAGAGCCTTCAAAATCTCCAGAAAATTATTGTTGCAGTCAGATAGACAGCAAAGTTCTGGGTTGATAGACCGTCCTTCCTTTCCCGACCAGGAGGACACAGTAAAATTTAATTAACATCTATATTCCAAGCAAATTTTTAGTCCACCCTTGGTGACTTGCGACCCCAACTGCTACAGTATTTGTCCAGTTTATTATGTTTTTGTAACCAGATATTTAATGATAAGTTCTATTTCTTTTTAGCAATAAAATCTGCTTCCCCCTCCTAAATGAGCTTTTTATAAGCTTAAGCATGTTCAGTTTAGACAGCAGAGATACAGTCGTCAATCATTGATTTTGATGTCACTTATCGCACCCTTGATTGACTGTATGAGGAAGGGGCCAGCTTACTCTGCCAGAATGCTAGTCTAC
Organism: Hymenochirus boettgeri; assembly: GCA_019447015.1. Lineage (NCBI taxonomy): Eukaryota > Metazoa > Chordata > Amphibia > Anura > Pipidae > Hymenochirus > Hymenochirus boettgeri. The sequence goes on from JAACNH010000115.1 coordinate 347,956, forward strand.
GGAGACAGCGCGAGCTTAGGATTATTAATTTGTAGCTAAGAGGTTGGTTTAAGGAGGAAGGGTTTGGGTTTTTAGAGAACTGGGCAGAATTTTCTGTTTCCTACAAGCTCTTTAGTAGGGATGGGTTGCACCTCACTGATGGTGGTGCAGCTGTTTAAGGGGAGAAGATGGCTAGAGGGTTGGAGGATATTTTAAACTAGGTCTGGGTGGGAGGGTAACATAAATCTCACTGGGATAGATAGTACAGGGATAAGCAGGATGTAGATTGGACAGTGATGGGTGGAAAGAGGCAGGGGCTAGCATAGGGGATAGGTAGGCATGTGTTTTAAGTGCATAAATAAATTACAGGATCATAATGTAAAAGTTGGAGATAATGGCACTGACTGAAATTTAAGATGTAATAGGTGTAGCAGAAACATGGTTGAACAATTCTCATGATTGGGCTGTAAATTAAGATGGATACACCTTGTTTAGGCATAATAGAGAAAATAGGAAAGGGGGGTGTATTTATGTTAAACAAGAGTTGAAGCCAAATCTAAAAGTAGAGATAAATGTTGATATGAATGTTAGAGTATGTCCACCTCCAAAATGGATTCCTACATGGCTGCCTCATTCCCTTTTCTGTAGCGTAGTGTACCCCAGCCCACCCCCAACTATTGTGTTAACTTTTTAAAACAAGCCCCACAAACAGACTTACCCGACCACGTTCCCACACCTCTGCATAGCCGGCAGCCGTGTCTGTAATTGGCTGACTCTCAGCCAATCACAGAAGCAGCTGCCGGTCCACCCCCAGTTTGCAGCTTCCAGCAAACAGGGAACAGAAAGATGAGGGAATGAATGCTGGTAAGTCTGTTTCTGGGGCTTATTTTAGAAAACTAACATTGCGGTTGGGGGTGGGCTGGGGTACTCTATACTACTGAATTATTTTGTTTGGGGGGTGGAGATACCCTTTAAAGCAGAATTGGGCAACAGGAAGGGTATTTTTGTTATTGTTGGTGTCTGCTACAAGCTGCCAAATGCTAGCAGAGAGGAAGTAAGGCAGCTTCATATGCAGATGGCAAGGGCTGCAAGTTTTTATTTAAAATTAAAAAAAAATAACTGACACCTTACTGCCGGGCCGGTAGGAGGTTAGTGATGGGGTTAGTTACTGATGTGGAACATGGGCAGGAGAATGGGAACCTCCTCCCCTCATGAAACTTACTAGGACCTGAACCTGTTGTGTACGCTGGTAGTAGATGTTTAACTATGTGACGCCTGGGGGAGGGAAGGGTTTGCTGACACTGTCTGTGCTTATCTGTGAGACCTATTACAGTGCTGTACTTTCTGCTTCTTGCAAACTCCTTCCCAGACTGTCAAAGTAATAGCAGCACAGCAGAGGAACCTGAGAGCAGAATAATGTTTGGGGGTCTTGAGTAGGGATGGCCGGTTAACAGATTTATCCCGTTCGTGAACGGCGTATTTTTCCGGATTTTCCTTCCGAACTTCCGAACCGCGGATTTCTCGTATTTTCGTAAATTTTTGAAAATACGAGGATTTCTCTTATTTTTGTAAATATGTATTTTCGAAAATTTTCGAAATTACGAGGATTACTCGTGTTTTCGAAAAATACATATTTTCGAACTTTTTCGAAATTTCGAGAAATCTCGTAATTTCGAGGATATTTTTCATTTTAATGGGTCCGCTCTCGTGGATTTTCGAATTTTTTCGAAAATTCGCGGATCCTCGAGTGGACCGGATTTTGCGAAGTTCGGACATCTCTAGTCTTGAGGATATAACTGCATTAACCAGTGTTATAAAAGGATTTTTAGCTCACTTAAGTTTTTTGGGGGTGGATATACACTTTAAGAGAATATCAAACGTATATATCAAACAGTATATATTGAGGGTCGCACTCCAAGATATAATCAAATAAAAAAATTTACGGACCACACATCAAACACATCGGGGGGGTAAGATGCCCCCTTCCATTTCATTATATCTTGGAGTGCAACCCTCAATATTAGTGAGCTAAAAATCCTTTTATTAATTTCACTTAAAAACACAGTAAATAAAAAGGAGTCTAAAAACAGTAATAATGGTGATACAATGATCAACGCGTTTCACCTATTATACAGGCTTCCTCAGGATCAAATATTACATACAAACTGTTTTTTGCCAGGGACTGTTTATGCCTTTTCATTTTCAAGGGCTAGGGGAAACCGGAAGTGACATGTGCATTCCACCTATGGAACACATAGTCTATGAAGTCCCTAATAGAGTACTGTGATTCTTGTATATACAATGTTCTGAGTGAGTGCTATTGCTTCCTTACTTACACATAGACCCAGGATCTTAATCCATTCCCATTGGCTCCATATATTTCTCTCTTACTTAGAGCCAGTCTCAGGCTTCTATTCACGGAGCCCGGGACCGGACATGCGTAAACGGAAGTATGCGTTCCACCTGTGGTATCCCGGTATCGGTCTAAATTATCTGTAATTTGTTTTTCAGTTGTATGATGTCAAAAAATCGTGAACTGTGTTACCCTGCATGAAGAATTGATGCTGCAAAAAGACAACACAAATTGAATTTAATAAAAAATGTTTTACTTAAATATAAAAAGATAATATTTTTTTAATACTTAATAAGATTATTAGTTTCTATATTGTCAAGAAGACCAGCAGTGACCAATGTTTGTGAATCTTTTATGGTTAATCCTAGAAGAAGAACCACAACCTCATTACCGGATGAAGATTTAGGTTCTGGGGAAAATACAGCATCCAATATTCGTTCTGGACATAGTGAATGGTGTATCTGCACTGTTTGTTCTTCTATGACCACAGAAATTGAAAGCTTGTGCTGCAAAGAAGTGGAGATGATTGCAGAAAATATGTCTCATAAGACATGACATGCATAACTCAAGACAAGTTTTTTTATAAGGTACTAGAGATGGAAACAAAAGCTGAGTTCGAGCTGAACTTTATGAGTTTGGGTGAAGTCAAACTATACAAACTAGTTCAAATACATAACCTTAGAATGTATCGTTCACTAACCCTCAAAAGCATTGTTAGTTTTTGGTAACCCTCGAATGTACGGATCATTTTCTCTAACCCTCGAATGTACCGTTCGCTAACCCTCGAATTTAGCCTTCGATTTTCGGTAACCCTCGAAACTATTGTTCGTTTTCAGTAATCCTTGAATGTATGGATCATTTTCAGTAACCCTCAAATTTATTATTTGTTAACCCTCAAAACTATCATTCGTTTTCGGTAACCCTCAAAAGTATTGTTTGTTTTCCTTAACCCTCGAATTTATTGTTCTATTTTTAGTGACCCTCCAAAATATTGTTCGGCAACCCTCGAATTGGCCATAACCCTCGAATGTAGCTTGCGTAAAACCCCGACGATTGCCATCTTGTGTTTAAAAAGTGTTTTAACAAGTTTTGGCGATAGTGACATGATCCCCAGACCATTTCCCAGGTGCCACAGCCATTTACAGTAAGTTACCATTGTTAGTTTATCTGTAAATCATCCAGGCTTTTCGAACTATTACTCCCCATTGACTTAAATGGGTCCGAATTTGAACTTTCGAACTTTTACTGAAGTTCGAAAGTTCAAAAACGGACCAAACTTTATATAGTTCGCCCATCTCTTTTAGGCACTGAAGAAGTCGAATGGATGTACATGAATAATAATTTGCACCTGTAACAATTTCCAAGAGAAAGGGAATTAATGAGGTAAGTTAATAATAATAATTTGAAAGTAAAAGAAATATATAAACATACCGTAGCTTTTAACATATTTTATCATTACATTTCATAAATGTTCTCTAAGAAATTTTTATAATTTTTTTTTTATTAGGGCACTAAGAAAAACTGCATATCGTTCATTCACTTTATGGATTTATGGATTTCTGGAACATGCGCAGTTCATACAATTAAAAGAGCGTTTTTACGAACTTGATTAAAATAAATATTTGTTTTATTAGTTGTACAAATGGTTAGTGTCCCTCTTGATTAAGTATTGAAATTACTGTTTTTATTTCATTTATCATTATATCAATATTATTTTATTATTAATAATAAATACAAACTTTTTTTAAAAAATTGTGTTTTTTTGGAAAAAGAGATTTTGACAAAAAAGTAGATTGGTGTTAGAATTTCTTTTACACCAAAAAAATATATTAATAAACACATTATTAATATTTTAATAAAATTATGTGAATTTGTACACTCTATAATTTTTTTTATAAAGATATTGCTTTTTTAAAGTAAATTAAAAAAGATCATAGACATTTAGGTCTCCTTTCTTATACAGTACTAGAATATGTATTAAATAAATGCCCCCCAAAAATGTAAACACAAAAAAAACATAAACATCAAGATAAACTTCAATCAATTGCTAAATATGCTAAATATGTGATAAATGGTAATATATGATTTTGATTTCAGTTCTTCCTTGCTAGGAATCTGTTTTGTAGGTTTGTTTTTTGGAGCTTTTTTGAGATCAATTTCCACTGAGATCAACTGCATCTTCTATTAAATCAAAAAGGAAGTCATCAACTACTGGTTCATAGATAGGTTTAGCCACCCAGTCTTGCTTGTGTTTAGAAAAGATATATTTAAATCTTTTCTTTCCATATTCATCAGAATCCTTCTTTGGCGTTATACCAATGTTATCATTGTGAGAAAGGAGATCAAACATTGTTCCTGCATGCATTCCATCTATTCCATAGGAAACTCTTTTTTGTCTGTATTTTAGTACCTTACTATGGAAGAGTTCCAAAGCTCCAGTATGACAAAATTTGGTTACATGGCAGATATCCTTCATTAACTAACTATCCATAATTATCTTGTAAAGAATGTGATGTACTGGGCGTCTGGAATCAACCCAGCTAATGTTGGCTTCTTCCTATAATGGACCATGGCCACTCTTTGGATAGTGTTTTAATGATGGGAACTCATCATTATTGGCAACATGATACATCAGAGATTTCCTGCGATCCACTATTTGTTCTCCATTTTGATTACAACTTTAAGCACACCACCACATATGATTAGTAATTGGTGTTAGCCATGATTTCAAATCTGTACAACCCCTTCTCTTACTGGCAGCTAAAATTTTCTTTGAAACCCCTTTAGCTAAATGCCACACATCAAACTGGTGCTCAATTTCAGGGTATTCAGTACTTAAAAAATGTTCTTTTTGCAACGTGTCGATTAGAGATGTTTGAAACTGTTTTTGGATTTTCAAAATTTTCAGAAATTTCGAAATTCGAGTTTCGATTTTTGAAAATAGTCTACATTCGATTTTCGAAAATCGTTTACTTTCGATTTTCGATTTTTGAAAATTGTCTACTTTCCATTTTTGATTTTCGAAAATTGAATTGTCTACTTTTGATTTTTGATTTTTGTAAATTGTCTACTTTCGGTTTTCGATAAAAATCGAAAATTCGAAAAATCCGGGTTCCGTGAAATTTGGGAGTTCCAAAAGTTTTGTCGGGACTTTCAAACCCTCGGATTTGTTTCGAAACTGGGTTCTATTAGAAACTACATTACATCTCTAGTGTTGATCAGTAGCAATTACATGTACATCAATATCCTTTTGCAGTAGGTTGTTTAGATAATTTACAAATGCTTCTTTCTTCAATGCTACTGAAGACATTCCAGTTCTTAGTTGCTCAATATTATACTCAACAATCTTGTCATTATATTGGCCTTGGAAAGAGTAGACACAGTATTTGGCTGAGAATCCCGGACTATCGAATTCTCCATCTCCAGCTAAAACAACTGCACGGTCTTTTAAGTCTTTGTCCATTTTCTCCTTTTCCATTATCCAGTAACGATGAATAGCCGGAAACAGGAAATTTTTTTATCATTCAAAAAAAGTGGTTTTCTCCTATTGACTATAATCCCATCAAATCAAACATTTCTTTAGATTTCTTAAAAGAGAAACCACTCAATAAAATTGAGGCCAATTTTAAATGCCATTTCAACGGGTAATTAGTTTGAAATTGTCTAACTATTCCATCTAAATGATTCGTGGTCCATCAATACATAATTTATTTCCAATGTTTTGTGCACCTTTGCCAAGGTGTTATATGTGTATACAACACGTTGTAAATAGAGATGTCCGAACTTTGCAAAATCCGGTCCGCTCGAGGATCCGCGAATTTTCGGAAAAATTTGAAAATTCGAAAATCCGCGAGCGGACCCATTAAAATGAAAAATGATTCGAAATTACGTGAAATCCTCGCAATTTCGAAAATTTTCCCACATTTTCGAAAAATACGTGAAATCCTCGTAATTTCGAAAATTTTCGAAAATACGTATTTTCATGTATTTTCGAAAATACGTGAAATATTCGTAATTTCAAAAATTTTAGAAAATACGTTTTTCCGTGCATTTTCTAAAATACGAGAAATCCTCGTAATTTCGGAAATTTTCGAAAACTCGGTTCGGAAAAGTTTGGAAGGCGGAAATCTGAAAATCTGCGATATCCGCCACTTTCGCGAAATGAGGGAAATCCGCTGAGGATTTGAATTTATAAGACTGGTGTGCAGTGGATACCAATCTCTTCAATTTATTTCTAGCAGTAACATTAAAAGAAATAAATATGTATAAAGCGGAAGCACACCATTAGGCTAATTTACAACTACCTTCTGTCGAAGTGCTACTGATCTAATTGGAAAAAGCATTACAAAGGGTCTTATTATGCACACAAAGGAAATGGGAGCATAATAATACTAATATCAATGTTAACAATATGTGTTGTAGCATTAAATTTAGTACATTAGGCATGTATGCACATGTAAAGAACTGGAGAATTCTTACTACAGATGATAGCTTAAAACAAGTTCTACCAGATAAACCGTTGGTAGCATTTAGGAGAGGAAGTAATCTCGGAGACTTATTGGTTAAAACAGACCCAATAGAGTGTTATCAAGGGGGGTCCAGGGTGCTATAAATGTGATAAGTGCTTGTCTTGTGAGTTTACGACTCCCTCAATAATTTTTAATCATCCTCCCACTAATAGGATGATTAAGATTCATCAAGTGATCACATGCACAACAACACATGTTGTATATATGATCACATGTTCCTGCAATCTTGTATATATAGGAAAAACAGATTTGACTTTACGTACTAGGATTGATGGTCACCGTTCTGCTATAACTACAGCCTATTGAGATGGTTATAGTGATAAGCCAGTAGATAAGCATTTTTTGGAGAAAAGACATGAATTATCATCATCTCTAAGGTATCTAGCGATTGAGCATGTTCCAATACACAAACGGGGAGGTGATAGATCCAAATGTCTATTACAACGTGAGACGTTTTGGATAAAAACGTTAAACACTGTGAGCTCTAATGGTCTCAACAAATATTGCTCATTTAAATGTTTCCTTAATGATAGATTTTGATATATTCTCCAGATATCAGGATATTATCTTTTGTATACTGTAAATTATACAGTATTAAGAAATATTCAGGAGATTCAATAAAAGTTCTTATCGTTTAAAATGGTGCTAATTTTGCCCCAACCAATCAGATCTTATTTAACATTTGAAAGCTAACATCTGATTGGTTGGGGCAAAATTAGCACCATTTTAAACGATAAGAAATTTTCTTGATTAACCCTGATTATCTTATTATCCATGATTTTACAGTGATTAATATTTAATATTTTATATTGATAGCTAAGTAGTTGATAATAAAGATTTCCAAAATCTTCACTAATTGCACTTGTAATATGCACTTTATATTAGACCCTTTAACATTGGATATTTTTATGGTAATTTTATGTCGATATTATTAATATTGGACACTTTTTTTCAATGCACTTTATAAATGTGTATAAAGTTAATATAGACACGTCTCTGTTTGAATAGGTTGCAATATCTGTTTACATATGTAAATTTTTGTTTGCACTGATGATGTCACATAGGGGGTGTGGCATAGGGGTATAAAAGGCACTTAGTATGTGTTATGTATAGGCTTGATAAAGGCTCCAGGACACGAGCCGAAACGTTGCTGAACACTATATGAATAAAAGTTTTGGAAAAGACCCTTTGAGTGCATCAACTTGCTTCTTTCTATTCTACTTTGGAATTGGATTGCACCTGGGCAAGTATAATACCAAGTGTGAGTGCCTACATTGATCTATATATATATATAACCAAATGTATATACACTTAAGTATACAAGGTGCACTCCTGAGTCTTGTCAAACTGTATATTTTATTAAATAGTGCAATATATATAAATATATACAGAAACTTTGTTATTAATGTACGCACTCCAAGCCACCAGGGCTCCGCCTCGGTGCCAAACCTTTTAAGAATAATACAAATCACTATATTGAAAGCCACTCATAGGGCTTCACAAAAAAGAAATCAAAGTTTACACCTGTCGGAACATGTTGATCAATGCATTTGAGCTATGGATACAGCCGTCATCAGGTTCCCTCAATTGTTGGCTATCACTAAGATACGACTGCATCTTTATTACCGCCGGTTGGAGGTAATAATCCAAAAATTGGCCAACCTGTTTTAATAAGGAACCAAGATTGTGAATCTTCGGGAGGGTGTATATGATTGGACACCTCGGGTAAGTAGTTATCAAAAATTTCCCAGTACTCTCCGTTATCCACATTCCCCTTTAAATTGAACAGTTGCATCACTAGGCAATTTCCAATAAACCGCAGTGTCACTCAACTGAGCTATCATTGCAATAATAGTGACGATCAAGTATTACTATCGCGCCTCCCTTATCGGCTAGGCGAATGATAAGCTCTTTGTCCGTCTTAAGGGTACACAAACCTTCAATTTCGGTCCTATTGAAATTGCTACGGGGAAATTCTTTTTTATTTTCAGGGCTAAGTACCTCCATACGGACCATATCAGTAAATACCTTAATCGAAGCCGGGGTATTGATAGGATAAAACTTACTATGTGGCTTAAAAATTTCAGACGTCTGATATGGAACAGACTTAAACATATCTTTTAATTTCAAATTTCTTTGAAACTTATATAAATCAATTTCAAATTGGACCTCATCAAATTTAATGTTAGGCACAAATGAGAGACCTTTATTCAGAAGGATTTTTTCACCAGGTGTCAAATTGTGTTTACTTAAATTGATTACCACTAGTTCTTTCTGGGGGGTCTGTTTTTTTTCGGTTTGAACCCACCCCTCCTGATGAATCTCCTCTGGTTCTTAGTCCTCCTGATTTGGTGGAGACCCTCTGAAAAGGGACCCCTGAGCTGCATTGCTCCACTGGGGTTTCAAAGTCAGAATCAGAATGTTAAGGAGTCAACTGTAAATCACACCTTATGAAAACGTCTTCTGGGTCTCCTAAAACCACTCCCATCTGTAAATCCAATGAGCCAGGGGTAAACCCGATTATCCTGATTCCTGTTCAACCTTAGACAGTTTATCCTTTTTAAACCTTATCAAATCGTTTTTATATTTATCAACCTGTTCTTGCTGCTTCAACAAGTAATTCAGGTTCCCTTCAGATTGTAAAATTGATAGGTTAACTTTCTCATAATCAAAAAATATCATTTTTCATTTTGGCCAACTCTTTCCCAGCAAACTCAATAACTAATAGTATCAGATCAAAAGAGCATTTGTTTAAAATACCCCACCAGCGGCTACAAAACTCTTTATATCCAATCTCCCCAGTGTGGGAACATTTTGAGCTCTGAAACCAGGTGGGATTTGCTCGGAAATAGTCAGACAAATATAGACCATGTAATGATAAATCAACCTCATGTTTCTTATAATTCAACAGTTTAAGATACACTTCCCTAGATGACTTGCCATGCACCTGGACACTATCAGACTCAGAAAACAAAATTTGTTTGACATCCAGATGGAAACACGCTGTTGCGTGCCACCAGTTATCATCCCCCAGCTCTAATGGGGGCGATTCCCTACACCCAGTATCTTAGGGTACTGAGAAATAACTCTGACCCCAATAGAGCAGAGGGAAAACTCCAACAGATGACTTGTCGGTTCCTGAATAGGGGCTATAGTGAGGATCTGAATAGGGGCTATAGTGAGGATCTGAATAGGGGCTATAGTGAGGATCTGAATAGGGGAATAGTGAGGATCTGAATAGGGGCTATAGTGAGGATCTGAATAGGGGCTATAGTGAGGATCTAATAGGGGCTATAGTGAGGATCTGAATAGGGGCTATAGTGAGGATCTGAATAGGGGCTATAGTGAGGATCTGAATAGGGGGATAGTGAGGATCTGAATGGGGCTATAGTGGGATCTTGAATGGGGCTATAGTGAGGATCTGAATAGGGGCTATAGTGAGGATCTGAATAGGGGCTATAGTGAGGATCTGAATAGGGGCTATAGTGAGGATCTGAATAGGGGCTATAGTGAGGATCTGAATAGGGGCTATAGTGAGGATCTGAATAGGGGCTATAGTGAGGATGAATCGGTATAGGTGAGGATATGAATAGGGCTATAGTGAGGATCTGAATAGGGGCTATAGTGAGGATCTGAATAGGGGCTATAGTAGGATCGATAGGGGCTATAGTGAGGATCTGAATAGGAGGCTATAGTGAGGATTGAATAGGGGCTATAGTGAGGATCTGAATAGGGGCTATAGTGAGGATCTGAATAGGGGCTATAGTGAGGATCTGAATAGGGGCTCTAGTGAGGATCTGAATAGGGGCTATAGTGAGGATCTGAATAGGGGCTATATGAGGACTCGAATAGGGGCTATAGTGAGGATCTGAATAGGGGCTATAGTGAGGATCTGAAGGGGCTATAGTGAGGATCTGAATAGGGGCTATAGTGAGGATCTGAATAGGGGCTATAGTGAGGATCTGATAGGGGCTATAGTGAGGATCTGAATAGGGGCTTATAGTGAGGATCTGAATAGGGGCTATAGTGAGGATCTGAATAGGGGCTATAGTGAGGATCTGAATAGGGGCTATAGTGAGGATCTGAATAGGGGCTATAGTGAGGATCTGAATAGGGGCTATAGTGAGGATCTGAATAGGGGCTATAGTGAGGATCTGAATAGGGCTATACGTGAGGATCTGAATAGGGGCTATAGTGAGATATGAATAGGGGCTATAGTGAGGATCTGAATAGGGGCTATAGTGAGGATCTGAATAGGGGCTATAGTGAGGATCTGAATAGGGGCTATAGTGAGGATCTGTTGAAACGTCAACTGGTAGAGGCACTTACCAACTTTGCATCTAGTGACTATAAAATGCAACTGAAAGAATCAAACGGCCTTTTACTTTTGCTTTGGAGTTTTCCCCAGTGAGCATGGTGATAAAAAAAGGTTGTTAAGCAATATTGGGACTTGGTGGCTTTGAGTTCAATTTGCCTACAGAAGAGGGCAGTCACTTAGGAACATGTTAGTCAAAATGGATCTAAGGAAAATGGATGGCAGTATGCCCAGAGGATTGTTTGGCACTCGGACTATGGGAGGCTTTAGGTGCCCATATTGCTCAACGTGTAGGAGTAAGCTGTCAGGCAAGGTCTTTCCACATCCTCACTTACAAATCAGACATAGGCTATCCTGCACAGCTCCTATGTTGTGTACTACATTACTTGCCTGTGGGGCCTATTTTATGTGGGAAATCACGAATAAAAGTGAGCCAAAGAATGGATACAAATTTAGTGACTTATCGATAGCCAGACAATTCAGGGAGGCCGGACACAGCCTTCCTTCTTTAAAGTATATGGTCTTTGACCACGGACCAGTGCTGACTGAAGGTGGTAATAGGGAAAAACTGTTACTGCAACTTGAGTCCAGATGGATTATCAGACTACGATCTTTGGCTCCTAGGGGACTTAATGAGATGGTTAATATGAAGTGTCAACTAGGAACATGTTCCGTTAATTGTTACAATGGTGATTTTACACATTACTGATTTTGGTCACTGTTGCAGATTTGACACATTTATTATTTTGGTGTTTTTTGCTTTTTATTATCTTTCGGGTTTTTTTCTCCCTAGTGTTCCGCTGGTGGCGCTGGTTCTTATCTGTGCGGTGGATACTTTGATACCTTGATCCGCTGTGTTCCATGGTCCCCTTCTATTAGTACCGGTAGTAGGTGTTTGATGTGGATACAGCCTATGAAGAGATGCGGTGAGTTTTGGGTTATCCACGGTGTTCATGATCATGCCTGAAGGTCATGTGACTAGACATATGACATACTCGGGAGTGAACTGTGCTAGCTGTATTGTCCCAATCTAGCCCTGTGCAATGGGTGTTGTATATACTGTACACTGTATATATAGGATAGTGTGGAAGACGGGCTGATTCAGCACTGAGCCTGTTGGTCTGCTATTCGGACCTTGATTCGGGATTGAGATCATGGGGGTCCACTGCATGGAGTGTAATCAGCGCTGCACATTGGGACTGTGCTTCAACTTCTATATTTCATATTGATGTTTTATCCAGGGTAAAGGGTGTGAGAGGTGTGTGGTTATACACTTGTATATATTGTGAACAGCAATTGGTAATCCATGATCCTGATGATGACCCATATTGGGCGGAAACCCCTAGATCTGGTTGTTTGAATAAACTATTGTTTGTGGGATAAGACCATCGAGTGCTCTGTTCTGTTGTATTGCATATTAATATATATTAACACAAAAATAGATTATTAGTTCTTAAAGTATATTTATATTTATGTAAGTACATGTAAACATAGAGTAATATATGACAATACATATATAGAAATTTAAAGGATGAGACTAAAAATTTAAAATAAATATATATATATATACAGTAAAAATAATAAATAATATGTATTTTTATTAAATGTAAAATGTAGATAACAAATAATAAAAAAGAATCATTTATTTCAATATCATTAATAATTCATCAAATAATAATTTATATTTTATGTAAATATAAAAACATAACATGGACATGATAATAAATATATACATATTAAATACATTTACGAAATCATTTTAATATTTCTATTTATAAGTAATGAATATATAATTAATATTATTATATTTTTATATATAATTATATTATAATTAGGTTAAGTAATTAATATAAAATAATCAATATATATCCATAATAATACATATCGTTTTCGATAAAAAATAATTTGAATAAACATATTTCGTAAAGATACATTATTTTAAAAAAAATATATATAAAAAGAGATAGCAAGTCTGATATTATGACAAAGATGCACAAATGGCATCTAAACATGAGAAATAAAGAATTGAAAAGTTATACGGACGATGTATTCAGATCTCTCTGGGGTTACCTTGATGTGGTTGGAAGGCTTTTCATTCATGTGATCACAGTAATGTATACTAAAACCCCTTTGTTTATAAAGTATGCCAGTGTGCAGATAATATGATATTGTATGGGGCCTAGGAATGTGCATTGATTATCTTTTCTATGTTTATAAAGTATGCCAGTGTGCAGATAATATGATCTTGTATGGGGCCTAGGAATGTGCATTGATTATCTTTTCTATGTTTATAATGTATGCCAGTGTGCAGATAATATGATATTGTATGGGGCCTAGGAATGTGCATTGATTATCTTTTCTATGTTTATAATGTATGCCAGTGTGCAGATAATATGATATTGTATGGGGCCCAGGAATGTGCATTGATTATCTTTTCTATGTTTATAAAGTATGCCAGTGTGCAGATAACATGATATTGTATGGGGCCTAGGAATGTGCATTAATTATCTTTTCTATGTGTATAATGTATGCCATTGTGCAGATAATATGATATTGTATGGGGCCTAGGAATGTGCATTGATTATCTTTTCTATGTTTATAAATTATGCCAGTGTGCAGATAATATGATATTGTATGGGGCCTAGTAATGTGCATTGATTATCTTTTCTATGTTTATAATGTATGCCAGTGTGCAGATAATATGATATTGTATGGGGCCCAGGAATGTGCATTGATTATATTTTCTATGTCTGCACCCTTCAGGTTGATTTATCACTCTGCTCAGAGTCAACCCCCTTACAGAAACTCACTTATATGTGGCTGCAGCTATGGAGGTGATTGGTGAACGGATAGGAATGCAGGCTGCTCTGGGTTTGCTTGTATACTGAAAAAATTACTTTGCATCATCTTAATCTATAAATAAATACGTGTAAGTAGCATGCCTTCAATAATACTGACATGACTATTTCCCCACATACCACAGCATTCAGCACACCAACTGTCAAATCATTCCAGCTACAGTAGAACCGCTCACATATATGACATTTAAGTCACTTGATTGACAGCTGAAATCTAAGATATTTTAGATTGGATATCTAAAGAAACAGGGGGCTGATCAACAAAAAAATTATACAGTGATATTTGAGAAGAATTATGGTTTCAACTAATGGACAATTATAAAAAATTCCAATGTACAAACCCTTTAGGTTTTAATTAACTCTTGACAGTCAGTGTCACTCAAACTGTTAACAGTCAATTTAAAGTGAACACAGAGATGGAGCTGCCAGCATTTCTGGCTATTCATGCTGCATGAATTCATAAGTTCCTAAATGAGCATTTCCTGTCACAGATAGTACAGGCGCCTACTAGAAAGGTGGTGGATCTGGTAATATCTAAAAACCCTGAGCTTATTGTGGGTTAATGGCTACAGGCTGTCAGATGTTTGTAATGGTCAATTGTAGTGTAAGTATCTATCAAATCTCTAAGAGTTTAATACTGGGAGATCGTCATTTTAGAAGCTTAGAACCTTTCATTAGCTCCCTATTGTGGCTATAGAGTTACACAGAGTGGGTGACTAGTCTTTTATTTGCTATAAAACTTTCTACTTACTTGTCTATTAAATCCTTCATGTCCTGCAGGGAGAAAAAGAAAAATGACTAAGATCCATTGGACTTGTATTGACAAATTCTAAACACATGTATGAAAATGCTGGGAAAAAGCTGCTGCAGGTGTAGTTTTTAGGATACAGGCCAGATCTTGACAACCTTATATAGTAAACACAGGTTACATTTGAACTGAAAGCTTTGATGTTACAATTGTGGTGCAGGTCCTAGGGGGTAGAGTTAGGCGACAAGCTATTAGGTTAGAGCTGTGATGCAGGCCTACTAGTTACGTTGCGGCGCAGGCCTGATGGTACAGTAAGGCTGTAGGTTGATTGGTTAGTTGCGGCGCAGGCCTGTGGTTACAGTAGGCTGTAGGTTTGATGGTTAGTTGGGCGCAGGCTGACTGGTTACAGTAAGGCTGTAGTTGATTGGTTAGTTGCGGCGCACGGCCTGACTGGTTACAGTAAGGCTGTAGGTTTGATTGGTTAGTTGCGGCGCAGGTGACTGGTTACAGTAAGGCGTTAGGTTTGATTGGTTAGTTGCGGCGCAGCTGAATGGTTACAGTAAGGGTAGGTTGATTGGTTAGTTGAGTGCGCAGGCTGACTGGTTACAGTAAGGCTGTAGGTTGATTGGTTAGTTGCGGCGCAGGCCTGACTGGGTACAGTAAAGCTGTAGACTTGATTGGTTAGTTGCGGCGCAGGCCTGACTGGTTACAGTAAGGCTGTAGGTTTGATTGGTTAGTTGGGGCAGGCCTGAATGGTTACAGTAAGGTGTAGGTTTGATTGGTTAGTTGCGGCGCAGGCCTGACTGGGACAGTAAGGCTGTAGGTTTGATTGGTTAGTTGATGCGCAGGCCTGACTGGTTACAGTAAGGCTGTAGGTTTGATGGTTAGTTGTGGGCAGGCCTGACTGGTTACAGTAAGGCTGTAGGCTTGATTGGTTAGTTGCAGCGCAGGCTGACTGGTTACAGTAAGGCTGTAGACTTGATTGGTTAGTTGTGGTGCAGGCTGACTGGTTACAGTAGGCTGTGCTTATTGGTTAGTTGCAGCGCAGGCCTGACTGGTTACAGTAGGCTGTAGCTTGATTGGTTAGTAGCGGTGCAGGCCTGACTGGTTACAGTAAGACTGTAGGTTTGATTGGTTAGTTGGGCGCAGGCCTTACTGGTTACAGTAAGACTGTAGGTTTGATTGGTTAGTAGCGGCGCAGGCCTGAATGGTTACAGTAAGGTGTAGGTTTGATGGTTAGTAGCGGTGCAGGCCTGACTGGTTACAGTAAGGCTGTAGACTGATTGGTTAGTAGCGGCGCAGGCCTGATGTAGTAAAGCATTAAGTGGCGGTACTGAAACATTGAGGTCATACTGAGCCAAACACACAATGGGAACAACTGCTCTAGAAACATACCACAGGAAGGAGCGAGAATCTGCCTCTCCATTTCTCCTTAGCCATGTGAATGGATTTTATCATTCCTTTCTGGTTCTCTTGCATAGGGCCAGTCTATGCCATTTCCTTTACAAGACTCTCCTCTTCATTCTTCATCTGGTCCATCATGTTCTTCTCCTGCTCCCTCAGGAACGAGCGCAGCATGTCAAACTGACTAGTGATGTACTCCCTTGTATGGGCTATTTTATTCTGAAAGGAGCAGATATAAAACATTTGGAGGTGAATAAGACATAGAACATACCAGCAGTGGGGGATGTGCTGGGAAAATGGTACTAGCATTAAAGGGTATCTCCACTGGGAGGGGGAATGGCATTTAGTTGTGTGTCTTACCTCCCGTTCTTCAATAAAACCTCCAGGAGCTGTTGCGCATAGAAGACAGTGTCAGTCGGGGCCTGTCAGACTATGTGGCAGAGAGGCGAACGTTCGGGTAAGTTTCTTACCTTCTCTCCCGGCTCCTGCAGGTTTTATTGAAGAACGGGAGGTAAGGCACAGCTCCATTACCTCCCGTTCTTCAATAAAACTAAATGCCATTCCCCCTCCCAGTGGAGATACCCTTTAATGTCTAGTACCATTTTCCCAGCACATCCCCACACTGCTGGTATGTTCTATGTCTTATTCACCTCCAAATGTTTTATATTCTGCTCCTTTCAGAATAAAATAGCCCATACAAGGGAGTACATCACTAGTCAGTTTGACATGCTGCGCTCGTTCCTGAGGGAGCAGGAGAAGAACATGATGGACCAGATGAAGAATGAAGAGGAGAGTCTTGTAAAGGAAATGGGACATAGACTGGCCCATATGCAAGAGAACCAGAAAGGAATGATAAAATCCATTCACATGGCTAAGGAGAAAATGGGAGAGGCAGATTCTCGCTCCTTCCTGATGGTATGTTTCTTAGAGCAGTTGTTCCCATTGTGTGTTTGGCATCAGTATGACCTCAATGTTTCAGTACCGCCACTTAATGCTTTACTACATCAGGCCTGCGCCGCTACTAACCAATCAAGTCTACAGCCTTACTGTAACCAGTCAGGCCTGCACCGCTACTAACCAATCAAACCTACAGCCTTACTGTAACCAGTCAGGCCTGCGCCGCTACTAACCAATCAAACCTACAGTCTTACTGTAACCAGTAAGGCCTGCGCCGCAACTAACCAATCAAACCTACAGTCTTACTGTAACCAGTCAGGCCTGCACCGCTACTAACCAATCAAGCCTACAGCCTTACTGTAACCAGTCAGGCCTGCGCTGCCACAACCTCAAGCCTACAGCCTTACTGTAACCAGTCAGGCCTGCACCACAACTAACCATCAAGTCTCACAGCTTACTGACCAGTCAGGCCGCGCTGCAACTAACCATCAACCTACAGCCTTACTGTAACCAGTCAGGCCTCGCCACAACTAACCAATAAACCTCCAGCCTTACTGTAACCATCAGGCCTGCGCTCAACTAACCAATCAACCTACAGCTTACTGTAACCAGTCAGGCCTGCGCCGCAACTAACCATCAAACCTACAGCCTACTGTAACCAGTCAGGCCTCGCCGCAAACTAACCAATCAACCTACAGCCTTACTGTAACCAGTCAGGCCTGCGCCGCAACTAACCAATCAGTCTACAGCCTTACTGTAACCAGTCAGGCCTGCGCCGCAACTAACCAATCAAGCCTACAGCCTTACTGTAACCAGTCAGGCCTGCGCATCAACTAACCAATCAAACCTACAGCCTTACTGTAACCAGTCAGGCCTGCGCCGCAACTAACCAATCAAACCTACAGCCTTACTGTAACCAGTCACCTGCGCCGCAACTAACCAATCAAACCTACAGCCTTACTGTACCCAGTCAGGCCTGCGCCGCAACTAACCAACAACTACAGCCTCTGTAACCAGTCAGGCCGCGCCGCAACTAAAACCACAACCTACAGCCTTACTGTAACCACAGGCCTGCGCCGCAAACCAATCAAACCTACAGCCTTACTGTAACCATCAGGCCTGCGCCGCAACTTATAACTAGTAGCCTGCATCACAGCTCTAACCTAATAGGCTTGTCGCCTAACTCTACCCCTAGGACCTGCACCACAATTGTAACCAATCAGCTTTCAGTTCAAATGTAACCTGTGTTTACTATATAAGGTTGTACAAGATCTGGCCTGTATCCTAAAAACTACACCTGCAGCAGCTTTTTCCCAGCGTTTCATACTGTGTTTAGAATTTGTCAATACAAGTCCAATGGATCTTAGTCATTTTTCTTTTTCTCCCTGCAGGACATGAAGGATTTAATAGACAAGTAAGTAGAAAGTTTTATAGCAAATAAAAGACTAGTCACCCACTCTGTGTAACTCTATAGCCACAATAGGGAGCTAATGAAAGGTCTAAGCTTCTAAAATGACTGATCTCCCAGTATTAAACTCTTTAGATTTGATAGATACTTACACCTACAATTGACCATTACAAACATCTGACAGCCTGTAGCCATTAACCCCACAATAAGCTCAGGGTTGTTAGATATTACCAGATCCACCATCCTTTCTAGTAGGCGCCTGTACTATCTGTGACAGGAAATGCTCATTTAGGAACTGGATACCTTTTGAGGTGCTGGCAATTCTGCTCCAATCAATGTCTTGGTAATTAAAATCCCCATGCCATGCCTTAAACCTTTGCCATCTGCATAATAAACCCTTATTAAATGGTTATTGTATCCATTCCAATGTGGGATTAGAACAAGCAGTTTTTTCTCTCTCAAGTGCAACTATTTTCTTTTCGATGTAGGTGCCAACAACAGCAAGAAGAAGTGTCAGCCAGTGAGAAGTCCCGTCCATCTAAGGAATTGTGCCAGGCAATATTTAAGGTCCCACCAGTACATGATGTGGAAGGAGCTGGGAACTATTGCCTGTATTGAGTACATAACTAATGCACAGCTGCTTGACTCGCCATTTTGGTCCACATACTCTTGAACGTGAGCTGTTTCTTGCGTAGTTACGTATGGAAACGTCTCCCATCAAAGAACTGATTTTGGCTAAAGCAGGGTACACAGAGAAGATCTGCAAGATCCTGTCTGTCATTTTTCAAAGATCAAGATACACAGTCCAGAGTGTTCTCCCTACACATCATGTACACCGCATGTACACCGCATGTAACCCCATTCCACAGTATATACACCGCATGTACCCCGCATATACACAGTATATACACCGTGTACCTCACAGTACACCGCATGTACACAGCATATACCCCGCATGTACCCCGCATATACACAGTATATACACCGCATGTACCTCACATGTACACCGCATATACACAGTATATCACACCGCATGTACACAGTATAATACACAGCATGAACACACCACATGTACACAGTATATACACAGCATGTACACAGTATATACACCCACACCAACCGCATGTACACCGCTATCACAGTATATCACCGCATGTACCTCACATGTACACAGCATAACACAGTATATACAAACCCGCATGTACACAGTATATACCAGCAGTACATACACCACATGTACACAGTATATCACACTTTACACAGTATATACACCGCATGTACCCCACAATACACCGCATATACACAGTATATACACCGCATGTACACAGTATATACACAGCATAGGGAGAACGCTCAGGACTGTGTGTTTCTCGCGGCCGCACTCCCTATATAGGAGTCTACCCGCAGCCGAGGGAAATTTACCGTCTTTCTCGAACAAACGTTCCTCCGACCGGAACGACGGCCGCTGCTCATTAAGCAAAGTGCCCACACACGTTGCCAATAAAACCCCAGGTATCGTCGCTTAATCGGTACTGTGTGTACCTAGCTTTAGAAATCCAGTTCTTGAAAGTATATCTAATGTTACTTCAAAGGTGTTTTGGAGCATTGCGAATGCTGCATCAGAGGATGGTCTTTTTTTCCCAGCATGCTTTACCACCCCCATGTGGGACTTTAATGGTTTTATACAAACAAGAAAAGATAATCAATTCAAAAGTTTAAAAAAAAGGTTAGAAGTCAGGACCTTCCAGACTGGTATGCTAAAACCCCTTTGTTTATAATGTTTTTGTTAATAATGCCAGTGTGCAAAATATGATATTGTATGGGCCCAGGAATGTGCATTGATTATCTTTTCTATGTTTATATGTATGCCAGTGTGCAGATATATGATATTGTATGGGCCTAGGAATGTGCATTGATTATCTTTTCTATGTTTATAAGTATCCAGTGTGCAGATATAGATATTTATGGGGCCTAGAATGTGCATTGATTATCTTTTCTATGTTTATAATGTATGCCAGGTGCAGATGATATATATTGTATGGGGCCTAGGAATGTGCATTGATTATCTTTTCTTGTTTATAATGTATGCCAGTGTGCAGATAATATGATATTGTATGGGGCCTAGAATGTGCATTGATTATCTTTTCTATGTTTATAAGTATGCCAGTGTGCAGATAATATGATATTTATGGGCCTAGGAATGTGCATTGATTATCTTTTCTATGTTCATAATGTATGCCAGTGTGCAGATAATATGAATTGTATGGGCCTAGGAATGATTGATTATCTTTTCTATGTTTATAATGTATGCCAGTGGTGCAGATAATAGATATTGTATGGGGCCTAGAATGTGCATTGATTATCTTTTCTATGTTTATAATGTATGCCAGTGTGCAGATAATATGATATTGTATGGGGCCTAGGAATGTGCATTGATTATCTTTCTATGTTCATAATGTATGCCAGTGTGCAGAAATATGATATTGTATGGGGCCTAGGAATGTGCATTGATTATCTTTTCTATGTTTATAAGTATGCCAGTGGCAGATAATATGATATTGTATGGGGCCTAGGAATGTGCATTGATTATCTCTATGTTTATAATGTATGCCAGTGTGCAGATAAGATATTGTATGGCCTAGGAATGTGCATTGATTATCTTTTCGATGTTTTAAAGTATGCCAGTGTGCAGATATGATATTGTATAGGGCCTAGGAATGCATTGATTATCTTTCTTTGTTTATAATGTATGCCAGTGTACAGATATGAATTGTATGGGGCTAGGAATGTGCATTGATTATCTTTCTTGTTTTATAAATATTTTGTCTAGATCAGTACACTTCTGCTAAATGTAGTTGTAATTTAGCCTAATGGAGTGCTTCCATAATCCTTGTATTGTAGTATTTATTAGGAAGCCTGGTCAAGCCTCCATGTGGTAATAGCACCCCCAACATGCCCCTTTAATGGAGGTCCTCTGCCTTTAATATACAGCACTGGATGGCCTCTTCCCTCATTTTAAAAAGCCAAAGCGCTGGGGGGAAGTGAGAGCCTGTTATATGGATCCAGCGCACAAGTATGAGAAATGCAAAAGTTTGCTAACATAATTAAAGGTTAGAAGTTAGGACCTTCTAGACTGGGGTTACCTGGTATGTATAATGTATGCCATGTGTGATAATATTATATTTTATGGGGCCCAGAAATTTGCATTGATTATGTTTGCTTTGTTGTAGAAATGTTTGACCAAAACAATGTAATTGTAATTTGGACTATGGAGTGCTTCCACAGCCCTTCTATTGTATCTTTATATGGTATTAGTTATATACTTCTTGCGTGTTTGTGCGTCACAATAACTGATGTATACTGGATCTTAAGGACAAACAAGCCACAGAACAACACTGAACCAGAAGGCAGAACACTTTGATATATAATCAGTAATCTGTGTCTTACCTCTCATTTTTGATACGGGCGCTGGAAATTTACCTAAATACATATGGTTTGTGCTTTACTTCACAGCATTCAGTACACACATTTTGGTCAACGACCATTTTGTTCTGCACATGCTCAGTTCTTAGCTATGGCAAAACTTGTTACAGTTGGCACACCCATTAATAATCTCTAGCCAATCCTTTTACGGACAGATAAAGCAAGGAAGCCTGTAACTGAGGTCAGGAGGTGTGGTCTGGCACTGCACATACACACAGATACTTCATCCAGTCCTTAACAGGCTTACCTTTAGTTTATACAATTTACTGGAGTGGGATTTTATAGCTTATTGGTGTTCTTAGGGGATTGTTTTCAGATTCTGGAGTATAAAAATTGGATTTAGTTCTCCTTTAAGCATCTCTTATTGGCCAGTTTAATAGTCAAAGTCAAAATTACTACCCAGAATTCTCTCCTCCCCTTATTTGCAGTTTAAAGAATGTTCGTTTTTTTTGTTTTTCACTTTCAGGTCCACCAACCTCTGTCTGGATAGTGGGGCATTCTTATGTTCACCTGGCCAAGCAAAAAGCCGAACAGCAAATATCTGGTCCCACCTTGGGTATGCATAACGTGAAAATTACGTGGAATGGAAACATAACGCTCAAATGGCACGGTTTAGTACCGTTATGTGCACAGATGAAATCGCCTTCGGGAGCACCAAATATCCTTATTATCACTTAGGTGCCAACGAATTGGTGAAAAGCAACTATGAGCTCGTCCGTTGCATGAAACGACTTCTTACGGTTACGCGACATGTCCCCAACACTGTCATCATATGGTCCGAGATCATCGCTAGGCCCGCGTGGTTGGTGGAGAATTTCTTTAAACCAATGGAAAAAATTAGCGTAGCATAATTCTTCTACGGCAAGATATATGAGAAAGCTTAATATGTTCACCTATAGGCACACTAGGTTGGAAAAGGTCGCGAAGAACAGTTCTGTCCCGATAAAGAAGAGTTGTCCGATGCAGAGTGGAACTTTTTAATCTGGCCTTAAAGATGCAGTGGAAAGGGACTGGTGGAGCTTAAAAAAGCCAAACCTAAAACACAAATGGTTTAGGCATAGAGGTTGGGAAACGAGGCGTAATTACCAGGGGAGCGGTTTTACAACCACAGGGGGGCATGGAGGCCAGGAGGAGCCCCTTCCTCTTTTCTCTTCTTCCACAGATACCGAGTTCCCCAGACACGCCTGTACATGGAATGGGGAGAGGACCCCATTATGGTTTTCCAGGGGTGCCTGGTGATTTCTATTTCGACCCCTAGCGTGAAATAAGTTTTGGAATAAAGAGATCACTGCAGTACAACGATCATTCATTGCAGTCGGAGCAGGATTGGAATGGCCCATTGGTTAAATGAAGGGGGGGGTGGGTGCATCGGTTCAGTTTATTTTGTGTACGTGACCGTAAACATTTGCACCCTCCTTCCTCTCCTGTCTGTGTTCAATAAATATCAATGTTTAGAAGGCAGGTCTTTAGACGCACCAAGTGATGTCATCTGGTTTTGCCAACGTTTATGGGCATGTAAACTTTTTTATTATTTTTGGAAAAAGATTTAAAAAAAAGGGGGGGGGGTTTGGAACCTTTTGGATTAATCCACCTATGGTAACAGAGGAATGGCCAAGGAAATGGGTCCTTTGTAGAAAGAGTGTTTGTTTTTTTTTATGGGTTAGGGGGGGTTAAAATGTGTTCAGATTTTGTTTTTAAAATGGTTCAATAAATAACTGTTACTTATCCATCCTTGTTTGTCATCCTTTAACATTTATCTATTTCAGGGTTAGTAACATTTGCATAGTTTTGCTCTTGCAATATAAATATGTTATATAGACTTTATAAACCTTATATTACAATGTAATGGGGCGTATTATTTCTTATAATATATAGTTTAAAAAATGAATTTACTGGCTAGTCTCTTTACTAAATCCCTAACCAGCCGATATCCCTTCATGTAAATAATAAATTATCTGCTCAATGAACTGCTCATATGAGGTTCAAAATGTGTTGATTCACTCAAAACTGTTGACATGTTTCTGCCCGCAACCCACGGCCGTCTTCCGAACAGATCTAACCACAGTCGACGCAAAGTTAAAACACTCAATCTCCAACAATCGGCTTAGGTGTGGGGGCGTGATCCTGTGACCCATCATCATGGGAACAACCCATTTGTTCGACCATTAAAACGGCAGAAGATTGCAATCGTTGCAAGGGGAACTCATGTTATCAACTTGGGCCTGCTACGTGGCGATAAATTCAATGTTGATAACTGTAAGGTGATGCCCTTTTGGCTGGTTAAATAACTTGTGGCTACTTATACTATAAATGGCTCTGTGTTAAGCTGAATCCCTGTTGGAAAGGAACTCTGGAGTTTTTGGTGGATAACAAAATTAAAGGTAGCAAGCATGCCAGGCGGCAACAGCCAGAGCCGCAAGTTATTGTCGTGTAAAAAGGGAGGTATGTGATTCAAGGGCTGAAATGTAATTCTCCCTCTTTACAAAGCATTGGTAAGTGCCTCATTTGTAATATGCAGTGCCTTTTGGAATCCTGTGTACACAATGACATCTTTGAAATGGAAAAAGGTTCAGAGAGGGCAACTAAATTATAAGCGGGATGGGGGAGCTTGAATATGAAGAGAGACCTGGAAAGTTCCAATTATTATGTCGCTGGAGAAAAGGCGCTTGCGTGGGGTATGCATTACTGTGGTATAACACATTAATCAGGGCCATACAATAAACTATCTGCTGGGGCATTGTTCACCATAGAAATGTCAAGGACACCAGGACACTCCTCCTTAATATTGAAGAAAAAAGGTTTTAGGCCTTTCAACTCGGACAAGGGTTTTTCAACTGTGAGAAACGGTAATGGCTATGTGAACTGTCTTCCAGTGGACGTGTAATGGCAGGTTAATTGGTCAGTTTCAAAAAAAACTGGATGAGTTTCTGCAAACAAGAATGTTGCAATTCATGTATTGATACCTAAGTCGAGGTTGTGATCCAGGAAATTTTCCGATTGCCACTTTGAGTTCAGAGAGTGTTTTTTTCCCCTCATAATTTGGTGGGGGTTTTTGCCTTCCTCTGGATTCACAGTTTCGGCAGGAAATGAGATATTGCTATGATGTGGTTGGACGGATGGACGTAATTCTTTTATTCAAAACCTCAAATACTATCTATACTATACTAGTGCAAGCATAAAGGATACAGGGTCAATTAAAAGTGACCATGTACAATACTACTATATTTCCACATATAATTCAACTATTACAACATCCATGCACAATCTTTTGCAGTATCAGAGTCGGAAAATTACAAATCAAATCAAGTCTATAACTAAGTGGTCCTCTGGACCCACCGTTCGTTCCGCTCTATGCATCGACCTTGAACAAAGAGCCAAGATAATATAGCTACTAAATGTGTAACCAGATGGAGCCGACGTATCCATGTGGTGAGTTCTTCTTGTTTGTCAACTCCATAAGAGAAAAAGCTTGGAATTTGGAACATTACAAAAGATATTAAAGACTGTGTGGCTACCTATAACTTATTTCAAGAAATGTATTTATAGCCTTAACAAATGTAGCTGTGAAAAGCTCTATTTTGGAAACGACCACCCAGAGTTAAAACAAGATGGCACAAATCATTTATCTACTGTCACATTATATTAGCTACAAGAGATAGAAAAAGGGCAGACATGTGATAGTGTTGCATCAACAATTTTCTATGGTACACACAAAGTGGCAGATAAGAGATTGTACATGTACAGTGCTTGATTCGGAAATTAAATATCAGAGGTGGGCGCTATGCTAACATACTGAGAAGGAGGTCGCTGGATTTTTCAATGGTCATTAGACCTAGAGGAACTAATGAAGATCTGATTTATTACCTTTTGTATGACATATATTCCATAGTGGATTATATATTCTGTCTACTAGTTTAGCCCTGTGGTCAAAAGTCCCTGGATCTTTATTATAGTGATAACCCAAGACAACTATGATTAGATTCTAAGCCAGGATGCGTTCATTTCTATGAACTACGCAAATTATCGTGGTTTCAAGTGAATTTAACATATATACTGACATATCTATATTAGGACAGCCGCTCGGATAAATCATTATAACTGTGGGTATGGAACCAAAAAGAAGGATCTGAAGTTTAACCCGTTTCTCTGCTATGGATTACATTACAATTTACTGCAATTTATATCATTAGTTGCTATGGAGGAGGGGAATCTATTTTTTGTTTCGGATGATTTACAACCCCATCCAGCTGTGAATTACTTGCTTTATTATATAACTTGTCATGAAGGACTGTTAATCTATTTATCAGGTTAACCTCTGGGCTATTCTGACATCTTTTACAAGGTTTTGTAACATACTTATGAGAATATGAAAGTCTAACTTTACTATGGACACGTGGACTTGGCATTCGATATTTGATTCATTATCTAATCGAAAATGCCTACTATGGTTGTTTAAACGTTTAAGATCATGATTCTTGAAGTATACATATATTTACCCTTACAAAATGTAATTGGATGTATAGGGTTGAGGATATTTTTTAACGGGCCATATACAGTAAACTACGTATGGCTAATGTGCTGTAAGGATTGACTTAACCCTACATAACCGCTAATAGGGGGAGTAGATGGGGTCCTTCCTATAAACAGTAGGGCTTTTTTCTGTTGAACAGATGAAGATAATAGAAATGTTTGGATTAGAACCCTTATCCATCTCTTATCTTATAAATATACCCTAAATGTGTCACAGCTTTGAGTGTGCAACATATAATATCATGATCAACAGTTACAAATGCCTTTATTTTTGCTTTAATATTAGTGGTATTATACAATGTAATTGATTGATATTTGCCCGCGGGAAATACAATGCAGGATAAGCCTTTCATATACGGACTTAACGGGGTTATTCAATAAAAGTCTTACGTGTAAAATGGTGCTAATTTTTGCCCCAACCAATCAGATCAATGTTAATATTGGATAATATTCCTGTTTCTATTTGTCTATTTGTTTTCTATTTGTCTTTCCCATTTCTTCAGGTGACAGGGGCTTTTGTCTGTTGATGGGTCATTCCTACAACTGGGCCCGGCGGAGAGCGCAGTTAAAAAAAAAAACCAGCAGAGGATTCCAATAAAAGGTCGTATCATTGAAATGGTGCAATTTTGCCCCAACCAATCAGATTTTATTTAACATTTGAAGTTACATCTTATTTGTTGGGGCACATTTAGCACCATTTTAAACAATAAGAACTTTTATTGAATAACCCGGAAAATAGGTTTGCCCTTCTCACTAATGGCCGCTCACCTAATAACGTCACTTTGCCAACGAGGCACTTGGGTAGCGTAATGACGTAATTATACCTATGACTGCATTCTTACGCAAAGAGCTCTCTACTTACAACGGAAAAGAGGGTGGCCTATCAACTGCAAATGGCTAACTGTAAACCTTGCTGCTTGGATAAAGCCCTTATGGCAGGCGAAAACGCGTTAGCGAGCCACCTTGGTCTATATTTGGTCGTGCATTTATCTACTTCCGGAGCCCAAGATTGTAACTTGTTTTGAGATAGCTTTTGGAGCAATAAGAAAGGGGGATACTATATTATTAGCTGCCTTTAGCTACGTGTGGCTGCTTTATACACTGATGTTGTAGATAATGTGTGCACACCATTATTAATTATCTATAGACTTTTTTCCCTATTACTGCTGATGAACAGCATATCATGTTAGCACTTTATTGATGTTTGGCTGCTAAAACGATACTTCTTGCACTTTACTCATGTGTCATGACGCCCCTGTGTGAGGTTGTGGGAATAAGGCAAAACCATGGGCCACACAAGCTATTGTCAATGGGGAGCTTTATTATACTGTCAACCAGTACCGAGCAACACCTTATCCTGGGGTCCTCTGGGCTTCCGCTGCCTTGCTCCAAATGCTTGGCTGTCTGCTGGCTTTTCCTAGTCTGATCTAGCCTTCCTTCGTCCTGGGGTCCTTGCGTCTCATGCTAGGGCGGTTAGTGGGTTTACAGCTCTGAGATTCTAGGCACTGCCTAAGCTGTGTTCCTAGCTCTTTCTCCCCTTGCTTAGTATATGCTATGTGAAGTTTGGATAGGTGGCTAGAGGTGTTATAGGAACCACCTTACCTGGGTTTCCTATAACACCTCTTAGCCCTATCCATCACGCCCTTAACACCTGGCTGTGATATGCGAATTGGGATTTCTTCCAGGGTACTACCATTGCCACAGATTCTTGTACAGTCATTCCTGATCTGAGAAAGCCATCGTGACTAGTGAAACCGTCTTCAAGACTACATTTCAATCAGTTGATCTAATTGAATACAACAGAGTACCTGCCTTAGCAATTTCCCTTCTGCCAGCCCTTAGTCTCGCTTCCTCCTGCAGCTAGCCTCTGTTCCCTGCTCTCAAGCTAAAGGTACAGGGATAAGTTAATGCATCCGTCCAGATACAGGATACTGCCTCAAGCATGAATCCACCTAGCACTTCCCTTTGTCTATGTGCTTCCTCCCATGTGGACTAAAGCTGCCCGCTTTTTTTTTTTTTTTTACCCACATTCCCTTTGAAGTGTCAAATTACCTAACCTTCAACACAGCCAGGCCAATCAGTCAACTTGTTTGGAGCAGCAGACATCAAATTTACACAACTCAATCCTACAGGCCAAGTTTTGGCAAACCCGGAATAATAATTTACATCAGGCAACCCAGGAGTTTTTACCCCATGAGCCATCTTGTGGACAAAGGCCTAACTGCTAGCCCCAACGTTTGCTTGGTACATTTACATATAATTAGAAACAGATTATAACTGGGAGAGGTGTTGCCTGGAAACAATGTTATTTATTTTGTAAGACTGGGACACCAACTCTCCCTTACATAAGCATTTACTAATTCATGGTTATCACAAGACCCCTGTTGCTTTCCGTCCCCACCAAACCCTGGCATGGACCACTGTGTTTTAAAATGATTTTAGATGTTTTTAAGAATTTGTTTTTTCCCCTGTGCCAATTTTAACAATAAAGGGATTTTTCATGATAATATGTGTCCTAGATTGCCCTCAACAATTTCTTTTGTGTTATAGTTTGATTTTTCTTATTCTTGTTTGCTAGGCACCTATATTACTTATTCAATATCAGTGATCTGTTTATATGTTTAGGGGAAGTTGGCACATAAATGTGGATACTATTGGTGAATAGTAAGACTCATTAAACAATTGCTCACTTTAAAATGTAATTGACTTACCTGTGCATATTCCGAAACACCAGCAACGAGCAAATGCAGTAGACGTGACCTGGACTTATCTCCAATAATCCAGATTATTCCCCTTGTTCCTTACAGGTATTAGGAACCACATGTCTCCAGAACCTGATAATATCTGTAGACCTTAATGTAGCAAGATGTGGATCAGCACATGATCATATATATGATATCCCAGGGTGATTTGGGTAAGCAGTCAGGGTTATTGTTAACTCATCAATGGCAAAGAGAAAAGTGCGGATTTCCCTGTAGTTTAATGTGCTGGGTCTGTAATAAAAAGAGACAAACCAATTACAGTTAGATATACATAAAACACAATGTCCATGTTTTCACACGCTGGGAATCATATGTTCTATCAGGATTCTACATTACTCATCATTGTTCATATGAAATGTGAATGTTCCCATAACTAGGAATCACTGGGGCCCCCTACAAAACTATGTGGCTGGCCCCCATACTCGTTCATCTCATTGTGTTTTCTTCTTGAACCCTTACCTTAAAAAACACTTAATTTTATTATCTTTTTAAAGGACATACGAGAGTGGTATCTATTGTTTCATAGATCACTGGACTTAAAGTTTTAGGTCTTGAAGACGTTTCGCTATTCATCCCTTAAAGGATGTTCCACTAGGAGCGGGGAACCGAGGATGGATCCGATGGTGGGAAGAGGGGGGGGGGGGGTGTCCCAGGGGAGCTTGCAGACAACGTAACAAGGCATCCGGGTTGGGGACGTTCAGCTAGCTTGATTACAGATGCTTTTTTTTTGTCTCAAAAATCAATCTGAAAATTATATTTTTTGGGTTAACTTGCACTCCCTTACACCAGTCACATTCCTTTGTCCAATATGTTTACATTACATCTTTCAAGAGTATGTCCTTTATCCTTAAGATGCGGTACACTGAGTCCTGATCCCGAGGAATGTGGCTCTTCTTGTGCTGGGCCATATGTTATGCAGTTGCTGTTTGGTCTCCGCCTCCCCACGTACAAATCTGAGCATTCTTCACGGCCCTGCGTTATGATGTCGCTTTTCTTTGTGTTTCGGTATTTGGTGGCTTCGGTGTACCAATGTGCTTGCTCTCAAGTGTGTTGTTCGGTTTAAAGCAGACAGGATCGAGTTTTTTGAAAATTCTTCTTAATTTCCTCGTTTGACCCTGCACATTTGGATACCATGTTCTTATCTTTCTTGTCTTGCTTTTCCCCTTCCACTGTTGGATACTTGCTTTTTCTTTCCCTTCTACCTTCTTTTGAAAAGGGTCCAGTCTGGATATCCAACAAGTTTTAAGGGCTCGCCCTGAGATGTCTTTCATTTCTTTTGCCTTCGCCTCTGTGCTAGTGGGAATGTTCTCATCTGTTGTAGCAGGGTTCTAATGACACCAAGCTTGTGTTCAAGGTTGGTGGGAGTCAAACATCAAATACTGATCTGTTTGTGTTGGTTTTCTCTGTACACCTCTACTTCCAGTTTACCCTTCTCCCTCCCGACTTCTACCAAGGCAGTCCAAGCTCGCCTTACCCTGGGCAGTTCCGATAAACACCTCATAGCCACAATAACATGCCTTCATTCAGAAGGTTCCATAAACACTTGGCTGTGTATGCAATGGGATTTTCCAGGGGACAGAAGCCAACAGATTCTTGTACACGTCCATTCTGGAATTTGAGAAAGCCAGTCGATATAGCGAAACGTCTTCCAGAACTAAAACTTCAATTCCCGGTTATGGGGGATCTATTGAATACAGCAGATATAGGCATGACCTGGATGAATTTAATATTAGCCGGAGGTTATACCTGACCTGGACTGATATACCTGACCTGGTATGGATGAATATTACAGCATATACCATGACCTGGTGATGACTATTACAGAATCCCATGACCTTGGCTGAATGAATTTACGATAGACCATGACCTGGAGATGCTTAGATATCATGACGATATATATTACAGATATACCAATGACCTGGATGAATTGAATATTACGATATACCAATGACCTGGATGAATGAATATACAGATAGCCATGACCTGGATGGATGAATATTAAGATATACCATGACCGTGAGATTCCAGTACGATGGATGGATGATATACAGATATACCATGACCTGGAATGAAATGAGATTACAGATATCACCATTGACCTGATGGATGAATATTACAGATATACCATGACCTGGCATGGATGAATATTACGATCAATAAAGACCGATGAATATATCAGTTCCATTACCTGGTGAAGAATATTACAGATCCATTACCACCTGGATGAATGAATCATTACAGATATACCATGACCTTGATGAATGAAATTACAGATATACCATGACCTGATGAATGAATATACGATATACCAGACCTGGATTATGAATATTCACAGATATACCATTACCTTGGATGGATGAATTTACAGTATACCATGACCTGGATGAATATTTACAGTATACCATGACCTGATGAATGAATATACAGATATACCGACCCTGGATGGAGAATATTACAGATATACCATGCCCTGGAGGAATGATATTAACAGATACCCATGACTGGATGAATGCAATATTACAGATATACCGTGATCCTTGCATGAGAAATATTACAGAATACCATGACCTGATGACATGAATATTTACAGATGACCATTGACCTGGTGAGATGATATTACAGAAGACCTGACCTGGATGGATGACATATACCGATAGACCTATGACCTGGATGTGAAATATTACAGTATATACTCATGACCTAGAAATGGATGAATATTACAGATATCCATGACCAATGGATATTCGATACAGAGGGAATAATTTACAGATATACCTTGACCTGGATGGCTGAATTAGTTATATTACCATGACCTGGATGAATGAATATTACAGATCATACCATACCTGGCTACTGAATCGATATACATACCTGAACTGATAAGATATCCCATGACCTGATGAAGAATATACGATATAAATACTTGAGATATTACAACATGCCTGGATGAATGAAATATACAGATATCCATGACTGATAATGAATATTACAGATATACCATACCTGTAATGACTATTACAGATATACCATGACCTATGATGAATATGTCAGATATACCACGGATGATTACGTACCCTGCGATGAGATAATCTTACAGATATACCACCATGACCTGCTGGATGAATATGTAACGAGATACCATGACCTGGATGGATGAATATTACAGATATACCAATGACCTGGAGGAGGAGATATTACAGAATATACCATACCTGGATGATGAGATATTACAGATATACCATGACCGGATGGATATATTACAGCTATACCGATGACCTGGATGGAAATGATTACAATATCCAGATGATATAATCGATATACATGGACCTAGGGATGAATGATATTACAGATATACCGTGGACCTGGAATGAATATTACAGATATACCGTACCTGGATGAATGAAATACAGATTAGACCATGACCTGGATGTGATGAATATTCAGATATACCATGCCCTGGATGGATGACTATTACAGATATACCATGACCTGAATGGATGAATTTACAGATACCATACCTGGATGGATGAATATTACAGATATACCCTGACCTGGATGTCTGAGATATTACAGATAGACCTTGACCGTGATGGATGAATATTGATATACATGAGACGCTGGATAGCTGAATATTACAGATATACCATGACCTCGGTGAATGAATATTACGATCATAACCATGACCTGGATGGCTGAATATTATATATACGCATGACCTGGATGATGATATTCAGATATCACTCATTGACTGGATGAATGAATATTCACGATAGATACCATGACCTGCTGAATGAATATTACAGATAACCGTGACCTGGATGAATGAATATTACAGTATACCATGACCTGGATGAATTATTACAGATATACCCCATGACCTGGATGAAGAATTTCAGATTATACCAGACCTGGATTAATGAAATTACCAGATATACCCGTGACCTGGTGAATTGAATATTACAGATATACCGGCCGGATGGAGATTTCAGATATCTGACCTGATGATGATATTAAGATATACCATGACCTGGATTTGAATATCCGATACCATGAGTCGATGATATACGATATACCATAACCTGGATGAATGAATAGTTACAGATATACCATGGACCTGGATTAAATGACTATTACCGATATACCATGACACTGGATGATACTATTACAGATTATACCATGTACCTGGATAGAATATTTACAGATAACCATGACCATGGATGAATGAATATTACGTATAAACCATGACCTGGATGAATGAATTAAATTAGCCGTTACCCGGTGATGATATCGTACATGACTTGGATGGATATATTACGATCATCCCGTGACCTGGATGAATGAATATTACCGTATCCGCTGACCTGGATGATGAATATTACAACAGACCTGATGATGAAACTAAACATGAACCTGGATGGAATGAATATTACAGATATACCATGACCGTGGATGAATGAATATTACGATATACCATGAACCTGGATGATTGAATATACATAATAAGTAAGACCCTGGATGAATAATATTACAGAATACCATGACCTGATGAATGAAATTACAATATGACCATGACCTGGATGAGTGAAAATTACCAATATACCATGAACCCTGGAGATGAATGAATATACAGATATACCATGACCTGGTGAATGATATTACAGATATCCATGACCTGGATGAATGAATATTCAGATAGACCAGACCTGGATGATGACTATTACAGATATACCATTGACACGGATGAATAATATTACAGATATACCATACCTGGATGATGAATATTCAGATATCATGACCTGGATACTGAATATTACCAGATTATAACATGACGCTGGATATGAAAACCTTCACAAAATTATTTAGAAAAGAGAGTGTTTTTACTTATATATTTTGTAATAAACACCCTTTTTTTTACCTATAACTTCGTACAAATAGACTAATTTTAGATATTCAGGATAAAGCAATATTGCAGGACACTTGCACTAAGAAAGCAGTACTTACACTTCCACCCTTTCCTATGTATCTGTATGTACCCCCCTATTATATTGTCTCTCTACGGGGCAGGAACCCACTCTTTCCTCATGTTAACATGTTTCAAGAACTTGTATATTCCATGATTCTCTAACTTATTTATAGATATTATGTTTTATTTACTGTCCCCCCTGCCAACTTTTTGTATTCTAATATGTACAGCGCTCGTGCCCCTAGTGGCACTCTATAAATAACATATACCGGTACATACTTGCAATATAATCAAATTAGGTTTTGTATTAAACCTCAAGATGTCTGCGTAGGAGTAAAAACTCTTACCTTTCAGGCTAATATCATGCTACCCAGGAAAGCAAGTTTCTTTAGTTCAGCTCCCTGGTGAATCAGTAAATTCTTGCTGGAAGACAAACTCGTTATCTTATTAGAGACCAACATTAAAGAATCCTCTTTTAGTAACCACACTTATGAATGCTTTTTATATCACAGATAATCTTATTTTTTGGCCCATTAATAAAGATACAATGTGAAATCATTTGGCTTAAAAGCTTGAGACTTTCAAGTTTCTTTCAATCAGGGATCCTTAACACTATATTCTCTCCCCAAAGAAACAATTCAGTTTAGGGTAGGACATTCCTTCATTTCATGCAGGTGTTTTTATTTGTTAATGTGTAGATATAGAATGTATGTCCCTGTGTTTTTGAGTTTCTGAAATTGATATTTTTTATAAGTACTTTAAATCCACTTAAGATATACAGAGTGACATCGTGCTCAACAGGTTTCTTCGATTATATTTTGTGGTTTGTATTTGATTGCTCCTCCAAATATGATGTCTCCCATCCTCAATTTTTGTATTCATACTTGGGCTTTGTAGGGTCATACGACCCTGTAAGAAGTCTGACCTATTCGCTTAGTTCTCAGAGTTAATACTAATATCACTACCAGACACATTATTGCTTTCAGCCTTTTTATCATGTTCAGCTTTGCAATAATGTGGATTCCAATTCTCGCTTTGCATCATTTAGTATTGTTATTACTTTATCGTATCACATGGAGATTCAATAAAAGGTCTTATCGTGAAAAATGGGTACTAATTTTTGCCCCAACCAACAGACTCTTATTTAACATTTGAAAGCTAAAATCTGATTGGTTAAGGCAAATATGCACATTTTCACCAATAATAACTTTTTTGAATAACCCTGAATATTCACTGCTTCCTAACGTCTTTTTGGTGCAAAATATCACTCCTGCAATTAAATGATTCTTAATACTGTACCTACTACTTCTGGTACTATCCTTAAAATTCCAAATGATAATTTAGAAATAGGGAACTAATGTTCAGATCAGACATTTTAATTTATTGTTTTGAATATTAGGCACTTTTTTTTTATTACAACATCAGTGTATGGCCACACACTAGGCTGGTTGTATTACCTTGTTTGTGCAGGTTGTGCTCAGAAATCATACTATGTCTATGTCTCTACTGGTTTTGTGATACAAAAAAATGAAGATTGTACTGCTTTAATTTGGAGATAATACCATTTATTTATTTGGTCAAAAAGTCACTAGCCCCCCCTACAAGAATATGATACAAAACCAGGATTTTTTCTTAATGCTACCTCATGTGCCATTTTTGAGCTACAGAATAATGATTTGTCTGTTTTCCTATTTGATATAGCGTTTTTTGTGTACCGACAATTACATTTCCAGTCCCTTTGTTACAGCATATTGACATTACCAGACTGTTTGTTAGTGCAGAATCTGTTCCGGTTTGTTCTGCAAATCCTGGATTCTAATCATTACAATGTGGAGAGATTTTTTTTCTTTTAGCAAATATCAACAAGTACGCGCTTATTTTCTAACACCGTTTGGGCACAAAACCAGGCATCTTTGGGAAGCTTAGCTGGCCCCTCTACAGAACA
This sequence comes from Hymenochirus boettgeri, assembly GCA_019447015.1. Taxonomy (NCBI): domain Eukaryota; kingdom Metazoa; phylum Chordata; class Amphibia; order Anura; family Pipidae; genus Hymenochirus; species Hymenochirus boettgeri. The sequence continues at coordinate 384,130 of JAACNH010000115.1, forward strand.
ATAACCCTTCCAATAGGTTTTTGTTTTTCTGATATCAACAATTACGATTTTGGTGTCACTTTTATTTTGAAAGTAATAAATAGATTTTATTTACACACGATCGCATCACCTAGCTAGTATAGTAATAGTACAGTATAGTAATTACATTATGTAAGTATAGTATAAGTATAGTACAGAATAGTATAGTATAGTACTGTATAGTATATGAACAGTACTAGTATAGTACAGAATGTATCGTATACGTATCGTATCGTACAGAATAGTATCGTCTAGTAAATGTCCAGTACAGTTATAGTACAGTATAGTATAGTACAGTATAGTCTAGTACAGTACAGTATAGTAACAGTCTATTATAGGGTAGTAAATAGTATAGTACAGTATAGTACATTATAGTATAGTATAGTACAGAATAGTATAGTAATGTACTGTTATGTATAGTACAGGTATAGTATAGTCACATAATAGTATATTATCGTATAGTAAGTACAGAATAGTATAGTATAGTCTGTTAACGTAATCTTACAGTATCGTCAACCGTTAGTCATAGTACCGAATAGTATAGTCTAGTATGTACAGTATAGTTATAGTAATCACAGTATCTAGTACAGTATCTTAGTAATAGTACCGTCTAGGATCTACAGAATAGTATAGTATAGTATAGTAATCGTACAGAATAGTAATAGGATAGTAAAAGATAGTATATACAGTAGAGTACAGTATAGTACAGTATAGTACAGTATAGTAGAGTCTAGTAGTATAGTATAGATACCGTAGCAGTAATAAGTAATAGTACATGATAGTAAGTATATTACGTATATGTCTAGTCTAGTACAGTATAGTATAGTATGTTTATAGTATTGAGGTTGAATAAAAGACATAACGTCCATCCAGTCCACCCATCTACTCAATTCCTCATTTCCTGCCTAACGGTTCGTCCAGAGGAAGCAAAAAAAAAACCACCAAATTTATGAAGCGGGGAAAAATTCCTTGCCTGACTTCAAGTGGCATCGTAAATTTCCCTGGATCAACTCTACTGTATGTTTTGTACAGCCCACAACAGGCGGTTTGGTGCTGCTTATTTTAAAATATAATAGATTTATTTTAAATAACTTTATTTTTTTATAACTAGATTGTAATCTCTATGGGACATGGACCTCCTTTCCCTTGTGGCACAGCCCTAGCATTCTATTTATATAATTTATATATTTATGACTGAACTATCTTATGTATTAATCCCTTGATGACTTTTATCGTATTTTATACTGTACAGCACTGCGTCCCCAAGTGGCGCTTTAAAAATAAACTATACATACATACATAACATTTTAATAGAGAATGACATCAATCCCAGCCTACAACACACATGGCTATAACACCAAGTAGTTTGTTGATGCTGCATTAACATAAGGTTGTGCTATGAAAGCACTATTACATCTTTAACAGTTTTGGGGATTTTTTTGTTAACCAACATCAGAGGTCACCATCCCCTACAACAGAATAGGGTATGAACCAGACTGGTTTATATTGCTACTTTGTGTCATGCTTGTTGGCAACTAAATCCCAGTTTTCTATCTGAAAAGGGCATGTTCCACCATCTGAATGAACGTTTATATTATCTTATAGACCTATAAATTTAGATGATACTCCAGATCACCCATCCCTTTGAGATAATACATTTTTTTTTACAGAGGTCAAGGGTTAGGCCCTCAGCAATAAAATATGGGACACGAAAACCATGCTATTTGTCAGTGATACGTTGGTGAAACAACAATGGTCAAAAAAGTCCACTACCCACATCTACCCCCCCCCCCCCCCGATAATAAAATATAGACACAAAAGAGGCTGGTTATCATTGGCTATATTTGTACTGTTTTGTGCTACAAAATTACGATGGTGCTACTTATGTTGGAAGTTAAAGGGGAACTGTGTCTCCAAACTAGTTTGAGTTTTAATGACAGGGTTTCTTACCTTTAACTGAGCCATCTTCTCCCCTCTCTATTGCTCAACAGCCCAAGATAGAAGAATGAACCACCAGAAAGTTAAATTGGGTTGGGAGGCTGACATGTGACCTTCCTAAGGCTTCTCCCTGCACAGTGCCCGCCGGCGAGCACAGCCTCAGCTCCCTTAGTGTGTGAGAGAGACATGGAAGTCCCCCTTCTTGTGTGGGGACCTGCCGCTGCCGAGAAGGGAATCTACATCCCTTCTCTCTCACTATGTGAAAACAGCCGTTTCCAGGCAGAGTTTCTCACTCTTCCTGAAAAGGCTGTTTTCCACTGAGTTTTTTTTGGGGGGTGTAGAGGGGCGGTGGTCCAAGAGTGGCCGCACCGACCTGTGAGTCGGGCGGGGCCATGGCAACCCACGAGTGGGCGGGCCACAGCACCCTGAGGGGGCAGGTCCTGCAAATGTGTGTGAGTGGGCGGGGCCACATAGGGCTGTAAGGGAAATGGGCCAGGGTTGGCAACTGGAAGGGACCATGGGGTCCAGAGTGGGGCGGTACCCAGGGGTTCTGCAAAGGGAGGAGAACCATGTAAGATTGACTGGCATGGTTCAGAGCAGGAGCAGGAAGTGCAGGGGACCTGGTGAATGCTGCTGCCATATCACCCACAAAAATGTAAATATCTTCAAAACTCTGTAAAATAACCAATGAAAATACATTGCCCAAAAATTCTCAGATAGCATTTCCTATCAATTTACCTAAGTCATTTGTACCACCGTTCCCCCTTTAATGCAGTATGTTTAAAATGGTCAAAAGGTCACCAGCTCCCCCTCCCATCGATATGAACCAAACAGCTGGTTGGTTAGTGCTACATTTTGCTTTTTTTGCGTTACAAAAATACAATGTGTGCTGCTTTTGTCTGGAAGAATAAAGCCTGTTTTTTTTTAGTGTTTTTTTTGTTTTTATACAAAGGTCCACCACCCCCCCTATAATAATTTGGACATGAAACCAGGCTGGTTTGTTAGTGCTACATTTGTACTGGTTTGTTCTACAAAATCAAAATGTGGTGCCTTTTTCATTAAAAGATAACAGCAGTTTTTTTCACCAGCGCCACTTAGACACACAAAACCCATGCTGGATGTTTATGGTTTGTGAGTGCTGTGTTTTGTGCTGTTTTGGTTACAGTCATACTCATATCTTTAACAGTTTCGTGGTGACCACCACTACTCTGTAATGGATATTAATTTGTGCTTATTTGGTTGGACTAATGTTTGTGCTGTTTTATGCTACAAAAGTCATAGGTTCTATCTTTAACAGTTATAGGAGATAATTCTTTTTTTTTTTTATCAAAGGTTAAAATTTACCAGCCACCTAAAAAACAAAACCTCCTTGGCTTAATAACATTGAAAAATTCCTCGAATTGTCCCCATAAGCTATTTTCCCTTTTCTGTGTCATGTAACTTAGTTGGTTTCACGGTTCTAAGTTGTGAATGGGAGCAGGTGTGTAATTTGGGTGTTATTGTTCTCACACTCACACCCCCACCCCCCCCCTCACACTGGTCACTTGACGTTGGAACTGAAACAGGCACCATCATGGTAAATAAAAAAAGGATCTGAAAAATGAATAATAAATATGAAATAGCTTGCCGATAAAGAAACAGTTAGTGCACATCGGAACATAAATCCGGATTCTTGTAAATTAAGATAAAAGCTTCTTTATTTTTTCTATGATAAAAGTCACAAACACAGTGATGCTGAACGTGTTTTGGGCCAAAAAGGGCCCTTCATCCTAGGCTTACTGAAAGACCCATGCCCCCTTTCACTTTAGGCCCTCTGTAAACGAACAGAACTTGACATGCAGAACTACCCCAAACAGCTGCAGTGGGTAACCAATGTAATACAAGCTACACATACTAAGAAAAATAGAGATACATAAAATTGAATAAATAACATCCAAGATTAAGATACAACTTGAATTAGTTTGCCATTATCTATTACATCCCACATTACTCTCCTCATTTACACAAAGGGGCCCATTTCCTTTCCAAAATACTAAGACATACCGAAAAAAAGGAAACACTTAATACATGGCACAAAGCCACCCCCATTTCCGTGTTTACCTTGACCTTTGGTCCTGTGCTTGTTTTTAACAAGTACTCCTTTTAAAAACGAGAGGTCCCTCACTCAAGCATCCAGGGCCACAAAGGAAACTGTCGCTCATGTAGCCCAAAGGCAGTAACCGCAGTAGGTTAGACCCAGTTATATAAATCCCAGAGGTTATGACCCAGTTATATAAAGTAAAAGTAGTTTAGGACCCCGTTAAAATAAAGCAACCTTGACGTGGTGAATTGGGCTTCAAATAATTTGGGGCCAACTGTATGAACTATTGCTTTATTTATCCAGGGTTAGCAGGCTGTTTTGTAGTAAACCTTCTGGAGTCGCCCATATGCAATTAGAATTGTTTGTGGCACTAGAATTCTATGTTTTTGTATTTATTAAGGATTCAGTATCGCCATATCCACCTGGCTTCCCTCTCCCTCTCTATCTGTTCTACTTGATCTGTTCTATACTTGAACACCTAATTCAATTGTCCTCATTTTTACATTCCCAAACTGCTCACTGGGTTTTTATTCTGGTTTTTTATTATATCCCTTCATGTTCCCTCCCCTTCTTTTTAAGAGCGAGTAATACATCCACGTTTCTGTTATCACAGTCCCCCCCAGGTTAACAATAAACTACGTTGGTTGACCGACAGTTGAAATATTGTTTGACCCTTAGGTTCTCGCTGTGGAAGTGCTCCTCCCTATTTCAACTCCTATCTATATATTACAGGTCAGACATTTGGTGGCTCCACATATTGTTGCTTTATATCTAAAGGGTAACCCCTTTACTCTTCCCCCTTTACCAAACTGGGGGGCTCAGATATCTCTCAACAGACTGTGCTCTTTTAGAGACCAACTTACAGCTGGAGGGACATCCCCTCCCAAACCTTCCATCATTTTCTTGGCCGACCATTTATAGCGGCGAAAGGTCCAGGACGGACAATTTGTCCGTGTTTCCCCGCCTACGTTCTGTTTCACACTGATAATCTACATTTGCCTACTTTACAGTAGGGTCATTTTTTTAGAGCCGTACCTACGGTGGGGTATACAGAATTTTGCATAGAAGTCAATACATGGACAGGTAGGGCACATTGAACATCATTCTTTATTAAGGACTTATGGAACATCATTCCTGTGTTCTGTATATTATAAATCAGTATATATATTCTACTGGTTAGCAATACAAGATCCGAGCCCGGTGGACAATCCTTCAATCATACAATATCCTCCTCAAGAAGCACTCAACTGGTCTTGATCACGAATCAATACATCCTTTATTGAACCCCTGTTCGGGTTAGAAACGCGTAGACTGCCTGAGTCAAAATAAAGGATGTATTGATTGTGATACAGGACCCTTGGTGTGCTCCTTTTGGGGAGGATATATCTATAGTATATATATATATTATCTATATATAATATATATCTAATAAACTAGCAAAATGTGCCCGTTGGGGGCACAGTGGGATGTGTATCCCTCAGAATTGGGTTACAATCAGATACTTTCAGAAAGAATCTTATTGGTATGCTTTCTGTGTAAGACTCTGATGAACTATCAGAAGTAGTTCAATCAGATTCTTTAAGAAATAACTGATTGTACTAACCATTAGACCTTTTTGAAATAAGATAATTAAAACAATTCGATTGGAAAGAATTTTGATTGTTGTACGAGTCAATCAGATACTACTTCCCTGAAAGGATCTGAGTGTATCAATCAGAATTAATAGTTCCAATCAGATACTTTTAGAAATAATCTTATTGGTAATGCCTAATCTGGAAGACTTCGGATTGGACCAATTGTGATTGGGAAAACATCTGATTGGTAATAATCTAACCACTTACATTTTTTCTGACGAATCTCATTTACCCAATTCTGATTAGTAAAATAATCTGTTGGTATACCATACGATTCTTTAAAAAAAAAAGCTGATTTTAACCTAATTAGAATTAGTTAGTCAATTCTTTCAAAGAATTTGATTGGCTACCTTTCCTGGAAAAATCCTTATGTAACCAATCAGAATTCGTTCAATCTGATTCCTTTAAAATAATCTGATTGGTATAGAACCAATGATTCTTTTTCTAATTCATGATTTGGTTACAATCAGATTCTTTCAGAATCTATTGTCTTTTTCCCCAGACCATTTCCTAGGTCCCAAACTATTACACGAAGTTACTGATAATTTTTTTTTTTTAAAAATTTTCAAAAATTTCTTTAAAGGGCATGTTCCACCTCCCCAAACTATACTCCCCCGCCACTACTGGCCCCACCCACCATGTAGTTATTTATCCTTTACTCACATCCAGCTCCATGGGTTCGCTTCTCCTGTACCCCCCCCCAAGTCTCAAACTAACCACCAGAGTGATAGCAGGGCTCTGCCTGCTAATCTTGCCTCGGTAGATATTTGCATGCGCACTGCAGGGCCCTTCTCCCCCCCCTCCCCTCCCCTTCCCTCTCCCTCCCTCCCCCCGCCCTCTCCCTCCCTCTCCCTCCCTCTCCCTCCCGTTCTACTACTATCCCTCCCCCTAGCGTTAAACCCCCTTAATATGCTTCTCTCCCCCCTGTCCCCCAGCCCCAACCGCATGGTTTTTTTTTCAAAAAGCTCCCCACACTCTTACTTACCTTCTCCGCTTTCCTCCGCTGCACTGAATGACCGGCAGCCGCGTCTGTGATTGGCTGCGTCTCAGCCTGATCACGACGCGACTGCCCGGACTGCCGGTCCCCCGCCCCTCTGCCCTTGGCCTTCTCGCAAGCAGAGGGCCGGAGTGCGGCGTAGACGGGGGAGGTAGTCAGAGTTGGGTGAGCTTTTTGAAAAGAGAAACATGCGTTGGTGCTGGGGCATGGGTGGAGCAACTATTAAAAACCTATTTTAGGGGTGGACATACCCTTTACATTTTTTTTTAATTTTCCATGCGGTCTTGGAAAATCTGCAAGCGGAATTCCTGCACAATCATAAATTACGGTAAATCCGTTGTCGGAACTGGGTTTCGAGTCGCGATCAGCTGGCCTATCTCTATTGTTGATCTATTTATTGTAACATTGGAGAGTGTTATAGTTCAAAAAGAACACCACAGTGAAATACAACTGTTGTGCAGAGCTTTGAATCATCTTCCCCCTTAATTTTCTAACCAATATAATCAATAGGAATCCATTAGATCCTTCCTATAAATTAAAGGTTATCAATCTGTCTTTCAATTCATGCTCATCCTTCCCATTCCCTTACAGCTGTCTATGTAACATTCTATGTAACAGTCTATATAACAATCTATGTACAGTCTATATACAATCTATATACAATATATTACAGTCTATATAACAATCTTGTAACAGCCATATAACTGTTATAATCGATTTTTACATGACTGTTATATAATTGTTATATAACTGTTACATAGATTGGTTATATAGATTTTACATCGACTGTTATATAAATTATTTCTTTTATATAACAGTCTATATACAGTCCTATGTACAATCTATATAGCCATCTATATAACAATCTATGTCAAGTCTATGTAACAATTCCTATATAAACAGTCTCTGTCACAATCTATTGTCACAGTCTATATAAACTCTATATGTACAGTCTTATAACAACTATGTAACAGTCTATATACCAAGCTATGTAACGTTATATAACAATCTATATAACATTCTATATAAAGTTCTATTAACAGCTATGTAACCAGTCTATGTAACCAGTCTATATAAAGTCTATATACCAATCTATATAACGTCTATGTAACCTCTATTAACAGTCTTATGTTATACAGGAGAATAGAATAGCAGACTGCACTGAGCCATGCAGAAAGGTTGGATTCCCAGCCCTGAGAGATCACTATGGTCAATAGTTAAGAGGGATCACTATTGGGTCATGTTTAAGAGGAATCACTATTGGTCATTTTGATAGAGAGGGATCACTATTGGGTCAATGGGTTAGAGAGGGATCACTATTGGTCAGTGTGTGAGAGGGATCACTATTGGTCAGTGTGGTTAGAGAGGATCACTATTGGTCAGTGTGAGGGTCATAAAGAACCGCAGACTATCCCTGTCATGTTTTAATCTTATTACATTTTATCAGTTCAGGACACAGGTTCATGGCTTCTATGGGGTCTATTGGCTTAAATATGTAATAATAAACCGTTAACAAACTCACTTCATTGTCTCACAGAAGTGGGCATGGAGATGTTTTTCCTTTCAGTCCCCCTATCATTATTAGCAGAGGATAATCAACCAGTAGATCTCCAGATGAAACTACACTCCCCGCATTCCTCTACAAGCACTTCTGTCGTTAGGGAATTCACTACAACTCCCAGCATTCCTCTACACACTCTGTAGTTAGGTTTCAACTACACTCCCTCATTTCTCTACATTCACTCTGTAGTTAGGAATTCTGGGAGTTTGTAGTTTCCAAATATCTGGAGATCTGGTTGCCTATCCCTGATATATAGATAGCCCTCCTCCCAGCAACACAGCCAGCCCGCTCCTTTTGTCTATTGAGAGGAGGGGTGGGTGGAGTTATGATGTGAGAGTGAGAAGAATTTTTTACTAAGAACTGTCACTGTTTTACAAAGGAGTGACATAAAAGTCTTGCACTTCCTACTCAACAACTTCCTACTCCCCCTCACACGCAGAAAGTTTTGATTGGCTAACACTAGCTGTCAATCTAATATTAAGCACAACCATTGGATACAAAACTAAAAGGGAGTGCGAAATACGTTCCTTTTGTAAGCTTCCATTGCCTCCCTGTACTTCCCTGGGGTGTGGCTTAACCGTCCATTTTGAAGTACCATTACAACAGGATTGGGGACTTGTAAAGTACTTTTATTTTATTAGATTTTTGCCTTGTTTCATTTCTTATATACTATTACTGGTCATTACTACCTATTTGTTAATATTGTATAACTATTTATTTCGTGGCCTTGTGACCCACACAAACACTGTCCCATGTATATACTTTTCCACCCACCACATTCAACATAGTACCTAGCCTCCGAAAACCCCAATGTATTCCCCATGAACTTTCTAAATTTATTTATATAATATCGGGATAAGGGAATTTATATAGTGTTTAGGGATTTGTGAGTACTGAGTTGTTTGGACACACCCTTCGATTATCATGCAATGTGATCCCAAGCCTATTGATTTCTTGGACCTCAGGATGTGGATAAACAATGCTCCATACAACCACACTTAATCTACTGCTCCCATCCCACCATCCCATAACAGGGGGAACTTTTATTTTCCCATTCTCAGGGTATCCGCAAACTACCGATAGTGAGACCGGAGACCTCAGTTATTGCCACGGTGCATAAGTTTAAAAAGGCGGGGGTACGTGGATAAGTATATTCCCAACAGAACTCAATAGGGCCAGACAGGTATCCATCACAGAGCCCACTATACTCTCTGACAATAGCGGAGAGAATCTTCATTTTGATTACACCCCGGTCCGTGACATATTAACGATATTGTCCACATCATTATGGGATATTGAGCAGGGACACAAATCTTCCATTTATAAGAAGACAGCATCTGTTGTTTCTCTCCACCATAGGGTAAGAATTGAAACTGTTGGTTTAAAAACATATGGGGTGTCAAACCATGTCCGCCTATAATAATCTTAGGGGATCGACTTCCCCCATCCACTCAGGGATGTAGGGTTAGGATCTGCCATGAACCTGTCTTTTTTTTCTCAATCAAATTTGTGGTTATATATTATCACATCCCCATGGTGGCTTTTACTCTACTTGGGTAAACCCACTACATTGAGAAATCGAATGGCCCCATCACAGGACAGCTTTCGGTCAGCATACAGCAGCAATCCCCTCAAGGAGCAGGGTTCGAAATCTGGGGAAAGCAACCAGTGGGGCCCAGCGTCAGGGATGCTAACCTCAGGTTGATGGCCATTGACCCCCGTCAAATGCTTGCTTGATAGGACAGGGCAATGCTGAAAACTGTGCAGCATGTGGTATCCATCATGTGGACCAGTACCCCTAGAGGTTTAAATAAATGTGCTCTCTATCCTGCTATATATAATAGAATATGTTATTATGGTTTGCCATACTACCCAGTTAGTCTATGATCATCTGTAATTAAAATATCTTTTCCTAGAAATGTTTATAATCTATTTATTTCTGTTTTTAAATATGTAGTAATATTTTTAAATATTCATATATACAGTATATCTCACAGATTTATTCTTATTTATCTTTTTGTTCCACAGCATGGTTTTTTTATTATTATAATTGATTTACTAGTTGGTTTTATTATCACACTGTGGCCCTTTCATTAAACATGTTAATCTTCAGTTCCCCGTTGGTGGATACCTCCATCATCTCATCTGGCTCCGGGACTGCAACTCTCTAGGCAAATGGACTCTTGGGGGTCGCATATGAGAAACTTTGTAAACTGCTGTGAGTGATGACTTGTTCTTTTTTGAACTTAACCTAACTAGATTGCATACGGAGGATGGAGTCCTGATACAGAATGGTGACATCACCGTGGGGAGGGACATGGAATGGGTGGAGGGGGTGTGTCACTTCCCGTTGAGTTTGCATGCCTAACTATCTGAGAACAGCCTGATCCGTGCCGAAACGCGTTGACCTGTTTGCCACGATTAAAAGCTTTGTTATAAGACCGCAGGAGTTCTCTGGTTTTGAGTTATCCTATATCCCATTGGGAAAGCACCCGTGTTTGTTGCGATGAACCCGAGAATGCCGCTTCCATCTGGTTATTAACTATATAATAATATCGTCACCAATCACAAAGTACACTCACAGACTTGCACATAAGTTCAAATTTTTAAGTACACATACCTTAACACATTTCCTGTCACAGGAGCCGTTCCTCAAAGATACAATAGCACCCCCGGGATGGAATAAAAGCTGGAGTGCCTTAATTATAATAATATATCATGTTTGTCCGCATCACTCTACATAGACAACCACATGTTAATGTCCCTATTCTCTGCGCTTGTCAGTCTGGACTCTGTCTGCAAGAGTCCGATGAGGAAACACGAGGGGCGCGCTGCGAGGAACCAAGCAGCACCAAGGCAGCAGTTCCAGAAGTTTCTCAACTCAGTGGTGGGCAAGCTATCCTGCTCTAACTCGCGCCTCGCCGCTCTTAACTTCCCACGTACGGTCCCTCTCACTCCTCTGGATGCCAGGGTCACGCAACAGCCAATCACCCACACTACATAAGAAGTCCCCCGTGCCTCTTAGCCTCCGGCCTGATGGGGTGATGGAGTAATAGTTCTCCACTGGAACCAAGACCAAATCAAAATGAAGAGTCCCTTCATAAAGCTTTTTTTTTTTTTTTTCATTAACCTGTACTAAATAAAAATAAAAAAAGCACCTTGCACAGCCTCAGGTTCATTGGATATTGATATCAAATACAATTAAACAATACCATAGCAAGGTCATTGAACATGATACTCGTGACAAAAATTGCCAAAGTATGGACTAAAAAACTAAATTTTGATGAGAATTTTGTCAAAACTCAAGACTGGTTCTAGGGCGAATTTCTTGTTAAGAATTCTTAGACATAAATTTACCATCTCAGGACATTTGTTTAGAGAACAATGGGTCTCTCCCTTTGTGTGTTCTGTATAGATTATCTTTTTGCCTGGTGTGGCATAAGATGTATCTACCTTCTGTATACATCCGGGAGGTAACTGCAGGCCCACCTCCCCCCCCCCCCCCCCACCAGATGGAGGCCAGGCCTCTGACCTACCTCCAATCTTGCCGCAAGCCCCTAACCCCTGTTTAAAAAAAGCTGATCGTGTGTATGAATTAACATACACGCTATCACTGTTTACAAAAAGACGGGACCCGAATTCTGGTTTCTGTTGCGGAAGTTTCGGGTCCTATTACTGCCAAGTTAAATGGAATACTGTCTAACCGTGGTTAAGCCTTTTTATGAATTTTTGTAGCAATCCTGTACTAAAAAAGTCCAGACTACTCAACCTTTTTTATTGTTCAGAACTGATCCATCTCAAGCTGCGGCGTCAGGTGCAGTTTGCATTCAAAAATCATTAATGGAGAAGAGCATCCTGTAATAAGTTTGCAAGTTGTTTCCAAGAGAGAAGGAACACATCAATAAATAGCACTAGGATCATTAAGGGTCTATTAACTGGGTCAGAGAGTTTCAGCTAGTAACTGTCCCTTTAATGTGGGCTTACCACTATGAAAGCCAAAGGGTACAGGCACCTTCAACTCATACTGTTTCTTCTTTTCTCATTTTTGCCCAAAGCAAAAAGGTCAAAAATGCTGATTACTTGGCGTCACATTATGGAATTGCCATAGAATCAAATTACACTATCTAAAGGCCATACCCAACCCACAAACTAACTTTCCGCCACTTTTAGACCCCAGTTAGGGTTCATCGTAGCTCCTGAGCTCCTTATGGTTTTTCCTGTAATGCTTGCTAATCCCAGGAAACGGTTGGAGACTCCTGTGGTGTAATTCGTAATCTACCTCTTCCCTGTCCTCTGGAGGAACTCTGGCATGCCAGGGGAAACTCACCCTCCCCCCCCACCCCCTGGGCACTTTTTAAAATCATTTCATTATAGCGTTTAGAGGTGGGGGGGGGGGGGTGTCCCCTACACTACTGTGTTGATTTTTTTATTCTGGGTGGAGATAACTCTTTTACTTCAAGGAGGATACTTCTCGTAAAGGAGGGGGATATGTGACAGTCATCATTTCATTTCATCTAGTTTTTCTTATGTGTGTGTAGGGATAAATCATTTATCTTTTCCTATCTTTCCTATTTCTCGGCCTCCCAATCTCCTCCTGTTAACAATCTTGTTCTTTTTTTCCCTTCTGCCTGCCTGCCGTACAGAGGGATGCAAAAAAAACGGATTGTTTTTCCTACCAATGTTTATCGAGTTTAAAATGTTAAACATATTAACAACCCAACACATATATAAAATGAGTTTTTGTCTACAACATTTTGTGTTTAAACACATTGGGGTTAGAATATGGCCGAAACTCAATATTTTCGTTCTTTTTTTCGTTCCCCGATCTCAGACAATCCCCCAATTCGAAAAAATCCGAAACGGAACATTTTTTTGAAGATTTTATTGAATGTATAGAGTTATTTTTGATAATTTTCAAAAATGCCTAACGATCGAAAGTCCCCGAAAATCTATTGGAGACCACTGGTCACGTTTCAAGTATTTTCATGTACACACAGAGCTATTCTTTCGTATTTTTCAACAATAGCCTCGAACTCATCACTCTCAAAAATTCGATTGGAAAGTGTCTGTCGATTGTATTTTTGGAGGTTTTCGAAACGTTCAAGGCTATTTTAAAAATTATTTGAAAACAGCTCTGTACATTCGAATCTTAGACAATTTGTTCTGAAAGTCGACTGAAATCAGACAATCATCCAATTTGGACACGGACATTTGGATTCTCTGGAACCAGGGGTTACGTGTCGGACCTCGGAATCCCATCCTCAAATTAGGGTGTCTTGCAGGGAGCAGTATAAAAGTTCTTATCATTACAACTGGTGCTAATTTTGCCCTCAACCAATCAGATGTTAGCTTTCAAATGGTAAATAACATCTGATTGGTTGGGGCAAAATTAGCACATTTTTTAAACGATAACTTTATTAAATCTCCCTGTAATGGCTGTCAGATGTGCATATGATCATAGTAATTTTGGTTTGGTTTATTTTGTTTTTTGTGATAAAACATTATTGATCTGCGCAGCACCTTTTTGTTAAATCTTTTTTAACATTTTGGAAATTGCTATAGTTATAACTATGTTTTTATTATTTTTGAGATTGTGTTACCATCGCAAGCATGCTGGGAGACCTTGTGTATAACAAGCTGCTCCAGTCAGCCTCATTCAGTCAGTTTTGACCGTAACAGGAAATACCTGTGGGAATTGCTCGAGCTGTAACACACTGCCTAAATCAAAAACGTCTCTATTCCATTCAAGCAACTTGTTCTATATCCTTTGATGACGTTATCAATCACAGACAACAGGACCCCAAACAGCCGGTGCAACAATTTAATACATATTTGCACTGGATTTAACAAGACTTTTAATGTCAGCTAATTACTTTCAGCATTTACCACTGTGCCACAAAATGGATTTTAAATTTGTGTGAGGATATTTAGTGGCCTGGGTAACCCTCTCCCTTTGTTTTGCCCAGGTTTTTTTTTTTACTTAGTTCCGCTGTAGAAATTGCCTAATTTAATGAGGTATGTCCACCCTAAAAAAAATTTTTTAACCAACATTCCCCTGTCCCCCCAGCCCAACCCTCTATGTTGTAATTATATCAGAAATGCCCAACTTTACTTACCTTCCCTCTTTCCTCGCCGCGCTGCCGGCCCTCTGCCTTGCAACAAAAATGCCAAGCAGAGGGGCGGACCGGCACTCGGTCTGTGATTGGCTGAGCGGCAGCCAATCACGGACGCGGCTGCCGGAGTTCAGTGCGGCTGAGGGAAAGTAAGTACTGTTCTGGGCATTTTCTGATATTCTAATAGAGCGGTTGGGGCTGAGGGGACAGGGGAATGTTAGGTTAGTTTTGGGGGTGGACATGCCTTTAAGTAGTAACAGCCACTAAATATTGGGCCTTGCATGAACAAATTCAGCTATTCAGTATTGTGTGCACCTGCAGATATGAGTAAGATGTTACTACCTTCTCTGTGATATCAGACAACAGGTAAGGAAGTCTACCGGTAATTAGCTCAGAGATCTGGTACCTAAGACTGTTTATTTTTAACTACTTCTGGCAGACTATCCTGGCCATATTACCTCAACCAATTACTCCTAAAAGATATTTTAGGGTGGGCAAATGAAGTTTATGTAATGGCCGGTGTATTCGTGGAGATGTAGAAATGTCCGTATTTTGTGTGTTTTTTAAGAAGCAATCGATCAATCACTTACGATATACAAGTGGCACAGTCCCATATAGTCCTTGGTATATATTTGTTTGCCCCTATTTAACAGTGAAGATTCCTCATTATGATGTCTCCACCTCAATATACTTTGTATCAATACTTAGGCATTGTAATGTGAATACTACCTGTAGTCTGACGCCATTCAGCTCAGTAAACTGCAGATTTACAATATGACTACCAGGCACCATTATTACTTTCAGTGGAATTCTCATTTTCATCTTTGCGTTTATGTGGATCACACTCTTACAGTTCTCCTTTTGAACACTATTCACTGTATTTATACATTTGGATTAGTTCCTGTGTTCACTACCTCCGATTTCCTCTTGTGGCATAACATAATCACTGCAATTTAATTATTCCTGAAATACCTAGGGCCCCTGCTGGTACCCATCCTTACCAGTAAAATTAGAGTTAAGAAAGTCATGAACTTTATTCACAGTTGAAATGTAATGTTATGTTGATTTCCAAGGTCATTTTTTTTTTCTTAAAGTTTTCAAAGAATTTTCAAGCTTCAAAAAGTTATGGTAAAACAAATTGAGAAATTCCATATCGTATAAAATCTAAAACCTACTCAAATTAATGTAATATTGGATTGACGTAGGTTTTACACTTAATTGGTGTGTAAAATAACAATCGTTTTTTTACACCCCAATTGTTATTTTACACAGTCGTTGTAAAATCATTATTTCCTTAGGCTTGACCAAGCCTCCCAATAAATACATACAATACAAGAATTGTGAAAGCACTCCAATCAGGCTAATCTACAACTACATTTAGCGGAAGTGCTACTGATCTGGTCAAAACCATTTGTCGACCATTAAAAACTTCAGAGGATGTGCAATCGTTGCAAGGGGATCTAGATAGATTATCACATTGGGCTGCTAAGTGGCAGATGAAATTCAATGTTGATAAATGTAAGGTGATGCATTTTGGACTTAAAAATACTTGTGCTACTTATACTATAAATGGCTCTGTGTTAAGTGAATCCCTGTTGGAAAGGGATCTTGGAGTTTTGGTGGATAACAAACTTAAAGGTAGCAAGCAGTGCCAGGCGGCAACAGCCAGAGCCAGCATGGTATTGTCTTGTATAAAGCGAGGTATGGATTCAAGGGAGGAAAATGTAATTCTCCCTCTTTACAAAGCATTGGTAAGGCCTCATTTGGAATATGCAGTGCAATTTTGGAATCCTGTGTACAAAAAGGACATCTTTGAAATGGAAAGGGTTCAGAGAAGGGCAACTAAATTAATAAGGGGATTGGGGGAGCTTGAATATGAAGAGAGACTGGAAAAGTTACAATTATGTACGCTGGAGAAAAGGCGCTTGCGTGGGGATATGATTACTGTGTATAAATACATTAACGGGCCATACAATAAACTATCTGGGGCATTGTTCACCAAGAGAACATGTCAAAGGACACGAGGACATCCCTTAAGACTTGAAGAAAAAAGGTTTAGGCTTCAAGCTCGGAAAGGGTTTTTCACTGTGAGAACGGTAAGGCTATGGAACTGTCTTCCAGTGGACGTTGTAATGGCAGGTTCATTGGTCAGTTTCAAAAAAAAGCTGGATGAGTTTCTGCAAACAAGGAATGTTGCAAGTTACTGGTATTGATACATAAAGTAGAGTTGATCCAGGGGAATTTTTTCCCCCTTCATAAATTTGGTGGGTTTTTTTTGCCTTCCTCTGGATCAACAGTTAGGCAGGAAATGAGGATATTGCTAGATGGGTTGGACTGGATGGACGTATGTCTTTATTCAACCTCAAATACTATACTATACTAAAACATTTATACAAACATAGAAAAGATAATCAATGCACATTCCTAGGCCCCATACAATATCATATTATCTGCACACTGGCATACTTTATTAACAAAGGGGTTTTAGTATACATTACTGTGATCACATGAATGAAAAGCCTTCAAACCACATCAAGGTAACCCCAGTCTGGAAGGTCCTAACGTCTAACCTTTTCAATTTCTTTTAGTTCAATTACGATTAGCAAACTTTTGCATTTCTCATTCTTACACACTGGATCCATATAACAGGCTCTCTCCCTTCCCCCTCAGCCCTTTACCGGTGGAGCAACATGTCAGGTACTACCCAACTTGTTGTTTAATGGTTGCCATTGGAATTATGCTAAACATTTAATGACTGGCATGCTTGACTATTACAACTAAATAGTTTTTGTAGACTAATATTGGTGGGGGATTGGGCAGTTGGGGGACTGAGTAGAGTGGGTGGGCTGGTGGGTTGTTGTGCTGTGTAATTTATATTTCTTCCTTAAGTCTTGTAGGTTTATTATTGGACCATTGTTATGTCATGGTCTAAATCAAGGATTCTCAAGGAGTCAATGCGGTGTGACCCCAGTAAAGAATGTTGTCACATTTACATGTATATATTGCTATAAAAAGGGAAGAGAATGGGAGAAAAATAATAGCAGGCAATATTCACTCCACCTTAAGGTGGCGTGCTAGAAACAGAACAGTACTGTAATTTGGACACAGGGGTAATTGCTTTCCCCTTAGTTGAAAGAAGCCGCTAACAAGTAAAACTTGTCTCTGTGTCCTTATTCTTTCTTTTCTAATTCAGGTATGTGTTCAATAATCCTGTTATTCCAACATACTTTAATAATTGTCATTTGTCCTGGAAGAAGAAAATGCAGTTTAGAGGCAGCTATAGCCATCCAATACTATGATAAATGTATAACTAATACTGCAATCTAAAACATGGTGATCAACATTGCCGACCCATATTGTTATGTGATGTTACCTGGATTCACATTGTGTCTCAACCGTTTAAAAAAGGGCATGTCCACTCCCCCAAAACATAATCCCCTCACTATGGGGGGGGGGGGGCTGCCCCATCATGTAGTGGAATAAAAATCCTTAACTAACCTCACATCCCCAGCTCCATATGGTTTCTCCCTTAATCCCCCCCAAATTCCCAAAACTGCCCCCAGGGATGCTAGCAGAGTCCATATAAGGACTCTGCCTCCTACCTGTCCTCCGGGAGAAGTTTGCATGCGTACTGCAGCCCCTTTTCCCCTCCTCTCAGATTTCCCTCCCATAGTGTAACCCTTAATATATAAGATTTTTCCCCCCGCCAGCCCAGCCCCACGCGCTATATTAATATGTTTAGAAAGCACCCCAAACTTTACTTACTTACCTCCTCCTCTTTCCTCCGCCGAAATGGGGCTGCCGGCAGCCGCGTCCCGTGATTGGCCTGCCGGACTCCAATCAACAAGTCGGCTGCGGTCCAACCCCTCTGCTTGCATTTTTCCCTCGCAAGCAGAGGCCCGGGAAGCGCCGGCTGGAGGAAAGAGGGGGAGGTAAATTAGAGTTTGGGGAGCTTTCTAAACATAATAAATATAGTGGTTGGGGCTGGCTGGCAGGGTGAATCTTATATTAGCTGAAAAGTGAAGTGTTTAGGGGGGACATACCCTTTACTATATAGTATATACCAATCTAATGTAATTTTATCGGTATTTAATTACACTGACTGCATACTGTGTATAATAAAGGTGGTTATGCTATTGTTCATCTACTGTTTTTTGCAGAACTATAACTATTCCTATGAATGTGTCCTGTTTTACTGAATCGAACAACATCCTCTGTTTAATGCTACTGTCTGGCTATAATTTAATCATCTACTTTAATATATTGTGAAACCACTTCAATTTAATTTCCTAGGCCCTATAAGATGACTATTTTATTTAAAATTTTAAACCCTAGTTTCTTTTCTATACTGCTTTAACGCAGTAAAATCTGTGTAGTTTATAGTATATATAGCACTTATTGTGAGACGTGGATGATAAGATTTTTTTATGCAATATAAGTTAACGTATGGTGAGAGCTTTAACATGTCAAGTGTTTATTCGTGATATAAAGGCACGTAATGACCAAATAAAATGATGGTGTTTAAGTAATAAACATTTGGACAGAAGCCGCTAACAAAATAAACTTGGCTCGTTCCTTATTCTTTTCTAATACAGAAATAACCTGTCTGCCCCCCCACACACCGGGCTGTTAGACCTACAGATGTTTTGTAACTACAACTCCATCATTTTCCCATCTTCCCTCTTTAGTGAGGAATGCGTTGGTGAGTTTGTAAGTTTTGTGCCAAACATCTGTAGGCACACACTGAGAATCCTTGATTCAGCCATGGCTTGAAAATTACAAGGCACAATAAGTAACCCCTTGGCTTAATAAATAATACCGAAACGCAGCCCAACAATAAGGGTTGCCAGGCATTCCTATTTGGGCGGGATTGGTCCCTGACGGACCAATTCCCATGTCCTGCAGTAAGGCGCTGAAAACCCTCCAAAATACCATACACTGGAAGCCCCTGCCCTTGTAGCTTAGCCTCCACCCCACCCCCCCCCCCTCCCCACTTTTTTGGCTCCACCCATCACCCCCCCTCCCCCTATCTCTGGGTCCATGCCCCACTTACCGTGACTCACAGTGACATGACGGCCTCACCTCCTCCTTTCCCTTCCAGAATATTTCAACCCTGCCACAACCCACCAAGCAAAATAATAAATCTTATCTCTCCTGAGGCAGAATGGGTGAAGGGCTTCCGTCTATATAAAAGGTTAAAAAGTTAACACTCAGACACACGCAGTATAGACTGCTAAAAGGCACTTTATTGCAAAATGTTTGGACACGAATGGTTGAGCCTCATGGCCCTTTCTCAAAGCGTTCTGTATTACTACGAAACACAGTGAAGGGCTCAAACAAAAGCCTGTGGTAGGCCTGAGCCACACTGTACATGCCGTAAACGTACGCAAGCAATGCCAAGTTGCAAACTGAGCATCTACAAATGCGCAAAACATGGGGAATGGCAAAAAAAAGGGGATGGCACTTCCGTTTAATGGATCGCACACACAATAGTGGTGGGCAAACATCAGTTGTGTCCACTACATTTTTTTCCGCGTTTACATCGCGATTGGGTCGCGCTTATGGGTGCATTATGTGGCCTATTGGGAGGTGATCACTTAGAGAATAACAGATCACATTTTTAGCCAGAAAGATTATGGGAAATGTAATTAAATTCTTAACGATTTAAAGATTAAAATTTTGAACCCAGTGTTTTCGGGGCTATATTTGCTACCCCCGCTGCTTTTATTTCTCTTGACTCTGCCCAGAAAGGATCTGTGAAACTTGTATTTCAATCAGTAATCTGAACTGCGTATTGGGACGTTGCTTTTACTTTAACTTATGGCAGACAGGGGGTCTGTTGAATTGTACCTTAATCTTTAACTAAGATGATTGAACCATGTTGTTGTTGGGATGATTTGTTGCTGCCTTGACAAGCTGCTTTTATTACTGTTGTCCTGAACTACAACATATTCCGTATAACTACAATAATTGCTAACCGTGGGCTGTAGTTGCAAGATTTCCTTCTTGTTTCTAGGTATTGGTTCTCTTGTTCTTTAAATATCCCATTTATCTGTTTAAAAGCACCGCCCCTCACAACACGTTGCACCACGGCCACTTGTCTGTAGGCGACGCGCGCTATTAACGCATAGTCTGTCCCTGTGGCCCCACCTGAAAACTTTCCGCTGAACTCACATGACACCATTTTCTTTCTTTTAAAAAATGTATGTTCATTTTCAAACTTTTTATATCCCTGAATATGTTTTATAATGTATATTATTTATTTTTTTATATGTGCAAAAGATTATAAATGTAAAAACACTTTTTGACGGGTCGTTTAACCTTTTTTCTCTATGTCCCTTCAGTGTTGACATTGTCCTTTCTGTGATTCCGTACGAAACCATATAGTGCAGTGCATACACCATTGCATAGACTGAATCTGTATACTTTGTTATTGGGCCTATAATATATCTGCATATCATTCAAACTTTCTCTCCCCGGTACATGTCAAAATAAAAAGTTCTATAAATATTTTTAAAGAATCTGTTTTTTTCTTCATCACGTGACCAACAGTTGCAAGTAGAACATCAGTAAATCTTTTAGTAACGTAGCATTTCTTACGGATAACATATATTTATGAAAAAGTCTGTACTAACCTATCAACATCTTCTCTGGGGTCCTGGAAATACAATCCTGCCATTAAATGAACACTTAGAGGGTTTACTGAGAAGGAAGCCCATTTCATGGAGCCAAAAACCACAAAAGTTTTTTTTTTATTAAATTTTGTTCTAGTCCTCCACATGACATACAATGGGATAGCCGGTGGGTGCCCCACAGAGGACAATACCTTCACTGCAGCAGTTGACTGTTTTATTCTGTCAGCTTCTTTATCACTATTTACATCAACCTGTAATGGGACATGAGTCAACACAGACTCCCATTTGGTGATCTCCGTTTGGGGGTTTCTGAACTTTCTGTGTCTTTCTCCAATCTTTTCTCCACCTTCATCAGGCAGCTGCCAGAGATCACCCAGGTCCAACCGAACTCTTTCCAGAAGCTTGGCAATTGCAATGTGTTGGATTGTATCATTAACATCCGAATAAAAAGTAAGGAATAGTTCTTTGTTATTTAGTGTTGTAGTCCGCTGAACCAATCTGATCTAAAGCCAAAGAATAAAGCACAGAAAACATTATAAAGCAAGACAACAAAACTCCAAGGCTTCCCTTTGAAGAAAATTGGAAACTGGAGTAAGTAATGTCTATCTAGCAGGTTTCAAAAAGGGCTCTCAGGATGGAAATTTCTCTTTACAGGTTGCAAAATAATGGGGGCCAAAAGTCTATAGCAATCTATAGTGGAATGTTTCCAGGAATTTCTGCCTATTAAAAAATTGTGTTAAATGTTTCCCTTTAAAAAATATGAGAACCATCCCCTTGTTTAGCTTGCTTACTACTTACCCTTCTTGTTTTTCTAACAATTTTAGATTTCACTTTACCTCCACTAAAGTCGATGGATCAAAAACCTTTAACATTTATTGGGTTTGGGCTACGCAAAAAAGGGGCGAACGTGGGGCACAGTTTGAATAATCTGCATAAACCAATGCAATTTTAAAAAAAGTAGAGCAAATGAGAAAGAGGAAAGGGAGTCAAATGTATGTATGTAATAATTTTATTTACAGTATAAAGCGCCACTTGATATCAGCAACTGTAACATTATAAAAGATACAAAATGGGTGATAAGTGCAAGCAAATTTACAGATGATATAAAATTTACGTAAATAATGTTTTCAAATGTTAAGTATATATATATATATATCTATATATATATATATATATATATATACTACAAAGTGGGCCCGTTGGTGGCAAAGTGGGAAATGACCCCAAGACCCCATATACCCAGGCAATCTAAACGCACCTTTGGGCATCAAAGTTAACCCATACTATATCCGATTTTACTTTCCCCTACCGAGTCTCCCGTGACATAGAACCCGTCCTCGATCCTTGCCGGAACTCCGGCCTTTCCTTCCCATATCTAATTCTAAATAGGTTCATTTTCAATTTCATGTGCCGGTCCCATACATAGAAAATGGCAAAGGCAGTCTCGGCAGGATTGGTTTAATATCGCAGAAGCGTTCAGTTGGGGTAAAATGATATAGGTATGGCCACTTAAGACTCCTATACAGTAAGCCAATTTAAGAAGCTAGGTTCATACTTATAGTAATTACCACAACAGTTCCAGATTTAGTCCACTATAAGGGTTAGGACTTGTTAGACAAAATACTGATTAATATACAATTTTAGGGATAGGTGTGGAGTATAAAATGAAATGAGCCTCCTTATAACAAAGGTACCTCATAGAATCATGTTATTATAATCGCATTGCCCTACTATCAACATATAAACACATTTTCTCTCTTAAAGAAATGGGCATGGGGAGCACATGCAAGTATAAATTATTTATAGCCTAAGCGGCAAAGAATATAAATACAGCCTAATGGATAATATAGAGCGTGTTTAACTTAATGACCTATCAAACAAATTACTACCATGAAAACTACAATTCCCAGCATTCTCTAGATTTGGCAGTAAGTCTTTATTATCTTAATATCTGTAACTAATGCATCATGTCTAAAAGTCTAATACAGCCTAAGCTTAGTGAGAACATTCACCAGTAAAAGAAAAAAATGTTATGTGAAAAACTATAAAATCTTCAGTCTTCTCTGTTATAGCAATTCGTTTCATATCTTCACTTAATTGATCCGTTTACTACACTCACCACTTGCCCTGCGGCACAGAAATGTCTAGGAAAATTAGTATATTCATAACAGCTGCGGAATAAAGCACAATATTCCTGACCTTAACCAATATAAAGTCCACTTGGTCAAGCTATTAAAAAACACTTCAACTAAATCCGAATGATCCAGCTAGACCATGTACCCTTGCATCCATATAATAATCTAATACGCCTTTCAAGCAATTAAGACAGCATAACTAAAAATAATAGGGGACACCTTAAGTAGGATACATCAAGGTTGTGAGCTAATTCAGTCATAAACTCGACTACCAACTTAGCCCTTAATATCGGCTGATTTACGAATATAGTAAGAAATAGATAGATAGATAAGAAAAATAGATACTCTCGATCAGACTCGCATAGATCAGATAGTGAGAATGTGATCGCATCCGCACTCGCTACGATCCCTCGATCCGTGTGCCCGCATGCGACCCTCAAGCTAGAGTCAGCACATAGATAGCTCAGCTACAAGCTCGCTCGAATAACAGCTCGCCTCGCCTTCTGCTGGCGACTGCCCTCGCCCTCCTATCAGATCGATCGCTCGTCTCCGCCTCCCCGCTCGCTACACTCTCGACTGCTGTATCTCCGCTAGCCTCGACCTCCGCTAGCATACACATCCTCGCCAGCTTGCCTCGCTCGCTAGCTAGCTAGTCGCCCTCGCAGCATCAGCTCCTCCTAGCCCTCGCTCGCCTCGCTCCGTCCTCGCTCGCTCGCTCCTTCGCTCGCTCGCTCTGGCCCTCGCACTGCTCCTTCGCTCGCTTCGCTCGCTAGCTATGGCGCCTGTCTCGCTCCTCCTGCTCGCTCGATCGCTCGCGAGCTCTGGCCATCGCTCGCTAGCTCTATCTCTCTCTCTCTCGCTCGCTCTGTTCTCTCGCTCGCTCTGGGTTCTTTCATCCCTTCGCTCGCTCTGCGCTCAGATGGACAGATAGTCAGGCAGGCATCAAAACAGACCCCACCCTGCCTGTGCCTGAGGCAAGTATAAGGATAAAAAAAAAACAGCCAGTGGGCCCACTAACACCCACCCAAGGACAATTATACATAACTCAATGCCACTATCTAAATTAAAGACTTGTGCTATTCACTGGTGGGGGGGGGTCAATGCATCTGTTAACTGGGCACGTGCCCCATTGTGCCCCATTGTAGCGGCCACAACTGCTCATTCCGATGCTCATTTGGACAAATGATAGTATCATATGTAATTGCTCTCCTAGGCTTATGCCTATTGGTGTGTGACCCTGCAGCTGACACACAAACCGTGGGGGGGGGGCGGGGGTGCAGCCCTCTGCATGTTCAACCAACCTACATAGGTGTGGCGAGTTATTCCAAACGGTGTCTCGCACGATACTTACTGCTGCGCTGAGCTCTGCCGTCTATCTAATAGTTATCGTCTCTCCTTCAGAAGCTAGGAGTTACCAGTTAGGTTCATACTTATTGTTATTACCACGCAGTTCCAGATTTACACTCACTATGGGGTTAGACTTGAAACACAGGATAGTGAATTACCTTTACAGGTTATGGCGAGGTATGGATAGAGGAGCGAAACACTCCCCACAGAGTATAACCTGAAATAGGCCCTCTTATAACATAAGTTAACCTCATAGAATCATGTGATAAAATCTATCAATAGGGGAAAAAAGGAAAACGGGTCCCATTTCCTAAGAATGCTGGGAAGTTTCAGAGACTCAAAGTCATTTTAATAATTCCGACATCACTTTCCTTTCCCTAGCAAACAAAACTGGATTGTCCTCAGTACTTTCTATGGAGAGGGGAGGGGGTGAGTAATGATGGGGTGCGTAAATGTGGAGAGTCGTAATATGTTCTAATTGGACAGGACTGTCACATGGTTTACAAACAGCACATAATTGGGTGTCATACAGGAATTTCTTCTTAACACTTCCTGTCCTTGTCAGTCACATGCCTAAGAGAATTTTTGTTAACAGTGTAGCATCAGAACCTCATTGGACGTTAGTAATTCAATTCCTTTTTATTGTCACTGGAGACCCATAAGAAACCTTGGAGGTGTGGCTAACCCCTATCATTTAGAGTTTTCCATTGAAACTTTAGGGGTGTCCCATTAAAGTAAGTACACTTTTCTTTAATTGTATTCATGTTGTTTTGTAATTCGTAGTAAGCGTAGTACTATAACTTGTATATGTTATTTGATATGGTATTTTAATTAATAGTGATAATTCCCACAGACATATAGACCTTTCCTATGTGTAATAGTGTTATATACCCCCCACCACTTATTTGCTTCCTAAAAACGTTTTTTATTTTATATAATATAGGGATATATAGAGAATAATTGAAATACTTGGTAAGGCACCCAGGGTCTTGATATTAATAACAGCAAATGTATTGTGCATAAACACACCTGCAGCAACATTTTTCGTCCCATGTTTGGAGGCTGTCTTCAGGAAGTGATGGTCACATAAGTTTATGTGCTAAAAGAGTGATATCCTCCGCCTCCAGGTGTATTCCTCCTCTATGGGAGGTCCTAAGTTCTAACTAGAGATGTCCGACTTCGCAAAATCCCTGTCCGCTCGGATCCGTGAATTTTCGAAATTTCGAAAATTCCGCTAGGGACCCTTTAAAACCTATTAAAATTATAAAATGAAAGTTCGGCAAAATCCGTTCTTCGAAAATACAAGGATTTTTCAAAAATCGAGGATTCTCCAAATACGGACCCGACAATTGGCTTGCTCCATCCAAAAATGTGAAAAAATCAATCGAATTTCGAATTTACGAAGATTTCTCGTAATTTTCGAAAATACAAGAAATCCTCGTAAATTCGGAAATTTTTCAAAAACGCGTTTTGGAAGGCGGAAACTGGAAGATCTGGCGATATCCGCTATTCCGACGATGTAAATCCGCCGCGGATCTGGGTCGGATCCGTGATAACTGGGGGGCATCACTAGTGCAACAGTAAGGAGCTGTCCAGTGCGGAAATCAATTTTATAATGAACTCCCATAAAGTGCCTAACCAATAGGAGCTGTCCGTGCTGTGAACAAGCTTTGTTTATGAATCCCATAAAGTGCTAACATTTAAGGCTGTCCAGAGCTGACTCTTTTGTTATATGAATCCCAAAGTGCTAACAGGTAAGGAGCTTGTCGCATGTGCTTACAATCATTATTATATGAAACTCCATAAAGTGCCTAACGGTAAGGAGCTGTTCACAGTGCTGAACAGCTATTGTTTAATGCAACTCTCCCCCCCCCCATAAAGGGCTACCATGTAGGAGGTGTCCAGTGCTGGAACAGCTATTGTTATATGAACTCCATAAAGTGCTAACGGTAAGAGCTGTCCAGTTCTGAACACTATTGTTATTGAAATCCCATAAGTGCTAAGTGCTGACAGATAAAAACAATAACTATTAAAACCTCTTGAGTGTTTTCTTATAAATGATCTCGCTATAGTACAGAATTGGTATAGTGGTAATAATCAGCAATAGAAAATACGTTTTTTGCTCGGGGTGTATTTGATAAATCGGATAAATGAGTAAATCACTATATTATAACTAATTGCTTAAAATAATACCCCCTATAAAGCATGGATCTCATAAGATTATGGCAATAACCTTTTAACTCCCTTAACTATTAATATCCAGATCAGCTGGGCCCCAATGTGCGTTTAATTATATACCTTGGCTGATAGAGGAGTAAAACTCATATTACTGTCAGAGCTGCTCCAAAAGCGGAAATATAACACTTATAAAAAGCAGGATGTGTCCACTGTTCGTTGAGGGGCTATGTTGGTCCAGCTCTTTAATCCATCTGGATTTCCCTTTTAAATAACCTCTTTTTCGGATCTTGGCTGGGTTCTTGGTCGACCTTGTTTCACTTTGTTCAGAGTACAGAGTACTAGTTTGTTCTCCCATGCCTTTGTGTGATAGATATCTATGGTTGGCTAAAACCCTTTTCACCGCATTGGTGTTGTGGTCTTGCTAACGTAATATTTGCCACATGCGTGTGATGAAAGATATGACATGTGAACTCATGCATGTTAGGTCCTTTACTGGAATTCTCCTAACCGTATATGGATGTGGGAAGGTTGCCCCGTTAGCATAGCACAGCACGCCTGGCAATCCGCTTGCGTCCCTCTGTGTTCTTGTGTTACACATCTTTTAGTTGGTCGTAAACTGGTTGTAACTTGTTGACATCTGTATCACCAACATGTCTCTGAAGGTTCTACCTTTTCTACCATTCTACCCCCTTTTACTATAGCGAATCTTGGTTTGGATTCCCTTAAAAGGAAGGTTAGTATCCTTGATCATAGAGTCCAGCTTATTAACACTATCTTTGATTATATTGGGAGAATGGGGTGTTTGTAATAGATATGGTATAGTGGCTGTCTTGGAGTCCTTTTTGTTGGATACACTATTTGTTTGTATGTCCCCCTCTCCATTTGCATTTGAATAATGCTAGGGGAATATCCCTACTCTCCCTTTTAAGCTTCATTTCCCCAATTTTTTTGTACATCAGGTTCTGGTCGATGTTATTCCTAATGACCCCCACATTTGAGAAAGATATCCATCTTTTTGGGCTGGTGGGGCTGATATCGTCTCTGCATGTAAGATCGAGTTCCGATCTGTGGTTTGTAAAGAGGGTCGAACCTATCCCTTTTATTTTAAAAGTTCGATAGGTCCCGATATTCATATTGTCAGGGTCGCATTTTCATTGTGAGCATTATGGGGCATTGAGACTGTTGATGGTGACCAGAAATTGATCTACTCCTCTTTGTTCCCCTCCACAGAAACACATATTGTCCAATAAATCTCTTATAGATTACATGAATCGGGAATATATATGGGTGTCTCAATTGTTCCATATAAATATAGCGATGCAGGGCAAATATTTGACCTCATCGCTGTTGTTTTGTTGAAGTATCATCTCCAAAACCAAAATAATTGTTCTCAAAATGAAATTATAAGAGTCCTCAGGAACTCCTTGGGGTGAATTATGTTTCCCGATTTGATTCAGGGCTTGTCTACATGCTTCCACTCCTTCATCTTTTGGATTGCCGATATCATGTTGCACGTCACATATAAATATCATCCGGTAAGTATTGAAGTTTGCAATATTTGAAGAAGGTGCACGCACCCTAATAATAAGATTGATCTGGAGAACAATTTGTTTTTAATAAAACATCCAAATATTGTGCTACTGGTTTGAAACAGAACCCCCTAGCAGCTAACAAGGGGTCTTCCCATTGTTAGGGATTAGGGATTTGTGATTTGTGAAATTTTCGGGACACGTAATAATAGGAGTTGTAGGAAAGTCTGTGTGAGGAACCTGCCTATTTCTTATTTGCACCATCCAGGTTGTGTAGCTTTCAACTCGTGGCCATAGTGATCTTATCATCCAGATTTTTCAGGTAGTTGTAGCGGGTTACTTGATAGCAGACTGTGTCATCCTTGATTAGTTGGGAACCCAATTCCCTTACGTAGTATCCTTATCAAGGAGAACAAGACCCCCCCCTTATCCGCTGGTCGGATTATCAATTTGTACATTTTTTAAAGAATTGAGTGCTTCCTTCTTTTCCCTTGTCAAATAGTTTATTTTCTTCTGAACCTGTTTCTAATGGGGGGTAGTGGTTGTTCTCTAATTTCCATGCTTCATCATGTGTCCTGAAACCTGATTGTATGGATGGATTGGGGGGGTTCAAATGTGCTGCTTTATTGAAAGGGTTCTTTCATGTATGTTTGATGTTTTAAAAACATCTTTATCTTTAGGCGCCGTTGAATTTGTATAATTTCCCATCCACCTCATCTTCAAATACATCATGTTGGGAGTGAGCACAAAAGTTAATCATAATCCCCTATTCAACAACCCTATGTTCGTGTAGGGTGGAGGGAAGTTTACTTAAATTAATAACTATGTTCTGTTGGGGTGTGGTTTTTGCTTCGTAATTCCCTCCTTCCTGTGCTCCCCTCCCCCATCCTCGGGTGCCGGGCGTCTCCTCCCTCTGTTCTCCTCCTCCTGCTCTGGGAGTACTCCTAAAAAGAAAAAAAAAAATTAGTGGCACTTGTCGCTGAGTCCTTGCTTGGCTCCTTCCATTGGGGTATGTACTGGATATTTATTAAATTTGATAATACAACACATACATATAGCCTTTCCTATGTGTAATATTGTTATACTGTATCCCCACCTAATTATTTGCTCCTAAAAACTTATTTTTTAATAGAATATAGGGGAATATATATAGTTCTTATATATTTATATATATACTAGCAAAAGTTTCATTTCCGGCAGGGATCGATCTGAATATGGAATGAGCATTTGGTTGGGTAATAAATCATATATATGTATGGCCCCTTAAATCCGATCAGTAGTTCCTATTAACAGGAATTCATACTTACATCGTCCCGGAGGAAGGGGCAAGTTTTTGTCCCACGAACGTGTGATTTCGATGTGTTGGGTTAATTATTTAAACGATTTTGTTTGAGTGCGACCCTCATATTATTTTATGTTGATTTAATTTCTCCTGTCCTTGTAACCTGCAGATGAAATTCCTCAGTTAGACTCCAGTAGCTCTACCAGGCCCCAATTGCATGCCTCCCAACCGTCCCGGATCTCGCAGGATTTTCCCTCATCTGGGCAAAGATTCCCGCAAGTCCCGTGTCAGTTAGCCACAATCCCGCCGCCGCCGCTATCAGCATGTCATGTGCACTCATCACTAAACTGTGTAGTGATCAGCTGCCCCGATTCCATTCTGTGCTGTATGTGTGCTCACTGCAAGGCTGTGTGAAGGATCGCGCATCCCGCTGTCTGCTCTGGGTAAGAAGCAGCCAATCAGGGACCCCTACTCACAGTCTCACAATGCTTGGACCCTGACTGTCTGCTTCTTTCCCCTTCCCCGACAGCCAATCAGGATGATGCATTTCCTAGGGGCAGGGCCGGCC
The DNA here is from genome assembly GCA_019447015.1 of Hymenochirus boettgeri. Classification (NCBI taxonomy): domain Eukaryota; kingdom Metazoa; phylum Chordata; class Amphibia; order Anura; family Pipidae; genus Hymenochirus; species Hymenochirus boettgeri. The sequence goes on from JAACNH010000115.1 coordinate 414,145, forward strand.
CGGATTAAGTTAGAGGCAGAGCTGCAAGTCCCCTGAGCAGCACAACGGAGAGTCGTCTGACGAAGTCTCACGAGGAACTGAGGGGTCCCCCCACCGCCCGATCAGATTCTGATGTGCAGTCGTGCAGTGCCGAGTGCTCAACCCACTGAACAGAGTGACGCTGCAGACAGTACTACAGGGCCACAAGTGAGCCTAGCGTTGATGTTAGTTTGGGGGGTGGTGGGAAGTGAAGGCTGTCCTCTGCCATCATTTGATTTTAGTTTGGGGTGGGGGGGGAGGGGGATGGCCAAAACAAAAAATAGATGTGTTTTTAATTTTCTTGGGGTGGTTCTGAGTTTGAGGGAGGTTTGAATTGGACAACATGAATTTTATGTGGTTTGGCAGGGGTGGTGGGTTTGCACTTTACAATCAATGTCTGGTGGTGGGGGTTGTGAAGGAGTGTCACAGACCACCCGCACAATGCCAATTACCCTGTGTAATTAACCTCCTATTGTGCTAGGGTGGCCTGTAAGCTGCGTGCATTGATTTCATGACATGATTAATATGAGGTTAGAGTGTTTAGGCAAAACAGTGACTGGTCTGAGTAATAAGGTTAACTCATTAGCCCCGTCAAAATATTAAAACCCCCAAGTCACAGCCCTGTAATCAATGCACTCTGTCTGCCTAGCGCTGCAATCTATTTGCACTAGTGCGCTGATCCTCATACTGCGTCTCTCCAACATCCCACCTACAGAGGGAGAAGCCTAGGAATTCCAGGGAGGTGTAGTTTTCAATCCCTCGGAGCCGCAGTTTGAGGATCACCGCACTATGTCAAGCACATGCCAATTCTTAAAATTGACATGGGCCATGGCCCCTTCTTCTTGTTTCTCAAATTGTGTCCATCATTTTTTCGTGCAATTCGCATGCGCTTCGTACCGTTAAATTGCTTCCATGTAGTAAGGCCTGGGCCTTAATCAGCCCGGACAGACCTTAGTTAATATAAGGATTACATTAACAGTGGTATCTTCTATCTCATATCTACAAAAGTATCTATCTATCTCTACTAAGAACAATCTATCTATCATCTGTCAGCTCTGTCTATCTAAAGTATCTATCTATCTCTATCTAAGTATCTATCTATCTCTATCTAAAGACAATCTATCTATCATCTGTCAGTCTGTCTATCTAAAGTATCTATCTATCTATCTAAAGTATCTATCTATCTCTATCTAAAGTATCTATCTATCTCTATTAAAGACAATCTATCTATCATCTGTCAGTCTGGTCTATCTATCTAACGTATCTATCCTATCTCTATCTAAAGTATCTATCGATCTCTATCTAAAGTATTATCTATCTCTCGAGCATCTATCTATCATCTGTCAGTCCTCTGTCTCTCATCTAAAGTATCATATCTATCCTCTATCTACAGACAATCTATCTATCATCTGTCAGTCTGTCTATCTATCTAAAGTATCTATCTATCTCTATCTAACGATATCTATCTATCTCTATCTAAAGAACATCTATCTATCATCGGTTCCAGTCCTGTCTATCTATCTAAAAAGTATCTATCTATCTCTATCTAAAGTCTCTATCTATCCTCTATCTAAAGACATCTATCTATCATCTGTCAGTCTGTTATCTTAATCCAAGTATCTATCTATCTCTATCTACAGTATCTATCTATCTCGTATCTAAGTATCTAGCTATCTCTAGACATCTATCTATCCATCTGTCCAGTCCATGTCTTTAGCTAAAGTATCTATCTATCTCTATCTAAGGAACAACTACTATCGATCTTCGTCTGTCTATCTATCTAGTATCTATCTATCCTCTATTAAGTATCTATTATCTCTATCTTAAAGTTCTATCTATCTCTAGACCACTATCTATCATCTGTTCAGTCGCCCCTATCTATCTAAAGTGTCTAATCTATCTATCTCTAATCTAAAGACAATCTATCTATCATCTTCAGTCTGTCTTCTAAAAGTATCTATCTACTATCTAAGGTATCTATCTATCTCATATCTAAGTAATCTATCTATCTCTATCTAAGTATCTATCTATTCCTCTAGCAATCTATCTATCATCTGTCAGTCTGTCTATCTAAGTACTATCTATCTATTTCTAGAATTCCTAAAGTATCTATCTATCTATCTCTATAGGAGATAGTCAATACCTTCCTATATCGTATAGGATAGCAATTTCAATTGGACATGAATAGAGCTTTTGATAAAAGTAAAATAATACGATTGGTGGCTTAAATGGGCGTAACCTAAAAAAGTAGGCGAGCCTTAGAAAGTGGGCATGGCCCCCCAAAATTTTTCCGCACGCACCGCTCTTTCACTCCACCTGTCCCTCTTTCAGACTTTTCCATGTTGGGAGTATGCCAATGCCAACCGAGTGGAATGGCTTAGAACAATTGATTGGCAGCCACTATTAATGGTTGGGATGAAGGTGCGCACTATGCATATCCTAGTCTGCAGGGTTGGCAAAATAGGTCATACCAATTATGCAGGAGCTGCAGAAATTGTTAAATTATTTTTTAAGATATTCAAAAGCTTTAAGCCGATTGTTTATGACATGTGAGGACAATATAAATAAACCACTTTCATTCCAAATGTGTCATTAGAGAACTGAGGGAATTTTTACCCAGCAGCTTAGCACTGGACTCTTCTAGATAGCCCCTGTGTATGTTTCCTGTGTGGTTTGGTCCTCCGCAGTGTAAAGATTGCTGTGGGGATAGGTAGGATCCTCTTTCGCTGTCTCTAGAGCTAAATTAATGTATCTGTTGTATACGGTTATGATATACGTCATCGACCAACTGGGAAGAAGCGCCCCATCCCTTCCGTCCCCTACTTCCCCCCTGGTGACTCCTTACAAATCTAATCTTCCTTTACCACCTTATCTGCCCATCTCCACCACCCTCCTGTTTAACTGGCCCCTGCCAGTACCTGCATTTCTCCCAGGTTTGCCACCCCTGCAATGCTGCAAGTTTTCCCTTTAATTCGGGACTCAGATTCCAAATGGGCACCCCATTCACATCTACACATACATAGGTTCCTTGGGGCGGGCTGCTCCAAGTTCCATCATACGGCAGGATGCAAATTGGTGGCCCCAACAAACTGTCCATATACTAACAGCAACTACACAGCCACAAGCACTACACACCAACAGTCAATACCAGCAACACGCAAACTACACAGCTACCGCATCACATACCAACACATACATCAGCAACCGCAATACAAACAGCTACAGCAATACACTACACCGACAGCAATACACACCAACACAATCAACACCAACAGCAATACACCCCATCAGTAATCACAACCAACAGCAAAATACACACCACAGCAATACATGCACACACCAACAAGCAATACCACCAACAGTAATACCACCAACAATACACATCACACAAACACACAAGTACACTACACACCACAGAATACACAACACAACAGCACTACACACCAACAGCAAATACACACCCACAGCAATACTACAACCAACAGAATACACACAACACACTACACACCACAGCAATACCAACACAATACCACACGCAATACACAAACCAACAGCAATACACAACCAACAGCAAACACCACAGATACACACACTCATACACAATCTAACCAAGCAATCCACCACACAGATACACAACCAACAGCAATACACAGCACATCAGCACCACACAACACCACAGTCAAATACCACCAACACAATACACACACCAACAGCAATACCACACAGCGCAATACACTAACATACACAATACACAAACACGCATACACTAGCAATACACACCAACATCAATACACACCAACATCAATACACAGAAACAGCAATACACACCAACATCAATACACACCATCAGCAATACACAACCGCACAGCAATACACACAACATCTCAACAAGCAATACACAGCTACAGCAATACACAGCAAGCATAAATACCACCAACACATAACCAACAAAAAATACACACCACACAGCAATTACACACCAATACATCAATACCCACCCAACGCAATACACACCAACAGCAATACACACCAACACCATACACCCAACAGCATACACACCAACAACAATAACACAAACAGCATACAACACACCACAGCAATACACAACCCCACAGCAATAACAGCAAGGAATACCACCAACAGCATACACACCAAACAAGCAATACACACCAACACAATACACACTACACACCAATAAACACTCCAACCACATAAACACCAACCACACAGCCAACCAACAGCTACCCCCAACAGCAATATCACCCATACAGCAATCCACACCAACAGCAATACACACCACAGCATATCACAAAAAAACCAACAAAAGCAAAAAAAATACCACTCAGAATACACACCAACAGCAATACACACCAACAGCAATACACACCAACAGCAACACCCACACTCAAGCACAGTCAATAACACACCACCAGCATACCACACAACAGCAATACACACCAACATCAATACAGCACCACAACACAACAACCCAATACACACGTACCAACCAATTCACCACGCATACAACACCAACAGCAATAACACAACCAACAGCACACACCTAATACCACGAAGCCACAAAAAACGATACGCACCAACAGAATACACACCAACAGCTCAATCACACCACATCACTACACGTACACAAAGGTGTTTTGTTCTATAACCCTTTCTCTTGTTCTATGTTGTTTCCCTCTGTAACCTCACACCCCTTAAATACAGACAAACCTGTGAACAGAGAACTCCCCTTTGAAAGAACATCGCTTGATGCTACATCACTCAATGAACTGACTCATATGAAAGTGTTCACAACAAAACCAACAGCCCTTAGTCCAATTTCAACCAATTAGGCTACTACACCACACCATCCACATCAGAGAAGAAAGGAAAAAGCCTTTTATTTGTCTCTCTTACCCAGCCCTCACCCACAGACGGGCAATGTCTGTTTTAAACAACCAGTATTTGTTTTAGGTTACCCCAGTGCTTTGAGTTTACCTTAAACATTCTACTCACTTATTCAGTAGTAATATAAAAAACACACAAACACACCATGGATTAATTAGCTGCACCCACAGTTCATAACCTTGTTTCTTAACGCACACACACTGCCTTAATACAGACAAACAACACCCCTTTAAAAAACAGAAAATCCCTTTGAAAGAAAAATCCCTTTGACTATATCTGCTCAAATGAACTGACTCTATGAGGTTCAAAAATGTGTTATTCACTCAAAAAACTGTTGACATGTTTCTTCTGCCCCCAACCGCCCGTCTTCCGAACAGATCTTGAACCACATCGACGCAAAGTTAAAACCTCAATCTCCAACAATCGGCTGAGGTGTGGGGGGCGTGATCCTGTGACCCATCACATGGGATCAACCCATTTGTCGACCATTAAAAACTCAGAGGATGTGCAATCGTTGCAAGGGGATCTAATAGATTATCACATTGGGCTGCTAAGTGGCGATGAAATTCAATGTTGATAATGTAAGGTGATGCAGTTTTGGCCTTAAAAATATCTTGTGCTACTTATACTATAAATGGCTCTGTGTTAAGTTGAATCCCTGTGTTGGAAAGGATCTTGGAGTTTTTGGTGGATAACAAACTTAAAGGTAGCAAGCAGTGCCAGGCGTGCAACAGCCAGAGCCAGCAGGTTATGTCTTGTAAAAGAGAGGTATTGATTCAAGGGAGGAAATGTAATTCTCCCTCTTTACAAAGCATTGGTAAGGCCTCATTTGGAATATGCATGCACTTTTGGAATCCTGTGTACAAAGGACATCTTTGAAATGGAAAGGTTTCAGAGAGGGGCAACTAAATTATACAGGGGATGGGGGGAGCTTGAATATAAGAGCGACCTGGAAAGTTCCAATTATGTACGCTGGAGAAAAGGCGCTTGCGTGGGGATATGATTACTGTGTATAAATACATTAACAGGGCCATACAATAAACTATCTGGGGCATTGTTCACCATAGAACATGTCAAAGGACACAGGACATCCCTTAATACTTGAAGAAAAAAGGTTTTAGGCCTTCAAGCTCTGGAAAGGGGTTTTCACTGTGAGAACGGTAAGGCTATTGGAACTGTCTTCCAGTGGACGTTGTAATTGCAGGTTAATTGGTCAGTTTCAAAAAAAACTGGATGAGTTTCTGCAAACAAGAATGTTGCAAGTTACTGGTATTGATACATAACGAGGTTTGATCCAGGAAATTTCCGATGCCACTTGATCAGGAAGTGTTTTTTTCCCCTTCATAATTTGGTGGGGGTTTTTTTTGCCTTCCTCTGGATTCAACCGTTGGCAGGAAATGAGGATATTGGCTAGACTGGGTTGGCCGGATTGAACGTCAAACGGATTGGGTATGGCTCGATGCTACCTCAGGACGGAGGAAGAACCTACTTAGGTCTGTTTTTTTTACATGGTTTCGATATTCCCTTTGTTTACCTCCCTTTATCCACGGTTTATGATTGAAAATCAGTTGTTATGTTCCCACAAGTTGTAAAAGACAAGTTGCAAGTGCAAGGTCAAGCTAGGAGACGAATTGCGGCCCCTTTACTGACTCCCTTTCCTTAGGGTCTCACCACTGGGCGTGGTCCCAAAGAAGAACCAGGTCCAATTTTAGACTATACACCAGTCAGTATTACTACGACATGTGTCTCCCGATGGCTGTTCCATCTCCTGCGCTTACTTCGATCTATTCAGTACCTTCTTGGAAAGGATGGCTGTGATTGAGACGAGCTAACCACCATAATCCATTACCTGGATTTTTTTCTTCGTAGGCCTGGATCTCATCAATCCTTTTTTATTGTCCACCTTCCGCTTCCTGATGAACAAATAGGTGTCCCCCTATCGGAAGAAAAGATGCTGGGCCACTCCACAGTCCTATCCTTCCTGGCATAGAAATAGACTCAATGTCTATGGTCTTTCGTTCCCACAGCAAAAGCTCAATGAGATCCTGGTGATGGTTGAACTCTTCCTCAGGCGAAAAGGTGACATTAAAACAGGTTCAATCCTTGCTGGTTTCTCTAGTCTTTGAATGTCGATCATGCCCTAGGGAGAATATTTAGTAGGCGCTTAGGGGGGCCACCAGGGCTTGTCCAGCCCCTCACATCACATTAGGATCAATCGCCCCAGGAAGGCCGACTTATTAGTCTGGAAATCCTTCCTACTAAAGTATACGAACACACATGCTGGCAAAGCTGAGATGACAATAACGATTTAGAGCTGTTCAGACGCAGCGGGTGCTTACGTTTCGGCAGGGACTGGTGTGCGGGACCCCTGGCCCGGGCTATGGAAGGTAGGGTTGGGCAGGAATCTTACACTACTGAACTCCTTCCCATTGTTATAGCAGTGGAGCTATGGGGGGGTCTCAAGCCGGAGGATTTGTTTCTGGACAATAACAGAGTGTAGTTCAAGCCATTAATAATTTCTCGTCATCCTCCCTTTAGAACTGACTCTCCTAAGACACCTGACCTCAGCTGTTAGAGTTCAATATACGGTTCAAGGCCAGACACAATACCAGGACCAAAAACGTACTACTGATGCTCTTTCCTGTTTTAATTGTCAGGCTTTCTGGCAATTTGCACCAGCGCGAACGAGGAGGGAGCTTTTGCCCGGCAACCCTTGGCAGATCTTGGAGGAGGATTCAACAGCTGATTTGGTCATCGGTGGCACCTTCCACTGTTCCGGGCATGGTAAGGCGTGGGATAAGTGGGTAACAGCACTCAAGGCAAAGATCTACGGGTCGCCAAAAAATAATTAGATGTCACTTTGGCATATGGGATTATGGGCTTCTTTTCAAGCAGTGCTAGTGTGGTCAAAATTGTTCCCAGAGGGACTTGGCAAGGGGCTAGGATCCATCTGCGTTGAAAGGGCTAAAATCCTACTCACACCCGTATTTCTCTTTTTGTCAGGTCCATCGGGGGGTAGTAATAAGACACGGCAGTTGGAGGGTGACAACAGCACTGTTGCGGGGATTATGGTGGTTCATCTCACGGATATTGGCTTGGACATCCTGCTTTCAGGCTGCAGGATGGAATTGAACAGCACTCTTCCTACTAAGGGGGACGGGAGTCATTTGTAGGGGTACAACAACTCCTCGTGGTGGTCAAATCCTTGCTTTGGGATATAATTCTGGATTTTACACCATAACAGGGGCAGGCATACAAAGGATGGTGAAAGGTTTGGTTGTTGGTAACACCTGGTTTTAAAGGTTGCTAGGACAACCGGGGGAGGGTGACAATGCAAAGGTCCATAACATCTAAAATGTAATAAAGCTGAGATGGACCACGTTCACCCGCTAATGTTGTCCTGTGCCTTATTTCAGTTACATTAATGAGAGTGAAAGCCAATTTATCCAGGGTGGGGAAGCAAGATAGGTAAAGAACTAGGTAGTATCCGTTAAAAGGAGAAATGTTCACTAATGATGGGCACCATAAATGCCCTGGAGATAGAATGAGTGAAGACATGAAAAGATTCTCCTTTATGTCGCATGGCTAATGCATGTGTCCAGAACCACTGTCACAATAAGAGGCTAATGGTATAGAGCCATTCACTTGACTGGCAGACATTACTTGTTTTAACCTTGTTAGATGTCATCAAGGCAAGATATAGATTCATGGCTCAATGGGATAGAAATCAATGGACGCAAGGGAACACTCGCACAACATCACAAGTGCGATGTTCCCCGTACGTGTAGGACCCTGATGTTAATGTAGCTTAAACTTTTAATTTGTCTAAACACATAAAGACTGTGTCTTTTGTGTTTTATTCTGCAGCAAGCTCACTATTTAGATACGTTTTGTGTATTGCTGCACAGGCTGTCAACCCTTTGTACTGTGTTTGTATTTTTGCCCTTTAGATTTCAACCCGCCAACATTATTCTGGTAATAGTTCCACTTATAGAAACTCCATGGTGGCAGGCTGCAGGCCCCATTGTACCGTTCAAAAAGCAGGTTACAATCTTTGGAGGCTGATGGCACGATTTTGTAAAATAATAATGCATGCAATGCGAACCAAATAGTTACCACATTGCATACCTCCCACATTTAGAAATGCAAAAGAGGGACAGATTTGGAAGAAACCTTGTGCACGCATGCACAGACATTTTTGCCATGCCCAGTTTGCCGATGCCATGCCCACTTTTCATTTACGGACATTTCAAAGACCACCGTTCCCATTTTACATTGTTGCCTGCAAAATCTTCAAATGATTTGGTTAAGATAACAGATAACAGACTAACAAACTGGAGGTCTGAGAATACTGGCTAATATACTGTACTGGAGGGCTGACTAAACACTGCTAATGAACTGGAGGGCTGACTAATGAACTGGAGGGGATATTTGGCACTGCTAATGAACTGGAAGGCTGCAATCACTGGTTAATAAATTGGAGGGCTGACTAACACTGACAATATACTGAAGGGCTGACTAACCCTGCTAATGAACTGGAGGGCTGACTACCCTGGCTAATGAACTGTAGGGCTGACTAACACTGGCTAATATACTGAGGGCTGACTAACCCTGCTAATGAACTGGGGGGTAACTAAACACTGCTAATGAACTGGAGGGTTGATTGACACTGCTAATGAACTGGAGGGTTGCTATCACTGGCTGGTGAGCTGGAAGGCTGAAAAAACAAGCTAATGAACCGGAGGGCTCAAGAAATTGTCTAATGAACTGGACTGGAGACAGACCGGCAGTCACACAGACAGACAGGCCCTCACACAGACAGACTGGCATTCACACCTGCCTGTCTATACTGTTGTGTGAGTATCTATCTGTCTAATGTCTGTGTGAATACCTGTCAGTCTGTGTGAGTGCTGTCTGTGTGAGTGCCTGCCTGTCTGTGTGAGTGCCTGTCTTGTAGTGCCTGCCTGTCTGGTGAGTGCTTGCCTGCCTGGTGTATTGCCTGTCTGTCGTGTGAGTGCTTGCCTGTCTGTGGTGAGTGCCTGCCTGTCTGTGTGAGTGCCTCCTGTCTGTGTGATGTGCCTGTCGTGTCCTGTGGAGTGCCTGTCTGTGTGAGTGCCTGTCTGTCTCTGTGAGTGCCTGCCTGTCTGTGTGAGTGCCTGTCTGTGAAAAAGAGTCAATAAATACATCAGACTGGTATTCGACTTACTTCCACACACTCGACTTACTTGACTTCCTTGCTATGCATTGATTATCGTTTCTATGTTTATAATGTATGCCAGTGTGCAGATAATATGATATTGTGTGGGGCCTAGGAATGTGCATTGATTATCTTTTCTATGTTTATAATGTATGCCAGTGTGAAGATTATAATGTATGCCAGTGTGCAGATAATATGATATTGTATGGGGCCCAGGAATGTGCATTGATTATCTTTTCTATGTTATAATGTATGCCAGTG